>OY770109.1:11479385-11831104 GCA_963669365.1 Verbascum thapsus
ATGTAATAAAAGTGCTATAAGCTAAGTGGCGTTCTATTGTTGTTATGCGTTTTTCCCTTATGGTTTATCCCTTTGTATATATAGGGATATTTTATTCTTTTATTCTTGAGAACACATTTTATCATAATAAGAAAAGTTCTACTTCTTCTCTTCGATCTGTTGGTTATCATTCTTGTGAATTCCTTCTACAATTCTACAGTTTACAACCTCTAAACACATCATAAAATCTTTTCGTGGAAATCAAAAAGAACAAAAAAACATGCATGAAAAGAAAACAAAAAATAAAATAAAAAAGTGTTACAACTTTATTTCAAGCCAGGTCCCTATATTTCATCCTCCACTACCAATTATTGATCGATCTCCATAAATTAAAAGCCACCATATATCATATATCTTCGACACGTAATTTGCTACTACACATTTTTGCTACGTTTTCTGAAATTTTATAGATGTGATATAAAGGAAAAAAATAATTGATTTCGAACACATTAGCATTCAAATATCCTACCCCACTAACCCTAATTCTAGTGATATTTATGAAAAAAATAAATATTTTCTATTCGTTATGTTTTAGTTAAAAGAAAAAATATATTAAATTTATCATTTCATTTACGTAATGATAAAAATGCTAAATTATAAATACTAAACCTGTAATTTCTTTTGCTACTAACTATTAGAAGCATGCATGCATGCATGCATGCATTAAACTTAGCAGCCATTGGTTGTAATTGTAAAAGATTTTAACACGTTTCTGAAAAGACACAATGTTATTTAATTAAATTATAAATAATGATTTACCCCATTTTTTAATAGTTGTGAATTTCCCTTTATTCACAAAAATATATTAAAAAGGTTTAAAATTCGGGAGGCCACCGTGAATTAGGTGTAAAATTAATTATTGAATATGATAACATATTTTGATGGTTTATAATAGGCTTTATTGAATTGATCTGTTATAGAATTATTCGACTAAAAATCCTAAAATAAAAAACCAGAAATAAATAATTATACAGTGGATTAGGTGCAACAGAATTGGTCTGTTATAAAATTGATCATTGAATATGGCAACGTGTTTTGATGGTTAATAATAACTTTGCTTTATTGAATCGATCTGTTATAGAATTTTTCAACTAAAAACACTAATATAAAAGGGAAAAGTTTGTGATCTTGACCTGATTTTGACTATACGAGACTAAAAGTTCTAACATATTTCAACTTCATCATAATAATAACAAAAGTGGATCTTAGAGATAGAACCATCTGATCTTCTGATGTAGCCCCAAGCCACATATTAATTAAAGGTTTATTAAAGCAATTCCATTATCGGAAAAAAAAAAAGGTTTTAAAGTATAGTTGATAAAGTAATAATTATTATACAAATGGGATCCATGCACATATTATATATATATATATATATTTCAATAATTACGCACTTCAATGACACAAAAATGATATCTTTCAATTGTAAAATAATGTTATACTTAATTGTATTACAAGTCATTTGATAAATAATACATATAATTACTATATTTCTATTGAATATTATGTCACTCATCCATAAATTCATATTAAAAATTGTAATAAGATTTTACAATAAAAAAATCTTATTTTCATAGGTCGACATTCTATACGACTTTTATGAAGTCACTTTGTGACAAACCCTAAAAAATGTCGCTTTAATTTGTGACATCAATGAGTAAATGTCAAAAATCATACCATATGATAGGTCCAATCCAATTTTGATACCACGCTTTAGACATGTAACACATTGGGTACCAAAAGACTTATTTTTTAACACATTTGGTACTCCCGTTAGTTGACTAACAGTCAACCTCACGTGCATGTCACGTGGCCGTTAGAAAATCTATTTTCCCCCAAATCGATCAACAATTTCTTCCGCTCTCGTTCAGCCCTAAATCACAACAATTTCTCCACTCCCGTTCAACCTAAATCGCAACCATTTCGGCCAATCTCGTTCAGCCCTCGCAACCATTTTGAACCCTAATTTCTATTTTATATGGGTTTAGGGTTTAGGGGGCGGGTTCAATATCCACGGATCCCGGGTTAAGCATGTCAGCCCATCTCCGACCCTCAACCCAACCCATGAGGGCTAACTGCACGACGAATAGGGTCGTGGGGTCTGCAAAATATTCCCTAGCACCAGCATCCTACCATGAGAAGTTGTGATGAATCGAAGGCTTTCTAGCCATTCTGAGATTAGAATTCCAGATACATCAAGCATTGCCCACCACGAGTGCATCAGTTCAGCTTGTGCAAACCATTTTAGCAATTCTGGGTCGGATCCTGTGGACGATGGGTAGGATTGATTTCTAAACCCTAAAAGAGACACAAAATGGATTTCCTAACGGCCACGTGACATGCACGTGAGGTTGACCGTTAGTCAACTAATGGGAGTACCAAATGTGTTAAAAAACAAGTCTTTTGGTACCCAATGTGTTACAGATCTAAAGCGTGGTATCAAAATTGGATTTGGCCTATCCTATGGTATAATTTTTGACATTTACTCTGACATCAATTGTACACATTTAATCATTCACAATCAGATCATTTTGAGAATGTCTTGCTCATTACTTTATTATATGCATGGCTTAATTAAAGTTGGATACACGTGAGTAATTAACAAAGAGCCCTCTTTTGTTTTTTCTTTATCTTTAATTAATTTTTGTATGCTTAGCAATATTTTTTCTAGTTTCTTCAATTCTGCAAGTGACCCGACATTGTCTATTTATATTTTTTACAAATAAAATGTGTCAAATTAATATTAATAGGATGAATGATGTGTATCATGATTGTCTAAAGTATGAAAGATAAAGAGAAATAATAATTATAATAAATGATTTAATTGGTAAATGTATTGTAAAATGGTGTATGTATCATGATTGATTGGTAGTTATGCAGGAGATTGAAAAAGTAGAATTGAAAAATGATAAATGGGTAAATTTATATGAGAATTTGGTGTGTTAAGTTTATTTTGAATTTCGTGATTTAAAAATTTAAAAATGGGATTTGAAATATAAAAAAACAAAGCCGCATTTCATGCATATTTTGGTTTAAAAGTTTTATTTTTACAGTTATCTGAATTATTATGTGATCATATTCTTGAACCGTCTTTAAATTTGTTCTAACATCTTGAGAGAGCTTAAAGACATCTATCTCTATTTCCTTACATTTGAGTGTCATTTTGGACATTGTATTTTATTTTCCAAGATTTGGAAAATCTTCTTGTGTTCATAGCTACTCGAGCTTGCGTTCATATGCTCTATACTTTGAAACTCCGTATTGTCAAGAGTACTAAAATATTGATATGCAATATTAATTGACTAGTTTATCAATAAAATCTAAGGCTGTGGTACCATTTTGAGAATTTTAACGCGATGCACATTTTTTGTTTAATTTAAAAATCTTAGAATCATACCATTTAGAGAATTTTAAAGCGATGCATATTTTTTACTTAATTTAAAAATTTTGAATCACACGGGACTAAACCAAAGAAAAGGACTAGCCTTACAGTTTTTCTTAATTATCAGGATTATTTTTAAAATTTATAAAGTGTAAGGTTAAAGCTAGAATAGTAATATTATGTGGACTAATTTAGCAATTATCTATTTAGATGCATATGATGTACTTTTGGAAAAAATTGTAATTAACATGCATTAAATCACTTAGCTATGTTGCTTAAATCCTAACTTTAAAATCATTACTGTTAAATCATAAGCTAGGATAACTATTTTATCATTATCAATAGCCAACTAAATATCATATAAATTGAATATTTTGAAAATCAATGTCATGGTCAACGTAAGTCACTTTTTTTTCCTCATTCAACTTCACATTTACTATAGTCACATAACTGAGACCACACACATTTATTAATGTGCAATTAAATGACTTTCTATTCTCGTGTTATATACAAACACACACACCCATATATATATATATATATATACAAACACACATATATATAACGATTCCTTTTATCTCACATGTTCTTATTGTGATTTGTTTCACCTAAGCACAATTATGAATTTTTCATTAATAAAAAATAAAAACATAATAAATAACAAAGTTATTATAAATAACAATAATATTATTTTTCTTGATAATTCCAAATAATTATGCACACACATAGAGTGTCGCCATACATTCTAGCTAGGAATTATAATTAAGTGGCACCCATATTTGAATGTCAGCTACAAGTTTTTCCAAATAGACGGATTAAACTAAAATGACGAAAATGGGTCTTATTTTCCCCTTAATTTCGACTCAAACTGCATCACAACCAGCAATTGTCTTCAATTGTGAGTCATTTATTTTGTCAACTTCAGAGGTCTTCATTGGAATAACATTTGTCTCCAACTTGTATTGTTGCACCTCCTTTTGATCCTTACTCTTACCCCATATCACTAAATACAACCCAATAACAATCACTAAAGCTCCACAAACCCTGCAATTATTAAATTGTTTTAATTCACAATTCCCTATTAATATATAAATAATTGTGATTATATGCGATCAGCAATTAAAATATGCATACATTAATCCCACGATAAACATAATTCATTTTAATTTGACTAGAATAATTAGGGTTATTTACTTTCCAACGTCCATTTGCTCAGCGAAAATGAAAGAACTCAACACAGCAACCATGACCATACTTAAAGGATTAAAAGCAGTCACGAAAACGGGCCCTTTTTCCTTCATTATAACTCCCGAGACATAGTAAGTAATCCCAGAAGAGACTACTCCCTGCACCAAACATAACTTATTCTCAGTAAAAAAATACTTTTATTTTTTTTATTTTTACGCAACGACATAATAAAAAATAGATAGTCTTACTCCATAAACATAGGCTAAAAGTTTGGCGTTCCATCCTAAAGCCCATATGGCAACATTGTTCCTTTCCACCATGAACGTGAGTACAGTTCCTTGTAATGATCCAAACGTGCATATCAAAGCCGTTAGAGAAAGTCCAGCTGGATATGTCTTCAACGTATTCGCCTATATAAATCAAAAACCAACTTACTATTTATCATTTCATTTCTATAAGGGTGTGTTTGGATTGAAGGATTTGAAATCTATGAATTTCAAATTCATTGATAAATCAATTTAAGTCTGTTTGGATGAATTCATGTTATGATGGATTTGAAATCCATTAGTATTCATTTTGAGCTATTTTCTTCACAACTATGATGGATTTCAAATTACTCCAATTTAGGTGTCATTTCAAATCCTTACTCCAAATCCCCTCCTCAAATCCGAATCACTCGATCCAAACACACCCTAAAGTCTTTGTAAAAGAAAAGACAATACAAATTTGTCGAATATTAATTAAAATTACCTGAAGAATGTAAAACAAAGAATAACCCAAACATCCTGCTCCGATCATGAGTGCACCCTTAACAGGATCTTGCGCATTGTTAGTAGAACTCGAAGAATTATCGTTATGAGATTCGTGGGTCCAAGGTAACCCGAGTGCGGGTCCTTTGATAAGGGTCATGATCATGGCTCCACCTACGGTAACCACGGTGCCCCAAATCTTCGCGTGGCTTCGTATTTTTTTTAAATTCACCTTCTCAAGCCTACAAAATATGATAATTATAGTATTAATCATGGATCTTTAATTCAATGGTTAATGTATAATTATGGATCAACAAAAGATTACACAAACTATAAGGATGTGTTTGGATTGAAATATTTGGATTTGGAGAGGGGATTTGGAGGAAGGATTTGAAATAACACCTAAAAATGGTGTCATTTGAAATCCACCGTAGTTATGAATAAAATAGGTCAAATTGAATGACAAGGGATTTGAAATCCATTGTAATATGAATTTATCCAAACGAACTTAAATGGATTTGTCGATGAATCTGAAATCCATAGATTTCAAATCCTTCAATCCAAACACACACTAATAGGTATAAAATGAAGGTACCTTAGAATCCAAGCTAGTACAAAAGTTAGGGCAGGAATAAGATTGCACATGGCTGAAGTAACAGTTGCACTGGTATAGTTCATTCCAGCGTAGAAAAGATTCTGACCAAAAACCGGGCTGTAATAAAAAAAACCCACTTCAATTATTGGGTTACATTAACTATTATACGTAGTATATGTATATATATAATAATATACGTATATTTTGTGTGAGTTTTCGAGTATTTACTCTAGTAGGCCGAGTAACATGATCTTTAGGAAAATGGTGAACGTCATTTTTGGTCGACTTTTCCTATTGAAAAATAGTAAAAACCCACGATTAGAATCGAAACGAAATTTAAATTAAACGTACAATATGGTTATATATAATATATACATATATATATATATATACCTCTCGAGCAATAAGGCGAACGGAGCGAATACAAGTGCAGCAATAACGTTTCGATAGACAGCAAAAGTGTAATGGCTTGTTCCTTGATTAAGAGCAGCTTTTGCAACAATGGCAAAACCTGCACCACCAAATTGTAGGAGAATTACTCCTAAATATGGCTTCAATTTCTTCATAAATTTAGACTCCATAAATATATATATATATATATATAATTTTTCTATATATTTAATCAAATTATATGTATTTTTAGCCCTTGTATAAGCTTTAGAAAGAGATAAGTGGAATTTTGTGAGTGAAAGTTGCATGCATGGTATGTTCTTATATAGTAGTTTCTGGTCATGGAAAGAGTCATAAGATAATGACTTTTCAGAATCTATTCAAACATATTAAAAGCAACTTTAAAAATATATATATGCTTTATTAATTAATTAAATATAATTTTATTTTTATTTTATTGATCTTATTATATTATTAAGCTATCATGATAAGACCAATCCTTGGGATCAGTGGACTACAATTCTTCAAATAAATCTGGAGTTTTTAAATAAATAAATCAACTTTTGTAAATTAAAATATAAAACAATTTTAAATAAGGATTAAGCTAGATATTAATGTCGCAAGAATCAGTAGCCTAATTGAGTGGATGCTAATTTAGCTTTGGTGATATATTAATTCAAATTACAATTACCAATGTTGATGTGCTGAATTTATTTTGAAGAGTTTATAAAGTTTTTAGTAATTATAAGATGTTTTTAGAGACTTTTGTCTTATAAATTCTCAAAAATAGATTGAGTATTCTCACTTATTTATTACGAGCTTACAAACTCGTGACAGATTATTTTGAAAGCCAAACAATTGTTTACTAAAAAGATCTACACAAACATTTTATAAAAATTTATAAAATATCTTATAAAAATTTATAAATTTAGCAAAACATCATCTAATTCGTTCACTGCAAGTTGTTGAAAATATATCTGTGACTAATAATAAATGACTCCAGTGGCCTCCAAATCTGAAATTAAATATTATATGATATTTTTCATATTTACGTACCTATTATTTGTTTAAAATTAGTAAATGGTCCGTACAGCTTGAAAAGAGATTTTATATCCAAAAGTGTTCGATATAAAGTTCTAGACTCAAAATCAATAATACATTGTGTTGGGATTCACTTTTTAAGTCTCTTTTTATCTTTTCAATCAAAGTGGGATTTATCAATTCTATGTTGTTAAAGATGACTATTGATAGAGATAATTTTAGACCACGAGTCATATAAGGAAAAAAAAAATCGCTTTATTAAATGGTAATACGAAGTATGAAATATATCGTTTTGGCCTTGTATCAATATTACCTCGTATTTGCCCTACAAATATATCTATATATAAACATACTTGTATCGAGTTGGATTCTCGTTGAATCCGACCCCCCTAGAGCCTGTAATGACTATTGGCACTATAGTGATGGTCCAATGTAGGGGTGTAAGCCGAGCCGAGCCAGCTCGCGAGCCGGATTGATTCGAGCAAGAGCTCGAGCCCATTTTTCTTTGACCAGCTTACGAGCATTTTAATTGTTGAATATATTATTATTATTATTATTATTATTATTATTATTATATTAATAAATATATATTAGATAATTAAAAAATATTTAAAAAATTCAACTTTTAAATTTTCTCGCCTTAATTTCACGGGCTCAGTTCGAGCTCGAGTTTGGAAAAATCACCAAGTTCAGCTCGAACTCGGTTCATTTACACCCTTAGTCCAATGTCCGGTAAAAATTAATGAAGAACCTTTCCTATAAATGCCCAATCATTTGTTCAAAATCGTGGGACACACAGTAAAACGAGTCAGCCTGAAAGGCTGAACGAACTACAATTCAATGAAAAAACTACAATTGGCTCGATCCCATATAGTGATACATAGGCAGCTCTATATTACGAGTATAGTCCAAAATATTTATCATATTATTCACCCCAAATTCTGATAAAAATAATCATTAAAATTTAAATTTTTAATGTCATGCCTTTTCCTTTTCAATTGGGAGATATTTTGATCAAAATAAACAATGTGAGTTTAAAAAAAAAAAAAATAGGAAGATGGATGGAAATAAGGCATCATTCAATTAGAAACTGTATAATATATAGTCAAGTGCTTAAATGTTTAAAAAAAATCTCACCCTAAAGTCTTCTATCAATTTATTCAAGATTCTTAAATAAGATCTATACTTTAAAATTCAACTTAGTACGAAATTTTTTACTTAATAAAAGACTCTTATTCAAACAAACTCTTATTGACTTGACTTTGAACTAAGATCATATGTTGTCATTCAATCATTCTAGGGTAACTAATTATTGGTAGATTTTCTTTTTGTAGTGACAATTATTAAAAAAGTTTACTTTGTGAATTGACTTAAAGAAGTTTAACTTTTTTGATGTAGAACCATATATTGTCACTTAAACATGAGAGAGCAAAAAATATGGAAACACAATATTTAAATTTGTAGATATGCAAATAAAATTTAAATGTTGTGATGCTCCACATTATAAAAATGACATATTTATTTTTTTTATAAGCATTGGTCAAAAGATATATCTAGTATCTACAATCATTGATTTATTATTTTAAACAAGTAATTTAGAGCTCAGTGCAAAACAACAACAATTTTTACTTTGTCATTTGTCACAATATTAATTTCATTGCGATTTTTTTAATTGTCACTAATTATCAATAGTGACTTCTATATAGTTTTTGTCACTATAAAATATGTGGAAATTATTTATATGAGAAAATAAATATATTTATCACTTAATTAATGCTTATATTAATTAGTATCAATTTTGTCACTTAATATTTTTTGTAGTGCCTTGGACAAAGTTTATTAGAACATATTACCTCTTGTGATCCTCCACACAAGCCTATGTAGGGGTGTAAACAAGCCGAACTTGGCATTTTTTTCAAGCTCGAGCTCGAGCCTTACTATACGAGCTCGTCGAGCCCAAAATTTTCGAGCTCGGGCTCGAGCTCGTGAGCTTTGGTTTGAGCTCGAACCGAGCCCAAGCTCGCGAGCTCGAGCCGAGCCCGTGAAATTTAGGCGGGAAAATTCAAATTTCGAATCTTTTTAATTATTTTAAGCGGGAAAATTTAAATTTCGAATTTTTTAATATTTTTTAATTATTTAATATATATTTTTAATTATTTAATATATATTTTTTAATTATTTAATATATATTTATTAATATAATAATAAAAATAATAATATATTTTAAAAAAAAAAGCTCGCGAGCCAGGCTCGCGAGCTTTTTTTAGAAAGAATTGAGCTCGAGCTCGATTAAGAGTTCGAGCTCGTGAAGCTCGGCTCGAGCTCGAAAAACTCGAGCTCGAGCCAAGCTCGTTTGATCGAGCTCGAGCCGGCTCGGCTCGACTTACACCCCTAAGCCTCTAGCATTCTCTATTACCAAGTCTCTCCATCAATAAATAAATAAATTCATCTATTAAAAAGTCTTGCTTTTTGTAAAAGCTACCATCATAATTGTTGACAATTTTAGTATTTTTCTTGCAATTATATAGTTTGATGTATAAACACATCAATATATATAATAAAACATTACTAAGAAAATCATGCCTTGTTTGTTTATGTTTTCAAAATCCATTTTCATGATTTTAAATTACAAAATTCAAAATAAACTTAACCCACCAAATTTTCATCTCAATTCCCCTTTTTTCAACTCTACTTTTTCAATCTCCTATATAACTAACTATCACTCATATACACATCACTTTACACATTTACCAATCAAATCATTTATTATAAATCATTTTTTCACTTTCTCTTTCATACTTTACAATTTTTTATCCATATTTTTTTTTTATTTTTTATTTACATAATCATTATATACACCACTAACATAATTATTATACACATCATCCATCAACCTATCACTATTGATTTGACATCTTTTACAACTTTCAACCTAATTTTAAAAACATAAACAAACACGGGCTTTTTATATATAACCCCCCGAGGTATTGAGCTTTAGCAAACAACCACCCGAGGTTTGAAATCTTGGCAAATAACCTTTTTGGTTAAGTTGACCGTTAGTCAACAATTAAGTTCATGGGTAAAATTGTAATTTATATAAAAAAAACATGGAAAAACAAAAATAAATAAATAAAATTTAAAATTCACTTTATACAACAATAATTTTCTCAATTTCAAATGTTTATTTTTTTTGTCTAAAAATGTAGATATATATTATATTATTCTATCTAAATTACCTTCAATTTATATATTATAATATTATATTATTCTACCTTCAAATATTATATTATATATTATATTATTCTATATAAATTACTTCAACATCAAATATTATATTACCTTCAAATTATTTATCTAAATTTATTTAATTTTACCTTCAAAATTTAAATTACCTTCAAATTTATATATTATAATATTATATTATTCTACCCTCAAATATTATATTATATATTATATTATTCTATATAAATTACTTCAACATCAAATATTATATTACTTTCAAATTATTTATCTAAATTTATTTAATTTTACCTTCAAAATCTAAATTACCTTCAAATTTATATATTATAATATTATATTATTCTACCTTCAAATATTATAATATTATTCTATCTAAATTACCTTCAATTTCAAATATTTTATTACCTTCAAATTATTTATCTAAATTTATGTAATTTTACATTCAAATTATTAGTTAAAATAATATAATATATATCCTAATTTTTAGATAAATAAATAAGTATTTGAAATTGAAAAAAAAAATTGTTGTATAAGGTGAATTAAATTTCATTTATTTATTTGTATTGTTTATTGTGTTTATATGTAAATTACAATTTTGCCCATAAACTTAACCATTGACTAACGGTCAACTTAACCAAAAAGGTTATTTGCCAAGATTTCAAACATCGGGGGTTATTTGCTAAAGCTAAATACCTCAGGGGGTTATATACAAAAAGCCCAAACAAACACCTATCATTTTCACACGAATTTGTATAGTACGCCATTCCCGAGAAAAATTGAAAATTTCATCCCAAAAACATAAACAAACATAGCCGTTTTCACGATTTATAAATAGTAAATGACAAAAAGATCATTTTTTATATAAAAATAGCATTTACAAGTTTATCAATGTGTATGAACACTATCACTCTTGAAATTAGTCGTAAGTAAATAGTTGCTATTATTAAAAAAATTGTGACATGTCTGTGATGATAATTTAGTAATGACAAATATATTGTCACTCTATTTTAAGTTATCACTAAATTATCATTGTTGTATCATTAATCGTTAATATTGAACAAAACAAAATTTATGATCACTCATCATATATTTTCAGTAACAACTTTTAGATTGTTACTTCGGATTTTTTCATAATATTAGTTTTTGTTGCAGTAACCTACGTGAAAAAATATACGCATACTTTAAGAGTAATATTTTAATATATCACTTTAATATTACACAAATAAACAACAAGCGCGTATTTGTAAGTCATGTATTTATATTGTCCTTTCAATTTTTTTTTTTAGGATGACGGGGGATAGTCCTTTCAATTTCTATAGAGACGTATTAATTATTTATCGGCATAATTTAATACACCAAAATATTATAAAAAATCGAGATTGTATTCACTATTTACTCCCACTCAAAAAATCCCAACTTGCCTCTCAATATTACCCCATCAAGGCACCACCAACGGTAGAACAACTACATAAGCTTCTTATCACTCTTTTCATGTCCGTACAATTCGATTCGATCTACCAATAGAGACCAATTTCGTGGTGTAATGTTTTGTAGGGACTGTGCCAATATGCTTCTATGGGAATTTTATTTGAACACTAAATCAATAAAAAATTATTGATTACTGATATTTCCAACAATATAAAAGCTCAATATTTCACAGTAAATATTTTTAAAAACTATCAATTATTTGTTATGTCTTAAGGAAAATCTTCAAAAAAGAATATTTCAAAATTTTAGATAATTTCAAAGAAATTATTGAAAAAAAGATTAATATGGTTCTCACTATTCATGATTTGACAGTTCAGTATGTTGATTTTAAAAAAAAAATTCGATTGTCTTTCAATTCAAAAAATCAAATTAATCATATATTCTAATATAAAATAATGGAACATTTAAAATATAATCCATTATGATTACTTTTGGACTTCTAAATCGATGAGTTTGACTAAAAATATTTACTATAAATTATACTCAGATATTAATTCAAACAAATTTCTCAACAAAAAAAAAATATCACATCAACCGTAATCATTATAAATTTTTCTCTAGAAGAATTCATCTGTGACATTTCACAATCTCTAAGAATATTTTTTTCCTCACTTTTTAAATAAATTTTTGGAGATGAATATGTCATTCAATCGGAGTCTAATTCACTCGTGACTTGGATTTGTAATCGAAAGTCAAACAACATTTGTTTGTTTCACAATCATAAATGTTTAGGTTCAATTTGTTGGTGTTTTTTATTTGAAATTTTATCAAGAAATTGAGTATTATAGAAATTTGTGTGAGAATTACAGGTATTTGTTTATATTTTGAAAAATAGGTTGAAAGTTGTAACATATATCAAATCAAAGTGACTGTGTGATAGGTTGATGAATGATGTGTTGAATGATTGATTTAGTTAGAAATATAATGATTATGTAAATAAAAAATAAAAATATAAATTATAAAATATAAAGTACGAAAGAGAAAGATAAATACTAATTATAAAAAAATATTTTAATTGATGAATGTATGAAATGGTGTAAATATAATTGATAAGTAGTTATATAGAGCATTAAAAGAGTTTTAAAAAAATGAATTTGGATGAGAAAAATTTACATATATTCTTAGGTTTTAATTTTTTTAAATCTAAAATCATGTGTACCAGTCAAGATAGACATACTAATCATATACGACGATAAAGTCAAGTTTTGAATCACATGCAAAAACACACCAAATTAATACATATCCCAATCAATTTCAATGCAAAATCTTTCCGGTCAAGCTATTT
Organism: Verbascum thapsus; assembly: GCA_963669365.1. Taxonomy (NCBI): domain Eukaryota; kingdom Viridiplantae; phylum Streptophyta; class Magnoliopsida; order Lamiales; family Scrophulariaceae; genus Verbascum; species Verbascum thapsus. Next base: position 11,492,783 of record OY770109.1, read on the forward strand.
GCACATTTGTACATATATCTAATTTCTAATTTAATTATTGCTACACATCTTTGGCATGGAGATTTCTAACTTAATAATCAATATAAATAAGATGATAGTTTTTGTAATGACGAGCGAAATTAGCAGCTGTAATTTTTAACGTAGATATTAGGTAAATTTTATTTTTGTGTAATAATCTATAAACCACTTAAATCATTCTAGATTGCCCCCAAAATAATATCGTTAAATGTCAAATATATGAGAAATTCGATGACATTACAAATCACTCGATTGCAACATATGGGCTCAAATTGCCTTCAAATACATCTATACCTTGAAGCTTCTTACTAGATAAATATATCTATACCTAACTATATATCTTAAGTTATAAAAAAATGTATATAGAGGCTCATATGTTTTTATAATATATGAAAAGATATATTAGTTGCTATAAGTATTTATTTAATTGGTCACATATTTGTCCCTAATGTCAGTGACTTTATCAGAATGTTTTATATCATTATTAAAAAAAAAAACGTTGTTATGACAAAATGAAATTAAGTTGGGGAAGTGATAAAAATTGGTTTGGAAATTAAATCAGTTCAATCGGGTGATGGGTTTGGGCCAATTTATGTTGGGCCAATCGTCAATCAGCCCAACTACACAATCGGGTTTGGGCCAGTTTATGTTTGATAAGTTTGAATTGCAATTAAATTGGCAAAATTCAGCTACTTCAAAGTTCAAACCAATGTTTTGAAACTCAGACCGCCCCGGCCGGTTCAACCGGTTTGACCCAGAACCGATCCTGAAAACGAATCGGTCAGACCCACAAACCCGTTTTCGGCTCAAACCCAGTCAATTTACCTCAAAACCGTTCGACCCACCGATCGGACCGGTGACCCAATAAAACCAGTCCTGGGTCAATTGAACCGTTTGGTTTTTATAAATTTCAAAATTCAAACTTAAAACTTAATTTTTTCCCCAAAAAATCATAAACTCTTCTAAATCTCATTCTATTATTTTGCTACTCCAACACGAAGTTCTCGAAAACCTTTATTTCGAACAAATCAAATAAAAATATACTATCGGTAAAACTCAAGTCTTTTTCGTTTTGAATTTTGTTGGTTTGCAAATTATTAGAGCTCTTTTAAGTTATTTTATTTTCAAAATTGTTGGTTTTATTATATAATGATATAGTAATTATGTCATATGTGATGTATATTTGATTTTTTATTTCATGAATTCGGAAATTATACCACTTCAACATAATTTTACTTTTTTACTAAAAGAATTTTCTCTTTTTTTTCATCATTTTGACCTAAATATATGTACTAAAAATGATTTTGAATATAGGAACATACCTATATTTTATGTTTCAAATTTTATAATAAATTTAGTAATTTATTTAATATTTATTACATAATTATGACATCACTGGTTCAACCGATATTGACCCGACGGTTGAACATGACCCAGTCAATTTTCTAGTTTGATGACCAGGTTGGGTTTCAAAACATTGGTTCAAACAGAGTTTTAAAATTAGACAAAGTTTTAAAATTTTAGATCCATGCTCGACAATATGGCATAGACTGACCCGGAGCCCAAATCATACGTTCGAGTGCCCTGGCCCAGGCCCAGGCCCCTGATGATAATGTAAATGAGTAGAGTCAAGTTGAATGCATCGAATTTTTAAAATTATGTTTGATTTGGACTGATTATCGAACCAAGCTCAAATATATTTTATTAAGTCGAACTCGAATATTTTATTTATTTATTTATTTGCAGATTTTTATTATTTTTACCATCGAGCCGAGCTTTAAACTTTTATCGAACAAAAATAAAAACGTTTTCTACTTGTGATAAGTAATTCCAATTATCCGATACATTTTTTTTATGGAACTATTACGAACCTTCAAAACTCATTGAGATTCACTATTGCGCATATAATATCTAAATCATTGAATAATTGATTAAAAATTGATTATATCACAAGTTTGAATTCAAACTCATCAAAACATAATATCTAATGTGTTTAATTAAATTATTGAATAATTGATTAAAATATGATTATATCACATGTTTTAATTCAAAAATGGTTCAATGTGGCATACATTACATATTTACCCACCTCACAAATATATGGTTAATAACAACACACTGATTATATTGAACTCGATGTGTTATAAATTTTTCTACATAAAGCCAACACGTGAAAATCCAATTAAAATTATTACAAAAAAGAATGATCAAAATTCAAAACAAACTCTACAAACTATATGAGCTAAGCAATTAAAAAAAAGTAGATTATAATAACTTAACCAAGTGACCAAACCAAACAAGGCCTTATCCAAGATAAAGACATGTTTGGTACATACTACATAGGTATCACACAACTGTACCCCAATTATTTCAAAATATCTTGCGAGTCAGAAAACCTTACAACAACAGCCCCATATGTCTTAACCCCCTTCAAACCCCATTGAAATTATTGCACCAACTTTATCTACTTATAGAGAAAAAAATGTACCATACTATACCCTACAATAACTTTAATTCTAAGGGTTCTTTTTTATAAAATAATTAGTTCGTAATTATTAAGAATTCCCGTTAACAAATAAGTAATCAAATTTTATATTGTTGAAAAAGTAGGTGTTATTTATATCTATTTTATATTAAAAAGATATCATTTTTAGATAAAATAATGTATATCATATAGAAAAATATATATTAATAAAAGTAAAAATAAAATGAAAATTTTCGTAATTTTAAATAACATAAATAGTATTATATTATTTTTTTATGTTTTTTTTAGCAATTTGGAAGATTGTTTTAAATAAAACCCTTTATTTCAAAAGCCTCTCAAGATTTTTTATTTCATCCAACTTTTTGTCTTCACCCTGCCTCAACTCTCTCTCTCTCTCTCTTACCCACTCTCAATCTAGGGTTTCATGGCCCTTCTCACTTGTTTTTCTTCCTTGATGTTCTTATTTTGTTGTTCAATAAGTTGTTAAAAATTAAAATTGAGAGCTTAAAACTTCGAGTGGTTAGGTAGAATTGAGTTATCCACATTTTCAGAACAAAGATTAATTTTCTATCTCAATCAAGATTCAACCTTTTTGAGTTTCTTCGCCTAAATTTCCGCTTATTTTAATTTATTCTCAAAATTCTCGAAAAACCCATGTTAAACCCTTTGTTAGTTTTCGACCTTTCCGGTTCATTTGCGTTCTAATTAGGGTTTTACAGTAATTTCTGTGGTGGGTTGAGTTCAGATTTGGGTATTTATAGTTTAAAAAAGGGGGCAAAAGAGTGTTTCTAGTACAAAACTTAGAGAAAAAAAATTGGATCTTTGGTGTGAATTTATTATCTAGTAAATGCATGGATGGCAGAGAAGGCATGTCATTACAAGGGTCATCTCCATTTTACTTCAACAGAGGAGGGATAACCGGGCCTGGTGTTTCTGGACCCGGCCCGAATTCACACGGGCCGGGTGGCGGGCTACAACACAGCCCACCCGTTTTCAAGACCCTTTCGAATCCCAACATTTCTCCCAGTAATGTGGGCCCCACTGGTGGTGGCTCTGGTAATGGTGCACCAAGTTTCTCTCATGGCTCAACCATGGCTATGGTTCCTAGTCTAGGTGTGGAGACAGTTAAGAAGAAGAGGGGTAGGCCTAGGAAATATGGGCCCGATGGAGCTAAAATGTCTCTAAAGTTGTCGCCCGTTTTGGGCCCCACGCCATCGGACAGCTCGGGCGGGAAAGGGCGAAGAGGACGCCCGCCCGGGAGCGGGTGGAAACAGAAGCTAGCTCCTCTTGGTGAGTGTTTTTCAGTTTGGTCAGTTGATTATGGTTGTGTTTATGCTTTTCGTATTTTATGTAAAGTCGTTTTATTTATCGTAATTAGTGTTTTTATCGATGAATGTCACTGAATTAGATGTTAATAGTGATATTAGCCTTCATGATTGTGATGTATATCTGTAGTTTTGAATGCTTCATACGTTTTTCGTAGATGAGAATATTGAGTATATCTCTGCAATATGTATGCTATGTATCCACAAAAATATCTGGTTATGTTTGGTTTTGTTTTGGTTGAAAATTTTGGTGAGAAATTTACTGGGACACGTGCATTATTGATAAAATTGTGTTTGATTTTAAGTTGGGAATTGATTTTTGGATGAAATTTTTTGGTGAGATAGTGTTTGTTTTATTTTCAAAGGGAACATATGTTACTGTAGCAGTCAAATCACGTAAGTTTTTGTCTTTTAGTAATTACTTAGTGATTGAAAATTATATTATAATATTAAAATTGTAATGATTGTGATATATATATATGTGTGTAATAGAAGGTGATATATATATATGTGCGTATATGTATAAAAAGAAAAGTGGGCCATGAAAGTGTGTTAAATTTCAAAATAGGAATACAAATTTGGACCAAAAAAAATTAGGATTTTTTTTGATGAGAATTGTGAAGGCCAAATATAATTTGGTCAAAATTTTGTCCAAAAACTGGCTAAAAATGAAACCAAACATAGCCTCTGTTTTAGTTTTTCGGTTCTTAATAGTGTTTTTTTGTTTGATAAGGTGAATGGATGAATAGCTCAGCTGGGCTAGCCTTTACGCCACACGTATTGCACATTGGAGTCGGTGAGGTACGCCTTAGTTTCGATACATTCAACTTGCTCTTTATTCAACAAGCCCTTTTATATCTTATATATATATACATATATATATATATATATGCTGGCTATTTGAAATTGTGAATTTTTGTAAATGTGTGTAAATTGACAATATAGTGTGGCAATATAAGTATTGTTTACTCTTTCCGACAGGACGTTGCAGCAAAAATACTGGCGTTTGCTCAACAGAGGTCGAGAGCTTTAAGCATCTTATCGGCTAATGGATCAGTTTCTGCACTAACGTTACGCCAACCGACCACTTCCGGTGGCACTGTCACATACGAGGTTAAACCACTCCCGATCCATATATTTTTCTTGCATGAATATGTTAGAAAACTTGCTCAATTTTATGGTCACATCTTGATGTTGAGTTGAAATTGAGAATTTAAAATTTACATGATTATATAATGGGATTGTGGAATCTTACTAAAAGAGGACCCTAATCCGCAAATTGAAATTTTCGTCGGTATTTTGGCTATTTCATGATTGTAACACTATCCTATACTTAAATTGTATATAGATTGTATGTTTCTTGTAATCTGTATCTATACCTCTGCCATCAATAAGAATTTGTGGCATGTTTGTGGTGTGATTTTACTTTCAATATTCTTCTATCTCAAAGATTCCGTCTGAATGTTAATGCAGTATGCTCATGAGTAAACCGTGTCTCATTGATTAAACTAATGTAGTTGTAATTTCTTTTAGGGTCGTTTCGAGATTCTATGTTTGTCGGGTTCTTACTTGGTCGATGAAAGTGGTGGGCCCCGCGATCGAACAGGCGGTATAAGCATTTCGGTTTGTAGCCCTGATGGCCATATGATCGGTGGTGCCATAGGTGGTAGGCTAATCGCTGCAAATCCTGTGCAAGTAAACTTTCGAATCTATACTCTCTTCTTCCGCACAATGCATTCCTTTATCCTTATACTCTTTTCGGGAGAAAATTCAAGAAATAGCACATTTATGGAAGGATTTCGAAAAATAGCACAAAACGCTGGATGCGCTTTCAAAAAAGGTGCCAAAGTTAAATCACAAGCCCCAAAGTTGAAGTTTTTTTATCCTAAGTTAAATTTCTTTCTTTTTTAATTCAATTATTTTACAATATTTGATCTTATTGTTCTCATCCTTTTATACTATTTTACATTTGGAGTTTCACACGGAAAATTTAGTTTCACATATAAGGTTTTCAACCATACAAAAATCAGTTTATTTTGATGTCAGTGTAAAAAAATATGATCAAAACAAAATACTCTACTAGATCATTTTTACTTACTAAAATAACTTTTTCCTTATTTCAAACTTATTTTTCACCATTTTCTATATTTTTTGGGTCTCGAGTTGAACATAAAAAATGTAGATTGACAAACAAACTTTTCAATGCCACAAAATTTTGTTTATTTCGATAAATGGATAAAGAACTACGACCAAAATAAATTATTCGATGAATCATATTCGAGCATGCTTAACAATAATAAATAATTATTTTTCACCATTTTTTAATTCTTAATAAGTTATTTAAATATGTTAGAAGTAACATATATCTTCATTAAGAATGCAATAGTAAAATTAAAATGATAATACTTATAAATACACATAAAATGATATGGTTAATATATATAACACTTTACATATCTTGTTTCAATAAAATGTTGTTCAATTAATTTATTATATTGTGGAAACATGATTAAATATCATTATCATATATTAATGGATTTTGAGTACTATTTATATATATATACATATATACAGTCTCAAAATCCAAATAGTTCAGATAATATCATATACTATTTATATGATCAATATATTGATGGAGGCACTATCAAAATATTATACATATTAACATATGTATATAATTATCATATAAATCATATCCCAATTCTTTTTTGTAATAAATTTGATTAAATAAGATTATAGTCATATTTTACTTCTTAACTACTCATATTTTGATTACTTCTTTGATTTCAAGAAAGCATTAAATTATCAAAAAAGAAAGCAATAGATTTTCTGTAATTTACGTACATATACCAAATTGAATTTTTATTTTTAAATTGAAATGTTACAAAAGTCGAAGACTTATAAAGCTTGAATAAATTAATTACCTAATCATTTATCTGTATTTTATGAATTTTTTCATACTCATAATGTACATATTGTATGAATTTTTTCATACAAATAACGTACATATTGACAAGACAAGTCTGTGATTATCTTCTCATAAATATTTGAAAAGACAAGTCTGCCTATGAATTGTCATCGTGGTGGTGTGCGAATTTTCATCTACCCCAATGAATTGATAAGTCATGGCAGTAGACAATTCATATTTATTTTCATTCAATTTATAACCAACAACTCAGATTATTTTTATCAAGAAATGCTTATTAGTTCTTAGAAGAAAAGTGACAAAGATTATTTATATAAATTGGTATGAGTTGTCAATCAACCACCAAACATTTCTCGGTATTGATCATAGTTGTAAATGGCGCGCCATGGCGCATGGCGCCACCGCGGCGCCATGAATCATGGCGTGGCGCCATGCTTCAACTTGGCGCCCGCCACGTGCGCCAGGGGCGAGCGCCGTAAAGGCGCGCCATGTTGAAGAAAGCGGCCATTTTGAATAAAATGCCCAAAATTGGTCAAAATTGCTCACAATTGGTCAAAATTGAAGGTGATCCATTAAATTGGGGATAAATTGGGTATTAGACAATCAAAAATAGGTTAAAATATGCTAAAATGTTAACCTAAATTGGTTGAAATTGGTCACAATTGGTCAAAATTGAAGGTGACCCATTAAATTGGAAGTAAATTGGGTATTTACACAATCAAAAATAGGTTAAAATAGCTAAAATTTTAACCTAATTCCCAATAAAAAAAAGACATTCAAAAAATTTGCATATTATTGATCATATTGCTATATATAATTTTTTTATATATATAATTCTTTCTTCAAAAAGGCGTGCGCCACGCCGCGCATTCGCCGCGCCATTCGCCATTAACAACTATGGTATTGATTAGCTATAAAGAACTACAAAGTCACCACCTATTACTATTACTCACATGTTAATTTGTATTGTCAGTTTTCATAGTCCATTAACAATTGACAAAATAGTGAAACTTAATTTAACAATTGACATATTCTGTATTGACGAGTTCATAGAGTAAATGTTAAATTAAGTTTAACTAATTTGTTAATTTAATTGACAATTGACATATTCTGTATTGATGTTCATAGAATAAATGTTAAATTAAGTTTCACTAATTTGTCAATTAACAATGAAAAGTGACAATACAAATTAACATCTATTAGGTGGTGACTTTGTGGTTCTTTATGCTAATCAATACCGAGGAAAGTGTTACATGGTTGATTGGCAACTCATACCAATTTATATAAATAATCTTGGTCACTTTTCTTCTCAGAACTCGTGAACATTTCTTGATAAAAATAATATGAGTTGTTGGTTATAGATTGAATGAAAATAAATGTGAATTGTCCACTGCCGTGTCTTGTCAATTCATTAGGGGAGATGAAAATTTGCACACCACCATGATGACAATTCATAGGCAGACTTGTCAAATATTTATAAGAAGATAATCTAAAACTTGTCTTGTCAATATGTACGTTATGAGTATAAAAAAATAAAGATAAATAATTAGGTAATAACATTAATTTATTCAAGCTTTTTAACTCTTTGGACTTCTGTAACATTTCAACTTAAAAGAAAAAATCAATTTGGTATATGTACATAATTACAGATAATTGCTTTCTTTTTTGATAATCTATTCTTATGGCATTGAAAATCTTATTTGTTAAACTATATTTTTCGTGTTCAACTTGAGGGTCAAAAGGGCATAGAAAAGGGAGAATGTTTTTGAAATAAGGAAAAACTCTATTTTTTTATGTAGTGTTTTATTTTGGTCGTATTTCTTTATCCAGTTATCGAAATGAATAAAATTTTATTACATTGAAAAGTTTGTTTGTCAATCTACATTTTATGTTCAATCGAGACCCAAAAGAATATAGAAAATGGTGAAAAATAAGTTTGAAATTAGGAAAAAATTATTTTAATTTAGAAAAATGCTCTAGTAGAGTATTTTGTTTTGATCATATTTTTTTACAATGACATCAAAATAAACTAATTTTTGTGTGGTGAAAACTTTAAATGTGAAACTAAATTTTCTGTGTGAAACTCCAAGTCCAAAATAGTATAAAAAGATGAGAAAAATAAGATCAAATATTGTAAAATAATTGAATTAAAAAAGAAGGAAATTTAACTTAGGATAAAAACTTCAACTTTCGGGTCTCGCCGACGAATGATTTTAACTTTGGCGCCTTCTTTGAAGGCGCAACCAGTGTATGCGCCTTCCTAGGAGACGTTTTGTGCTATTTTTCGAAATCTCTCCATAAATGTGCTATTTCTTGAATTTTTTTTAAATATGTATTAATTATTTAATTTTCTCTCTTTTTCGTTAATGTTGATAAAAATTTGTTTGTGAAGGTGGTTGCATGTAGTTTTGTATACGGTGGTACTTCTACAAAGGCGAAGTATAAAACAGAATTGGGATTAAAGGACGAAAATCAATCTCCTAGTCGAAATCTTACTCCTAATATAGAACCGAGCGTTTGGCCTCCAGTTTCACGACCAGAATCTAAAGATTCCCATACAGACATTGATCTCGCTCGTGGATGAGACAAGTTCGAGTCTTGTAATAACCAAATCCGAGCATATATTCCACCTCGTTAACGGGTTGTGACTTGTGAGTTTTTCGGGCTTAAGATCCCGTTATGCAATTGTGTTGGAATGTTTGTATATATGTGTTGTTGTAAACGAGATGTGCCAAGATTGACCGAGTTGACTATGGACTCATTAGGTTATTAAGAGGTAGCAAATGATGGTAGAAAAATTTGGAGTTGTTAGAAGTAGGTGAGGTGAAGTTTATTTATTGTCTAGTAAATTGGTGGGATTTTTCGTCGTCTCTATTGTGGAGTTTTTCGACAATGTATCTTTAAAATCGATTTTTCGGGCTAGGACATGTATTAGTCTTGAGGATGGATGCATTTTCGTTTGAAGTACTTTGGTATGTCAATTGTTTTTTGTTACACTTAAGTGCCCAAATTATGTAATGTGTTGCAAATCAGTCCATATTGGGGGCTATGGGCAAATTTTCCATGAAAAATACATTACATGATTTAGGTGGGATTTAGTGAGGGGTAAAATTGTTGAATTATTCTAATACCAAATATTCATTTTTCACTTTAATAATTTTACAAGCTTTTCATCCTAGAAAATCCAAAAGCAAGTAATAATAACTTTTGAACTAAATTATCTCAATTTTAAAAACGAAATCATAATTATTATCAATTGTAAGTAAAAAAGTTTTCAATGAATAAGTTTCTGCATAAAATTACAATTAATAATTTTTAGTCTAGAAGGCTAAGGACAATTAAGTCCATAATCTATTAACGCTAAACATTGGGTTTTTTTTGGGTAATAACCGTTAATGATAAAAATACTTAAATTAATTAAATGTATCCCTTAATATGAATATATAATATATAGTATAGAGATTTGAAAAAAGAAATAAATAATGAAGATTTGATATGATTGAGCTTAATTACTTGAACCACGGAGTAATTCCCGTAATAATGATATTCAATATTGTCAATCGGAATGAAAGAAATTGAATCAAGGATTTGATTCGTTTTATATACAAAATAACATAATTTTATATGATATGAAACGTCCAAATTTACCATTTATATATATTAGACTTTACAAATCCATAATTGATTCATAACTAAATTAAATAAAGGGATCTCATAATGCAAATTCCTATATATATAGTTGTAAATTCATGCAATAATTCATATGAGCTTCACTAATTCTAAATACTTCGATTGAGATTGCGAATATGGAGACTAAACGCTTGTTTAGTGCTATCATTTTGGTGCTATTTGTGTTCGCTTTGGCACCTCGTTAGTAATCCAAAATCCTCTCTTTTTTACGAATTATTTCTATTTATAAATGTATAAAATTAGTCAATTTTTATCAACCCGTTATTATTTTATATTTTTTTAATGAATAAGATTAAAAATACAAAAAAAAAAAATGAATTTTATTATAATTTTACAAGTTTGTAAATAATTCGATTATTGGTTATTGCAGAGGAGACATTGGGTGGCACATTTTGTGAACTTATAAATGGAAGTTGTGGGAGTGATTTGGGCTGCAAAATTACTTGTATAGAAAAAGGCTATCCAATTGGCATTTGTGAATTTCAAGGACTTAAACCACGTCGTTGTGTTTGCAAGAAGCCATGTTAATAAATAAATAAGATATAGTTTAATTTTTTATGAGCAAAATATGTATTTCCTCGAGTTATTTTGAAATTTTAGTAATAAAATTATTGTTTTCATTTGAAAAAAAAATGATATTTATTGCGTTATATTATGGTGTCATTTTTCCGATTAAAGTTTATACGTCGAAAAATGGGTGTTGCTCCATTTTGTAAGAATATACTGTTAAATAATTGATGTATATATATATATATATATGAAGAAATATATACTAAATCTAAAAGGAAATTAAACTGAAAAATATCTCTTTACGAGTTTACATTATATTGTCGAGAAGCTAACTAAGTGATAAACTAGTAGTTTGAATTTTGAAACCATATTTTGTATCTATCTATCTATTACTTCACGAGTACGTGTATGAATTATACATTATATATTTTACTATGTGAAAAAGATGAATAATAGAATTATTAATCTTGATGGGTATAAAAATTGATTATATAAGAGGCTTTGAGAAACATAGTACATATTCGTATTGATGTGATTGACTATATATTTTTCTAACTCCAAAATTTGATTTGATTGGATGAGACATTTTTATTTCACACATGTCTTCCAATTTTCACAAAATATAATTCTTCTACAATATGATCATAGGTTTCCGCTAAAAAATTCGCTCCAAAATACAGATAATATAATATTAAACAATATAATGACATTTATTTAGAAAATAAAAACACAAAGAAAATTAACATATTCAAATAACAATACATTAAAACCAATAAGTCTTCTAAAAATATATAAAAAAAAATATGATTTAGCTGAAAATGGAAGCATTTATTTTGGGTAGTCTTTTCAAGCCATTTTGTAGTGGCCACCAGCCTTATCTTCTTGACAACGAATCAACAATTTTGACAAAAACGCAATAGTTGAGGAATAAATTTTACTACACGAAAGATATAAATTTTTGTGTCTTAAATCATATATTTGAATGAGTTTTATTATATGCGGTTTAATTCGTTGTGTCATATATTATATATTTAAAACAGTTTTATTACTGAATCACTGACCCAAACCGAAAATATGTAGTATATATGACACATCATCTGTTTAATACGGTATAGAGATGTAAATGAGTCGAGTCGAATCAATCCAAATACATAGTTGTTCAATAAACTACAAAATCGAGCTTCAAAATTATGTTTGAGTTTGGCTTGACTGTTAATTGAGCAGACCTCAAACGAGCTTTAATCGAGCTGAACATGAGTCGAGCTCGAGTAGTTTGATTATTTTGTACATATTTTTTATTACTTTTTACTAATCGAATTGAGCTCGGGCTGAATTTCAAAACTCATCGAACAGATAAAAGTTGTTCAGTTCGGTTTAACAAGTTAACGAACCGAGCATGAACGAACTTTTAGCGAATCGAGCTCGAACGGGCTTTTAACGATTAAACTCGATTCGAATATCGAATAATTTGGTTTGATTTTCAGCACTGGACACCGTTATCCCAATTCTAAAAGGAAAATGCTATGTAATACCGTTTTAATATTTTTCACCGCCTCTTGATTTTAAAACTTTAGATGTAATAAATTCATTAAAATCAATTAATTACAAGTCATTTCTTATTAAAACTAGGAGAAAACAAAAACAAAAATTGATATATAACATTACATTATTCTAAGATGTGTAGTATATATCACATCAGATATCTCAAGATATGTCAGACTGATTTAATAAAATATAACCCATAATTGAGTAGCAGCCGCCCGGTACTATGCAAGAAAGAAACAGTCAACATATATGCGTAATTCATTACGTATTTTAATATAATATTTAATAGTCTAAATAAATAGATCTAAATCCCTTTCATTTTTCTCTCAATCTGTCTGCAATTTTACAAACAAAATGGAGCTAAAACTTTATGTAGATCGAATGTCACAGCCTTCACGAGCTATTATCATCTTTTGCAAGTAAAAAAATTCATGATTATTGAATTTTTTCAATTTATTTTCCATTAATTTTCATTTTTTTGTATTAGAATTCTGATTTATTGTGTTTTTTTTGAAGGGCAAATGGAATAGAATATGAGGAGGTGAGTATTGAGCTGGCCAAGGGGCAGCATCGTACCCCTGAATTTGCAGGTAAGATTTAATTATAATAATTAATCTGTTTTAATATCTTTTTTTTTAATTTAGGAAAATATTGGTTTTCATGTATATTTTATTTTCTTTAATTTTACTTTTTCTTTGTTTTCATTTCAGAGATAAATCCCATGATGCAGGTACCAGCTATTACTCATGGAGATTTCAAACTATTTGAGAGGTGAATTTTCAAAATTGATGAATGGTTATTTTACTATTTTCGATTTTAAGTTTTCAGATCTTAAAAAATTGAAAGTAAAGTATTATTATATAATTATTATGTTTAACTCAAATAAACCATGAAAATAATGATATTGAAAAGTAGAATCTGCATTATTTATTTTAGATATAGAAATCCAAAACAAAAAACAATTTCTACAAAAAAAATAAACTGTTTAATGTTAATAGTTGGGGTTGTCTCGAACAAACAATTTGTGGATATGCTATTTTAAATCGAACTTTTTGGATGAGTTTGTTGTTAAATAAAATATATATATATATATATATATATATGATATAGCATAACCTCGTAGACGATCAATGATGCAGCACAACCTCGTATACGACTACATATCTCGATACCTCGTACGGGACCATACGACCCTAGTGCAGATATTAAGGCTTATTTACCTAAAGGTCCCTAACCTAATTGTGCTTATTTGCATTACACTACCTAACCCGCGTGTTTTTACCGGGTCAAACCCAATGTAGCCCTAACCCGGATAATCTGGTACGTACGTTATGGGGACACGTGTAAACCATCCCGTCAATCCCGCAGTCGTCCGTACATTGGGTACTGTGCCTATAAATAGTGCCATTTAATATTAGAAAAAGGACTTTGGATTCACTGAATAGTACCTCGAGAGTACCTAGTACGATCTGACAGTACGTTCCCACTATTCTATAAACCGAGTTAAGAACCTCGTATATGACCTTAATCATAACTTTGAACTACGTTCAAGACAAGCAGTGGTATCGGTGAAATGAAGGGTGATCAGTTGGAGGCCCGCCAATGTTATACGACTTCTCTAGACCCGAGGTACATGAAAAAGATTAGAGACATTCTCGAGATTAACGTCATAGACGTTGCTGCAGTGGAGTTGATTTCCAAGATCGACATTGAGGAAAAAGAGTGGAGAGAGGCTGAAAAGAGAAAGAAAGATCGAGGTAAATACAAGCCTGAGGCACCAGACACTTCGGTGAAACCAACTGAGCACAAAACTATTCAGCTCTTTATGAACGACCCAGAGAAAACTACCAAGATCGGTGGGGAATTAGACCCGAAGACTGAGGAAGAGCTCATAAATTTTTTACGAGCCAATACTGACATCTTCGCATGGACAGCTGCAGACTTTAAGGGCATTGACCCTGAAATTATTGAGCATCGTCTGAACATCGACCCAACTGCCAAACCAGTCAGGCAAAAGAGGAGGAATTTCGGCCCCGAAAGAAATGCTATCATCGAGGCAGAAGTGAAGAAGCTGCTAGATGTAGGTTACATTAATGAAATTCAATTTACTGATTGGCTAGCAAATGTTGTTGTCGTACCAAAAAAAGATTGAAAGTGGCGTATGTGTACCGACTTTACCGATTTAAACAAAGTTTGTCCTCGTGACCCTTATCCCTTGCCTCGTATAGATTTACTTGTTGATTCCACTGCTGAATGCGCACTGCTCAGTATGATGGATGCCTTTCAAGGCTTTAATCAAATAATGATGGCAAAAGAAGATCATGAAAAAACATCTTTTATAACTGCCAAGGGCGTATATTGCTATAACGTAATGCCCTTCGGACTAATAAATTCCGGAGCAACTTATCAAAGGCTTGTAAATACAATGTTCGAAAAAGAAATCGGCCACACAATGGAAGTCTATATCGACGATATGCTCGTAAAAAGTACTAAAGAACAAGACCACCTAAAACACTTAAAACGGGCATTTCAAATTATGAATCAATATGGAATGAAACTTAACCCGTCCAAATGTACCTTCGGAGTACGAGGGGGAAAATTCCTAGGCTACCTCGTCACAGAACGAGGTATTGAAGCCAACCCCGAAAAAATCGAAGCAATTCTGAAAATGCCAACGCCGAAAACCATCAAAGATGTACAAAGGCTCAGGTCGTATGGCTAGCCTAAATCGATTCATATCTAAATCAGCGGACAAAGGCCTTCATTTCTTTAAAATTTTGCGCAATATGAAAAATTTCGAATGGACATCTGAGTGTGACATAGCCTTCATGAATTTAAAACAATATCTGATGTCACCTCCCCTCTTAACAAAACCAATTCCCAACGAGCCTCTTATCCTATATTTGGGAGTCTCCGAAGTGGCTATCAGTGCCGTACTGGCACGCGATCAGGATGGAGATCATCGTCCGATCTACTATGTCAGTAAATTAATGCAAGGGGCGGAACTCAACTATACAATGATAGAAAAGTGGGGCTTGGCATTAATCACCGCAGCTCGAAAACTTCGACCGTACTTCCATGCTCATCACATCATCGTATTGACAAACCAACCACTGAAGCAAGTGCTGGCCAAACCGGATGTTTCGGGTCGTATGATTAAGTGGGCCATAGAGTTAGGAGAATTCAGTATTGAATACAAACCTCGTATGGCAATCAAAGCACAAGCTATTGCTGATTTCCTCTCTGAAATGCCAGTGTGTAGCGTTGCAGACGAAACCCCAAAACCATGGCTCTTACATGTTGATGGCTCGTCTATGGCCAAACGAGGAGGTGCAGGAATTTGGATTCAGTCTCCAACAGGGGAAGACATGGAATTTGCACTAAAGCTGGACTTTGATATAACAAACAACGAAGCTGAATACGAAGCTTTAATTGCGGGTTTAAAATTAGCTATTTCATTAGGAGTAACTCACTTGCATGCATTTACAGACTCACAACTGGTTGCCAAGCAATTTTCTGGTACCTACGAGGCTCGGGAAAAGTCGATGAGCAAATATTTGGTGAAAGTCAAGGAGTTAATGGAGTCGTTCACTCAGGTGGAACTCCTACAAATACCTCGAGAAGAAAATGAAAGAGCTGACGCATTAGCCAAGTTTGGGAATCAATCGGTCGGCATAAAAAGCCGCACAATTACCATATTGATATCAAACGAGGCTGAGATCATCGATAAGCCAATTGTTGCCCCTATACTTGACAATCTCGATGATTGGAGGTTTCCTATTTATCGATATCTAACATCTGGGGAACTTCCCGAGGATGTGACGGAAGCCAAAAGATTAAGACACCGATCAACTCGTTTTACGTTAAAAGATAACGAATTATACAAAAGATCAGTTACGGGACTCTTATTACGCTGCTTGTCGCAAGACGAGGCAACAGCTGTAATGAGAGAAATCCATGAAGGAAGTTGCGGAAATCACTCCGCGGGTCGAGCTTTAGCTCAAAAAATTCTACGACAAGGCTTCTATTGGCCTTCAATGGTCGAAGACGCCACTCAATTCTCCCGTCGTTGTAAAGAATGTCAACTGCATTCAAATGTGATTCATAAACCAGGAACCCCGATGGAAACAATAAAAATTGCCTATCCATTTGACCAATGGGGCATCGACATCCTAGGTTCTACGCATTCCCATATATAATTTTTTCCTACGACCTTATGAATAAATCCTTTAAAACGCGATCCATACATTATTGCAGGTCCCTTCCCACCAGCACAGGGGCAGAAGAAATTTATTATCGTAGCAGTCGAGCACTTTACGAAATGGGTGGAAGCAGAAGCTGTGGCACGAATAACTGAACGAGCCGTAATTGATTTTATATGGAAAAATATCATATGCAGGTTCGATTTTCCTCAAATATCAACATCTGATAAAACAGAGGCAATAACACACATCGTTGAACGAACACTGCTTAATTATATGGAAAAATATCATATGCAGGTTTGGCATTCCTAGAGTCTTGATATCTGATAATGGCACTCAATTCAATGGAAAAGACATGATTAGCTGGTGTAAGGAATTAAAGATCAATCAGCATTTCACGTCGGTAGGACACCCACAAGCGAACGGCCTCACGGAAGTGATAAACCGAATTATATTACAGCACCTGAAGACTCGTATCGATGGTGAACGAGGGAGATGGGCGGATGAACTTCCCGGAGTATTATGGGCTTACCGTACAACGCCAAGGTCGTCTACAGGAGAGACACCATACTGCCTCGTATACGGATCAGAAGCCGTGATACCCGCCGAAATTGAAGTTACGACAGACAGAGTGAGCTCATACGATCCTGATCTTAATGTCGAGCAGAGACAGTTCGAATTAGACATGATCGAAGAAGTGAGAAATAGGGCATATGCCAACATTTTGAAGCACAAAAATACGATGATGCGAGCTTACAACAAAGGCGTCAATCTACGCACTTTCCAAGTCGGTGATCTAGTATTAAAGAAGATCGAAGTATCACGAACCGTGAAAAAGCTCGAACCTAACTGGGAAGGACCGTTCAAAATTATCAAGGTTACGAAGCAAATGACTTATAGATTACAAGATATGGAGGGCAAAGAATTACCCCGACCATGGAATGTAAATAATTTACGACGCTTTTATGCTTGAGATCGTAATGATGATCGTTTTACAAACTTATCAGATATTCTGTGTGAAGTCAATTGATCAGTATTCTTCTTAGTTTAGTCATGCATATGTCACACTCGATAAATAGATACGAGATGAGTAATATTCGAGGTAAATAATCTGCGATTTCACGCACAACCATAATACCTTGCACATAACAAGCATTAATTCACCTATTTACCATACTAAAAACATAAATTCGAATCTGGATCGTTCAAAATGCATACAAAGTTTCAATTACAAATAACGATAACTACTACGAAACAACGCTATTCAATTCTCAGCCGCACCATCAGCAGTCCCGGTTTCGACGACAGGCACTTCAGGATCGGCAGGTGGAGTCTCCACCTGCTCTTCGAGTATCTCGCTGATTGCAGAGCCCCCTCGTTTATGGCCTCGCCCCTATCCACCGTTGACTCCAAAGCCTGCATAAACGACCCACTGCCACGCGCGAGTATCGCATCTTGTCGTTCTTGAAGCACCGTCGCCACGACCTCATCGAATTCAGGAAAATTCTTATAAGGCAGCGCTTCGTCTGGGGTAGCAGAGGGTCGTAGCATATCCTCGTAAGCGTGGAGGTTGACATACTCATCAACATCGAAATCTGGGGTTAGCAAGCCATCCTTCTTCAAATAGTCCAAAGCCTTGCAGTAACCATCGAGATGGTCGTCCATTGCCTTAGCCATCATCAGTCGATTGAAACGGGTAGAATTCAAGAAATCCCTTACTCCTCTGGTCCGTGTGACTGCATTCAATGCCATTTCCTGCTTCTGACCATCCGAGAACCCTGTGTCGTATGATTTCTTTTTTTCACCCGCAAGACATTTTTGCGCGATGATGAGCTGTTTCTGATGCTCTAGATCGTCCGCTTTAACCTTTTTTAGTTATCGAGTCATCTCATTAAGCTTTGCCTCGTATTTACCCGTGATTTCCTCCACCTTTTTCATCAGCTCGCTGTTTTCCTTCTTATACTGAGAATTGGATAAAGACAGTTGATGCATGCACAGACCCACCTGATATCACGAGGCAAGAATGAATACACTTGAACCACATAACGTAAATTACACGTACGATACGAGCATACCTGATTCAGATGCGAAGCACCCATCTTCTCAACCACTGGATGCTCACGTTCCAATAGCATCATCTTGTCACGAGGCAACAAGAAATTGCTGTATAACTCCATCGCAGTACTACCGGTCGGATCCGACATAACGCTGCTATCCTCGTACACTCGAGGATGTAGACTCAGCTGTGTGGCATCATTGCTGATGGGAGGACGTTCGTCTATCTTCAGCTCTGTAAAATCTTCCAGGGACAGAGCCTCCATCTTATTCAACAATTCTCTCAATCTGGCCTCTTCAGCGGCGTCGAAGGTTTCTACCCGCGTCACTTCTAATCTCACAACTGGCGCAGCCAAAGTCGAGGCACCAGCATCATTACGAGGACGCTTTTGTAACCTCGCAGTCGGTTCGTTAGCCACGGCACGACGTGATGATTCAGTTGACGAGCGAAGCGTCGATGTACGGGGTGCCGCAGTACTTCCGCCCCTCGTAGCGCGAGCTGGTGGAGGAGGGGCTCTTGATCTAGCAGCGCCCCCGCGCTCTTTAGCCATTTGAGCCATACGAGAAGCCATAGCTGCACAAAAACACGATTAACATTAATGCATGATGACAAATAACATAAGACAAAAGACTCGTAGAAACAATCAATGTTCTACCTAGATCAGAAATGGGTTCCACGTCTGCAGCACTGAGTCCGCAGGCTTGGAGTACAGACTCGGATATCAAATCAGTACTATAGTACCATTCTAATATATTCTTTATCTCCTCCTCTGGAATTGTTGGAGGGCCGACCCTGAGCCTCGTAGGGACCGTTAAGTTCCACTTACGAAGCACTCCCCAAGGTGCCTCGTCGGGCATGGCAAGATAAAAATATTTATCCTTCCAAGCCCCATAAGAATCTCTAGGATTTGCTTGAATTCGAAACCCTTTTTGGGGAGTGAGATAATAGAAACCTAACTCGGAAGCTGATTTACATCGATTTAAATGGAGGAATTTGTTAAAATTCTGAATGTTTGGTTCAGCATTACGTGTTCGCATCAACACGATAAAATAAACAAGGTGGCGATACGAATTTGGGAGCAACTGGGAGGGACATAGACGAAGATGGTTTAAAATATCTACGATGGCGGGGTGCAAAGGAAGTCTTAGACCGGCCATAAAATGAGCTATGTGGAAGGTTCGGTAATTGCGTGGTGGAGTATGAATACGATCAGAAGAACCGGGAATTAAAGTCTCGAAGTTATCCGGAATATGAAACTTACTACGAGTTTGTTGAATACGACCTATAGTGACCGAGGATTGCATGTCTAACCATTTAACCCTACCCAAATCCTCTAAAGACTCGGAGAATAGATCCCTATTCACCTCGTCGTCGCCCTCTAGATCCAAGGAGTCTAATGGATCTAGCGAAGCTGTTACACTAGCTGTCACACTAGTTGATTCGTCACTCGAACTCGAGTCATCAGAATCGGAATTCGAGGCTGAATCGTCACTCACGCCTAAAACGTCTACTATCCCTTCACCCTCCATGACAAATGCGAAGTAAGAAAGGAAAGAGAATTTACCGGAATATTAACTGAAAGGAATGGAAATACGAAGCTCCGAGAATTTTACTGCTCTGGAAACGAGGTTAGCAATACGAGTGTGATTATTTATCAAGTGATGATAATAATTCCAAAACTGGGACTATTTATACTGAAAGAAACGCCAAAATGAGTGGATGAGATTATTTTGGCTGACAGAGATCTAACGGCTCAACTTCTCAGACGGTCTGTATGACGGGACACGTGTCGATATTCTAATGGAGCATCAATTGAAGAGCCAGACACGTCACCGCCGTATGAATCATTATGCATTTAAATCCAGATAAGACATTAATTAATGGATTAATAGCACGTCATTAATCCATAAATTGGGGGACTTAATGATATAGCATAACCTCGTAGACGATCACTGATGCAGCACAACCTCGTATACGACTACATATCTCGATACCTCGTACGGGACCATACGACCCTAGTGCAGATATTAAGGCTTATTTACCTAAAGGTCCCTAACCTAATTGTGCTTATTTGCATTACACTACCTAACCCGCGTGTTTTTACCGGGTCAAACTCAATGTAGCCCTAACCCGGATAATCTGGTACGTACGTTATGGGGACACGTGTAAACCATCCCGTCAATCCCGCAGTCGTCCGTACATTGGGTACTGTGCCTATAAATAGTGCCATTTAATATTAGAAAAAGGACTTTGGATTCACTGAACAGTACCTCGAGAGTACCTAGTACGATCTGACAGTACGTTCCCACTATTCTATAAACCGAGTTAAGAACCTCGTATATGACCTTAATCATAACTTTGAACTACGTTTAGACTTGATCCTAACAGAAAGGTACTGATATAGCACAACCTCGTATCCAGGCCTACACGAGCCTAAATCCTCAACCTCGTACGAGACTATACGACCCCAGTATGAATATTATGGCTTATTTACCTAAAGGTCCCTAATTTAATTGTGCTTATTTGCATTACACTACCTAACACGCGTATTTATATCGGGTCAGATCCGGTATAGCCCTAACCGGGCAATTTGGTACGTCCATTCTAGGGACACGTGCAAGATATTCCTCTGATTCCGCAATCGTCCGTACATTGGGTACTGTGCCTATAAATAGTGTCATTTAATATTAGAAGGGGGACTTTGGACTGACTGAACAGTACCTCGAAAAGTACATAGTACGATCTTACAGTACGTTCCCACTATTCTATAAACCGAGTTAAGAACCTCGTATGAGACCTTAATTACAACATTGAACTACGTTTAGACTTGATCCTAACAGAAAGGTACGTAGGTAGCTCAGTACTACTGGGTGCAGTCTATATCCGTCTTACGACCCTCATTGGTCTTATTCGAGCCTCGGCTTGATTTGGCCCGTAAGCATTTTACGAGTTATATCAGGTGGCGCCGTCTGTGGGAAACTACTTAAAGATCGTTGAAATCATGAACTTCGTTTCAACTCTGATCGGGCGAGTTCAAGATTGGTTTACGAGCCAATATAGAGGTTCTATCACCTCATACCCCCAACTAATTCGAAAATTCGAGAATCACTATGCCAGTAACAAAAGAGCGAAGGGATCAATATCAATGATAATGGGTCAAACTCAGTAGAAACCCTACGAACTAAAACGCACCGAGAGTAAATACTCCGAAGATGCTAAAAAGTTCACAAAAAACGAACTAAAAAGCACCGAGAGTAAATACTCCGAAGATGCTAAAAAGTTCCCAAAAAACGAACTAAAAAGCACCGAGAGTAACTACTCCGAAGATGCTAAAAAGTTCCCAAAAAACGAACTAAAAAGCACCGAGAGTAACTACTCCGAAGATGCTAAAAAGTTCCCAAAAAACGAACTAAAAAGCACCGAGAATAACTACTTCGAAGATGCTAAAAATTTCCCAAAAAACGAACTAAAAAGCACCGAGAGAAATCACCCACAAATTATCCGTGCATGGATAGATGGGATGAATACTCCGAAGATGCTATGATCGAACTAAAAAGCACCGAGAGTAATCCCCCTCTGAATTATCCGAGCAGGGATAGAAGGGAAGAAAACTCCGAGAATGCTAGAAAGTACGACCCACGTAAGGGCAAAAAAAAAAAAAAAAAAAAAATGGAACCTATGAGGCTACAGGCTTTATTCGCAATACAACAATCAAGTACCTGAATAAAGTTCAGAAGTTAATGAGAAAATATGAAACAAAAGAGCCTCCAACTGCATTCGAATACGATTATAAACCAGGAACCCCAATGGAAGCAATAAACTACGAACCTTCCATTTTTGGAAGCAATAAATTCCAGGTCGGGAATTTGGTGCTAAAGAAGATCGAATATCAAAGACCGTAAGGAAACTCGAACCCAATTGGGAAGGGCCATATTCAATTGTAAAGGTCACTAAAAATATGACCTATAGACTGCAGCATATGGAGGGAAAAGAACTACCCCGACCCTGAAATGTAGACAATTTACGTCGTTTTTACGCGTGACAATTTACGAGGCAAATATTATATTCCTGGAAAATTTATTTGCAAATAAAACTACGACGATGCAAAATTCAAGGACAATTTTAAAAATTCAAAGTGAAAAACAACACATACACAATCACACTCGAATGCATAGTTAAAAAGGAATAATAACAATACGTACCATAACATCTGAATGTACTTACAACATAATTATCAATTGCTACGAATCACAATTAAACACAATTGGCAATTCAAAAATCAACTACAATCAAAACTTCAACAAATTTCCACGTTCTCATTCTCCGCCTCAGGCTCGGCTATCGATGCTACAGGCTCGGGCCCAATTGAAGCAGGGGCCGAGGCAGATGTCATCCCAGATGCAAGTCCTGCGGAGGAAAGTCCCATCTCAGAAACAGGGGTCCTCGAAAGCGGAGGAGGATAGACCCTTTCTTCAGTTGGAGCCTGATTTGAGTATCTTCACCACGATCCACGGTCGAGTCTAGAGCAGCCATGAACGGCCCACTACCGCTATTCAGAATAGCCTCTTGCCTCTCCCGGATTACTGCTTCGACAACAGGCTCGAACTCAGGAAAGTCTATATACGGTAACACCTCGCCTGGATTACGAGCTGGCCGTATAGTTTCATCGTACTCATGCAACGAGGCAAACTGTTCCGCATCGAACTCGGGTATCAGTTTTCCTTCGTTTTTCAGAATATCAAAGGCTTTGTAATAACCATCGAGATGATCATCCAAAGCCTTCGACATTACCAACTGTTCAAAAAGGGTCGAATTCAGAAAATCCCTTACTCCTCGGCTCCTCGCAACCCCAGTCAGGGTCGCCTCCTGTTTCCTCCCGACTGAAACCCTAGTCTCGTAGGATTTCTTTTTCTCGCCTGCGAGGCATTGTTGGGCCAAGAGAAGTTGTTTCTGATGCTCCAAATCATCCGCTTCTACCTTCTTTAGTTCTCTGGCCATTTCCGCAAGTTTCTCGTTCGACCTCCTCATATTTTCTTCGGCTTTTTTACTTTGTAGCTCCAATTTTTTCCGTAGCTCGTCGCACTCCCTCCTGTGTTGCGAGCTAGATAGCGACAGCTGATGCAGACATAAACTAACCTAAAAATTAAAAATACGAGAACTAAGCGTATGGAGCACAATAGATGCAACAAATAAATGAGAAATTTCTACTCATAAAAAAAAAAAAAAAATCCTAGTTTAGATGGGAAGCCCCCATTTTCTCCACTTCCGGAGACGCTCGCTCCAGGAGCATCATCTTGTCGCGAGGAAGCAGAGAATGAGTGAATAGCTCGAGTGCGATGCTTCCGGTTGGATCCGCCATGACACTGCTATCCTCGTACACTCGAGGCTGTAGATTTAAAGGAATAGCGTCCTTGTTAATGGGAGGGCGTTCATCAATTTTAAGTTCGGTATATTCCTCTAAAGACAAAGCCTCGAGCTTGTTTAGCAGTTCCTTAAGCCTTGCCTCCTCACGAGTATCGAATACTGCTATGCCTGTGACTTCGAGGTTCGTTCCCTGTGTTGAAGTGGCCACAAGTGTGGAATCTGTACGAGGTCGCTTTTGCACCCTCGCTGTTGGTTCGTTGGATGTGCTCCTTCGGGAAGATTCCGGAACGTTAGTATGAGAAGTCGTAACACTACGACTTCTCGTTGATGGGGCTGGAGGAGGTGCCCTTGTACCAGCAGTTTGAGAGGCGCCTCTGCCTCGGGCCTTGCTCATCTGAGCCATCCGAGAAGCCATAACTGCGCATATACGAGGACAAAAAGTTTGAATATGCAAAGAAATTAATGTGAAGACAGAAGACATAATTTACGACTGATGTTCTACCTAAGTCAGACACGGGCTCCACCTCTGCAGCACTGAGTCCGCAGGCTCGAAGATTAGATTCAGATATCAGTTCATTACTATAGTACCACTTTAAGATTTCTTTTATTTCTTCGTCCGGAATAGTCGGAGGTCCGACTCTCAACCTCGTAGGAACCGTTAAATTCCACTTACGAAGCACTCCCCAAGGTGCTTCATCAAGCATAGCTAAGAAGAAATACTTATCTTTCCAAGCTCCATACGAATCCTTGGGATTCGCTTGAACTCGAAACCCCTTTTGGGGAGTAAGATAATAGAAACCTAATTCTTGGGTTGACTTACATCGATTTAAATGGAGAAATCTATTAAAATTTTGAATATTCGATTCAGCATTATGAGCTTTCATTAATACGATGAAATATGTAAGGTGGCGGTACGAATTTGGAAGCAATTGAGTTGGGCACAAACGGAGATGATTCAGAATGTTTACGATGGCAGGATGCAAAGGAAGACGCAAACCTGCCATGAAATGCGCTATGTGGAAAGTCCGATAGTGGCGCGGTGGAGTATGGATACGATCGGAAGAACCAGGAATCAAGGTTACAAAATTATCTGGAATATGATATTTTTTACGAGCTTGTTCAATACGACCTATACTAACTGTGGACTGTATGTTTAGCCACTTAACCCTAGCTTGGCTCCCTAAAGACTCGGAGAACAGATCCCTATTTACCTCGTCGTCACCCTCTAAATCCAAAAATTCCGATGTTTCTAATGAAGCTGTGGCTCTACTCGATTCATCACTTGAGCTACTCGAATCCGAAGAATCGGAGCTCGAGCCTGAATCACTATCTGAACCTACGACGTCTACAAATTTCTCACGATCCATGATAGTAAGAAATAAGAAAGAGGAGAAAATTACCTATTACTTAGGCAGATATACGACGCTCCGAGAATACTCTTGCTGTAAGAACGAGACTGACTAGATGGTAAAAAGTTTTAGCGAAATGTGAAAATAAACTCCGAAAGTGGGCCTATTTATATCAAAAAGAACCGCCAAAACGAGTGGACGAGATTAGCGTGACTGTCAGAGATCTGACGGCTCAAATCCTCAGACGGTCCGTATGATAGGACACGTGTCAATAATTCAATGGAACATCAATCGAAGAGCCTGGCACGCCGCCGCCTTATGAATAATTATGCATTCAAATTCAGATAAGACATTAATTAATGGATTAATGACATATCATTAACCCATAAATTGGGGGACTTAATGATATAGCACAACCTCGTATCCAGGCCTACACGAGCCTAAATCCTCAACCTCGTACGAGACTATACGACCCCAGTATGAATATTATGGCTTATTTACCTAAAGGTCCCTAATTTAATTGTGCTTATTTGCATTACACTACCTAACCCGCGTATTTATATCGGGTCAGACCCGGTATAGCCCTAACCGGGCAATCTGGTACGTCCATTCTAGGGACACGTGCAAGATATTCCTCTGATTCCGCAATCGTCCGTACATTGGGTACTGTGCCTATAAATAGTGTCATTTAATATTAGAAGGGGGACTTTGGACTGACTGAACAGTACCTCGAAAAGTACATAGTACGATCTTACAGTACGTTCCCACTATTCTATAAACCGAGTTAAGAACCTCGTATGAGACCTTAATTACAACATTGAACTACGTTTAGACTTGATCCTAACAGAAAGGTACGTAGGTAGCTCAGTACTACTGGGTGCAGTCTATATCCGTCTTACGACCCTCATTGGTCTTATTCGAGCCTCGGCTTGATTTGGCCCGTAAGCATTTTACGAGTTATATCAGGTACGTAGGTAGCTCAGTACATCTGAGTGCAGTCTATATCCATTCTACGACCCTCCTTAGGTCTTATTCGAGCCTCGGCTTGATTTGGCCCGTAAGCATTTTACGAGTTATATCAATATATATATAAGGGCTAATATATGTCTTTTACCAAAAACATAATTTAGGGGATTGTAATAATTTTACAAAAATTTAAATCTCACTACTTTCAAGAATCTCAGTACATGTAATGACTGCTAAGGTTGCTGGATAGAATGAGCTGAAGCTTGCTCTTTAATCACAATTCACAAATGAACATAAAAAGTACCAAAATATTTAGGCTATGTTTGTTTATGTTTTTGAGTAAAAATTTTGAAATTTTCTCGGCAATTGCGTACTACCAAAATTCGTGTGAAAATGGTAGTTGTTTGTTTATGGTTTTAAAAATAAGTTGAAATTTGTGAAATGTGTCAAATCAATATTGATAGGTTGATGGATGATGTGTAGAATTATTATTTTGGTTCGGTATATAATCATTATGTGAATAAAAAATAAAGAAATATAAATAAAAAATTATAAAATATGAAAGAGAAAGTGAAATAATGATTGATTTGATTAGTAAATGTGTGAAAGGTTGTATATATGATTGATAGGTATATAGGAGATTGAAAAAGTAATGTTGAAAAAAAGAGTAAATTTAGATGAAAATTTGGTGTGTTAAGTTTATTTTTAATTTTGGGATTTAAAAACTTGAAAATGGGATTTGGAAACATAAACAAACAAAGCCTTAATCCTTTATGCAAATAACTTTACTTTTATATGAATTGAACCAATCTAGTTGAGATCGAAGATTAAACGAAGTTCAAATTCGACTCGTTTCAACTCTTAAACTAACTCTCTATATCTTCAAATGAGCATCTTCGTATTAGATACAGTGTTTAATTACGAAATGTTCGAGTTTCTTGGAATTTTTATCATATATTTTCTCATAAATCTCTTTGCGTAAGAAAAAAAGACGACATTTTTGGAATATATTCACGAAATTTCTCGTGTTTTTTGCAGCCATGCAATACTTATTTATCTGGCTTCTGCATTTTCTGGAGTTGCTGATCACTGGTACCTTCTGCTTCTTCGTTTGTACCATTTATCTTCTTCGTAAATTTTCTCACATAATCGTATAATCATCCTTACTCAGGTATCCATCTGATGTTCAAAAACGAGCCAAAATTCACTCGGTTCTCGATTGGCACCACTCGAATTTGCGTCGTGGAGCAGGTGATTTGATATCCATAGCTAAATGATCAATCGAAATTAATACTAATTTTATTTTTTTTATAATATAACGTATTATCTAACACGCGTATTTTTTCTTGAAAATTTTTGGGATTTTTTTTTTTTCAGTTGGATACATATTTAATGACCTTATTGGACTAGCATTCGGTTTGGCCCCGAACCCGAAAGCAGCAGCCGAAGGTGAAAAACTTCTATCAGCATCGCTACAAAAAATCGAGTCTTATTGGCTTCAAGGAGACGAGCCGTTTCTGCTTGGGAGTTCAAAGCCTTCTATTGCCGATCTCGCTTTAGCCTGTGAAATCATGCAAATTGAGGTAAAAAAACGAGGAATTATGGTTTTGTTTATTTATGTTTTCAAATCCCATTTTTATGTTTTTAAATAATAAAAATTTAGATTAAATTTAACACACTAAATTCTCATTCAAATTTACTGTTTCTCAACTCTACTTTTTCAAGAATCTATATAGCTAGCTAGCTATTGATCATATATACATCATTTCACACATTTACCAGTCAAATCATTTATTGTAATCATTATTTCTCTTTCTCACGCATACTTTATAATTTTTTATTTACATTTTATTATTTTTAATTCGCATAATCATTATACAAACAACTAACACAATCATCCTACACACTCATTTTACTACTTTCAATCTTTTTTTAAAAAACATAAACAAACACCTACCGTTCCCATTGGAATTTTAGTGGTACATAATTGCCGAGAAATTTTCAAGCATTTAACTCGAAAACATAAATAGATAAAGCCTATGTTTTGTATGTTTATGTTTTCAAATCCCATTTTCAAGTTCTTAAATTACAAAATTTAAAATAAACTTAATACATCAAATTCTCATATAAATTTACCCTTTTTCACCTTACTTTTTCAATCCTCAATATAACTACCATTCAATCATATATATATCATTTCACATATTTAACAATCAAATAATTTATTGTAATCATTATTTCTTTTTCTTTTTCATAATTTACAATTTTTTTATTTACATTTTATTATTTTTAATTCATATAATCATTATATAAACAACAAACACAATCATTCTACACACTCATTTTACAACTATCAATCTTTTTTAAAAAACACAAACAAACAACCCACCGTTCTCATTTGAATTTTAGTGGTACACAATTCTCGAGAAATTTTCAAAATTTTAACTCGGAAACATAAACAGAACAAAGCCTGTGTTTTCCATTACGATGCTTGTGAGTGATTCCCCTTACTCGACTATTGATATAGGTTGCGGATGAGAAAGACCGTGAACGGATTTTAGGGCCCCACAAGAGAATTTTGAAGTGGATCGAGGACACGAAGAATGCAACCGCGCCTTACTTTGATGAGATTCACGCGATAATGCCACCCGTGAAAGCGAAGCTACATGAAATCAAACAACAAGCATGCAAATAGTTTGTGCTAGAGTTTGTACATCATAACATGAATAAGGATTTTACCCAAGTTCTACTTCTATGTTGTTTCACTTTCTATGTGTTTTGTTTCTTGGTCAATGAAAGATATGTGTATCTACTACATGACATTTTTATGATAATAGATTTCTTATGGTTGAAAATCGAAAACGACTTTATTGATTTGTTATGGTTGAAAATCGAAAACGACTTCATATGCAAACTCATAATCTTTACGTGACTTTGTTTGTTTGTCAAATGAATGAAATCTAAATAGGGTATTTGATTCTAAAAAATCAAATAATAGTGTTTGATATTGTTTATTTATTTTTATTTTTTTTTTGGATGACGGGGGAAACCCGCAGCCGCTACCCTTTCGGGTGCGCACTGGGTAAACTACCCCTCAATCAAATACATTACAAATAAAAAAAGAAATTATTTATTTATGGTTGCATTTATATTATTTATGGTGCAATAGTTGATTATTTTTTTATTTATTTGAAATATTTTTATTGCCAAAATACATTGTGATTTATATTTTATTTATTGAATGAAATTGAATTATTGTTCATACGACCTTGGTGATAATTCCTTTGAAATGATTGTTGACAACATATGATTAATGTAATTTATTGTTAAGAATAATGTGTTTGTGTCTTAAAATATTCATTAATGCATTTGTATATCTCTTCTTTTTAAAAATCAAACAATATGCAAGCATGCCAAATTTATCATTCTTCGAAAAGAGGATAATGCAATTGAATCAAATTGTTATATTTTTGTTTGTGATTATTTAACCAAATTGATATATATATATATGTCCATACACACATATATAACAAAAATACAATATCAAATATTCTACTAAAATTAAAAATTATAATTAGATTATACAATATGGTTAAAAAAAGAGTATTTAAATCAAAAAATTAAATTTTGGATTCTATTTTTTATTATATGCGTTTGAACCAAACATAAAAAAACAATAACATCTATTTACCGGGCCAATTTTATGTAGACAAACAAATGCTATTAATGGAATTAAATTTCTAGTAATCACTTTACTAGAAATCTAATTACCATTTTAGATTGCATTCCTTGTCAAACAAACGGAGTTGAAATGTTATCTTCATCAAGCAATATTTTCGAAACTTGAAAAGAAAAAAAAAGGTCATATATGCCTTGAGAAATCCAAATTTATTAAAGGTAAAATTGCTGAAATAATATTTTATTTTATTATATTTCTCGATTTTATAATAAGCAAATCTACTTTGTGACATGAAATTATAAGCAAAACCGAATCTACGATGATACTCATACTATTTGTGGATTCATTTTGAAAATTATATTAAAATATTAATTTAATGAAAAAAGTATTATTTTTTAAACTTTCAAAATGTAGGTGAAAGTATCGAAAATTTTTGGTTTTTGTCAAAAAAATCTTTACAATTAATTTGATATTATTTTAAATTTTGTTAAACAAATTTTGACTCAAAATTTGTTTAACAAATTAATTTAATATTATTTTAATTTGAGAAATTTTGAGATTCAACAAAGATATCTCAAAATTCACAATATTTCAATAACTATTCTACAAAATTAAATTGAAACTGAGATTTTATTTCAAAACTAGAAAACTCGAATTTTGTTTCTTCAAAATTTGGGTAAAAATTTAAGAGTACACTTACCATTACGCCGACTCACTCCTACATGGCTATATCTTTTTTTTTTTTTTTTTTTTATTTTGGACAATTCATAATTTCTATATTCCTATATCTAATTATCTATATGTTTGTAGATTCTGTGCTCAAAATTTCAAATCAAATCTTAAACTTGACCTCATTTAATATAAATTCTAAATATTATAAAGCTCGATCCTAATGCAATAAAAAAAATTATATATCACATTAAAAAAATCAACATGTTTTAGGTTTTTCTAAAAGTACACTTAGAACTTTAGAAGTCAAGAGGCTAAGGTCACCCACGTCAGCTCGTTCTGTACATAGATAAGACACATTCATCAAAAAACACACACTGAAAGGTGAAAATGGCGCTCAAAGTGTATGCAGATCGGATGTCCCAACCCTCTCGCGCAATTATTATTTTCTGCAAGTAATTTCTTCATTCCTTACTTCATGAATCTCGAGTTTTTTTTTTTTTTTTTGCATGATTTTACTGGGCAATTTTTAATCGAGTATAGATTTATTCATTTAAAAATTAAAGAGACTAATAATTGTGATGTGGGTTTTGATCAAAGATTAAATGGGATCGATTTTGAAGAGATAAGGATTGACCTTACCAAACGCCAGCATTTAAGCCCTGAATTTCGAGGTACGATAAAATTTCATTGTTTTATTGTACAAATTAGTCACCTGTATTATTAGATTCAAGCATGATTTAATTACCTAATTATTGTGAAATAATGATTATTTGTTGGTGATTTTGTGAAAGAAATAAACCCCTTGAGGCAAATTCCAGCAATAGTTGATGGAAGGTTCAAGCTTTCTGAAAGGTAGATTCAATTTCCAGAAATTAGGTTTTACTTCTGAATTATATGTTATAGTGATGAATATAAACTCTACATTTTGGAGCTCGGTTTTACAAAACACGAAAACTAGAACACACAATTATAGTTATTTGGAGTGATGTGTTATATGAATAAATTCTTCGAGTTGTAATTTGATAATAAAAACCCGATATATGTTAAGGTTCAAAATTTAAGGATGTTTTCTATGAATTGTTTATTGTTGTATACTTTTGCCTGTTTGCCTCAATGTTTTGAACGATTCGATCTTTGGCTGCTGAAAGCAATACAATATTTTAATTTATGAGAAAATTTCAGCTATATATTCATTCGTTTAACTTTACTGAAATGTTTTTGCAGTCACTCAATTCTCATATATTTGGCCTCTGTGTTTCCTGGAGTTGCCGATCATTGGTAAGTTTCCCTTAGAATTTCCCATTTGACTAATATGATGTTTATTGCATTAAAAGTTGAACATTAAACATAATTTTATTTTATCTTCTTCAAATTCTAAAGCTAATTGTAGTCATATTTTTCCATTCCCATCGATGAAGTTACAATATTCACAAATGCTTAACATAATCACATAGATGGTATATTTACGACATAAGTAATGCTTTCAAATCGTTATAGCAAAGATTGAAGCTTTTTCCTCATTAACTGGAATTAAACCGAAAATTTTCATTCTTAATACGGGTATCGAACGACCGTGAAAAGAATGTCCATATAATGTCGAAAATTTCAAGTGCCCTGCAATGCAAATTCGTCTTTCAGAGACCATATATGACAGCTTATTTGCGAATATCTAATCTATTCATCTTTTCAGGTATCCTGCTGACCTTTTCAAAAGAGCGAAAATTCAATCAGTGTTAGATTGGCATCATTTAAATTTGCGTCGTGGATCAGGTACTTCATTATTATTTGTCGAAAATCTTTTATGACATGCTTATTTTGTAGTTATATTCTACACTTAATAATTCCAGACAATAGTTTGTACATAAGCTGCTGCATAAACTTCCCATTTGAAGAACTGCAATCAGTTTTATATGTATGATTAAGAAACCAACCTATATTGGTTTGCTAAGGCTTGTTACTCGTATTAATCAGTACATTTTATAAATTTTCAATCTTTATGTTTATTTTACGTCTTATAATCAAATAGACGTTAATTTCCAACAAACGGTTTTCTTTTCAGCTACATATGTACTCAATTCTGTTCTTGCACCTGCACTTGGGCTGCCATTAAACCCAATAGCAGCAGCCGAAGGCGAGAAAATTCTTTTAGCATCTCTTGCTAAGATTGAATCTGTTTGGCTTAAAGGAAAAGGACGCTTCTTGCTTGGAAGTTCATTACCTTCCATAGCTGATCTTAGTTTAGTGTGTGAAATCATGCAGCTTGAGGTAAATATTTATGTTTTCTTATTATTTATATGTGATTGAAACCCGTTTATAGTTGTTTCTTCTTGTTGTTGTTGTTTAAAATGCTTATGCTTCACGACGTTTTTTAAGGCACTTGTTTAAAAGCACAAGTTTTACGAACAAGCTCTGAGCAATTAAGGCTCCAATTGGATGGCTTGTTCATCTCCAAAAATTTATTTTCATGATAAAAGTGAGAAAAAAAAAAAATATTTTTAGGGATTGTGAAATGTGTGTTTGGATGGGCTTTTTTAGAGAAAAATTTGTGATGATTATGGTTGATGTGATATGTTATTTGTTATGAGAAATTTGTTTGAATTGATATTTGAATATAATTTATAGTAAATATTTTTAGTCAAACTCATCGATTTAGACGTCAAACAATAATCATAATGGATCTTATTTTAAATGTTTCATTATTTTGCATTTGAATATATAATTAATTTAATTTTCGGCTTTGAAAGATAGTCGGATAAACTCTTTTAATTGATTGTATTAACTGTCAAATCATGAATAGTAAAACTCAATTTTACTCATTTGCTACAAGAATTTTTTCAAATTATTTTGTAAATTTGAGAGATTATTTTGTAAGAAATTTTTATGACATGCCAAACAAATGAATTTTTTGTATTTTTTTTACTCTAAAATACATTTTTGGGGGTATGAGTAGCCATCCACTTGAGCCCTAAGTTCTTTCCAAATTAAAGTTGTTTTTTCGTGTATTTTCTCCTTTGAGATTATGTGATATTATGTTTGTTTCTAATATTTCGTATTTAACACAGATGTTAGATGAGAAGGATCGTGAGCGAATATTAAGCCCACACAAAAAAGTTTTGAAGTGGATCGATGATACAAAGAATGCAACAAGGCCTCATTTTGATGAAGTGCATTCGACTCTTTTCAAAGTCAAACCGAAACTGAAACAGCTGCAATCCAAAGGAGTAAACGAGACAAAGTCTAATAAAAACCCCGCTCCCGTTTCTAAGATGTAAGGGTACTCCAACAAGAAAATGATTTAATGTTATTTGGTTAAATGCTATATTATTAACATTATTCGACTTGTTATAGAATTTGTATTACACTTAACAATAATATTTTCGTGAATAAATGTTCATGATTTGCTCTCAACAATCACAATATCGTTATTTTGTATCAATCGAACGTCTATATCTTCCTCATTCAACACATTTTCTTCACTACGGTTAAGTTATAAATAAATTGGATCAAAATTGAATTTGGGCTAAGTTATGGGACGAAAAATGTGAAATGAAGGAATTAGAGTGAAATGAAAGAAAAAAGTAATTTTGATTTGAGTTATATGAAAGTTTTTACACTTGGCATGAATTGTGGACGTGTGATGGATGTTTTCTGATAATTTATCAAACTAATTAGTTTCAAAAAACGTCTTAAACAAATGCTTAAAGCAAACACGTTTTGTTAACTCTTATTATTTGTTTACCAAAAAAGGAGCAAATACATTTGGGTATTTGTTAAACAAGCTTAATAGTAGATAAATCTAATTTTTTTGGCTTTGGACACCAGAACATCAGATATTATCATGATGATAATAATTTATATTTCCACATTTCACATTTTTTAATAAAAATTACATTTTAATAAATGCATTTAACATGATCTCCATAATTTCTGTTTACAATAATAAAAAAAAAAAAAAAATATCATATTATATTATATCAAATGTCAGTGAAAAATAATCATATCTCTTTTTTTACATCTTCCTCCAAATAAGTTTTTTCTAAAAATTGACAATTTCGGCAACGAACTCGCACCATAAACCCGAATCCTCTGTTCAAGCTGGACCCGACAACACGGACAAGTCGATTTACCTTTCTTCCCATAATTCTCACTACACTTAGCACATAAAACTTGATGAGCACAAGGAAGAAAAACAACCGAAACTTCGTTTTTCACGCAAATCACGCATTTTCTATCACACCTCACTTCGTCATCTTCCAATTCATCCAGTTCATAAAGCAGCCTATCAATGGTCGGGTTTATTATACCGTTCGTATTATCTGTCCGTATATCATTGTACGGATGTTCGATTTTTGTGTAATTTGCAGACTCTGTGAGGCGCGCGTGTTCTTGCTCGAGGCGTTGGAGATCGTCCTTGTGGCGCTGAAAATCTATCTCGATCTTTAGACGTAATGAGTCGAGTTTTAATTTGGTATTAGCCTCGGAAGTTTCTTTAAGGCGTCGTCCCTCGTTCAGCTGTGTGAGGATTAGCTCTTTCGATTTATGCTCATGCCTCCGTTTTTCCTATTCGTATGGAATTTGAAAAAACACAACACATTATAAATTTAGTTGTAAGCATTTGGAGCAAACACTAATGGAATAGTCTAATTTTCTTTCTTTTCCATTGAAAAGTTTTTGTTTATCAACTTAGAGAAAAGAAATTATGAATTAGTTTTGAGATTACTGTTTCCATGAAATACTGAAAGTTTCCTAATTCTTTTCCGGATAGAGTATAACAGTGACTAAATTTAAGAAAAAAAAGAAGAAAAAAAGAAAAGAAAAGAGTTATAAATCTAGCAATTTACTAAATTAAGTCTAAAATAGAATCAACAAGTTCCTAAATAATTAATCTCCGAAATTATGACAATTTTGTTTATAATCAAATATGCATATAAGAAAACACAATATTTCAATTTTGCTTATAACGATAATATAAGCTATTAAATGATTATTTTAGCAAAAAACATAATACATACCGCTGATTATAATGTTATATGAGCAATTAAGCTGCTTAACCTTTGTTGATTACATGTTATATGAGAGTTGAATTTGAATCTAACATTATCACTTAGTTTGTTATTGAAATTTTACATGTATAAATTTTGACGCAAAATATTAGTTTTTTAAAAATGAATAAATATAGTTTCACACTTTTCCGTTTTCTTTTTTGTCTTTTGCAACTTTTCTCCTACTTTTTCGAAACATTTCTAATATTTAACAACTCGAAACTTATGTTAAAAATCAGTATAAAAATGCAAAGAAAACTTGAGTATCTAGTTTCAAAATAACATACCTCAGCGTCCTTTGTCTCCGCCTCAACCCGAGCCAATGCCTCCTCCACCTCTGCAACCTTTCGTCTCTCTTCACCAATATCCTCCTCCATTTTGGCTTTCTTCTTCTCCCACACCAAAAGCTTCTTAAGCCACTTTTTCTCCCTCTTTGCAACTTCCAAACAAGTCGAGATCGATTCAGAAGCACTCAGCTTAGCCGCCTGCAATTCCGCTCGAATCTCAGCATTCTCAATTTCAAGCTTTCGAACGGCAAAATTCGCACGTTCGATTTTCCCACTCGCGTCCCTCAACGGCCCCTCCACGTCAGCGAGCCTATCGAATGTCGATTTATCGAGCGTCTGTTTTAAACCCTTCTGTATCTCGTCTCTCTCCATTCTCAACGTCTTGAGTTCATTCAAATTGCGACTCACCTTTCTCGCGGCTTGCATTGCCTTTTGGTGGGCCCACTCTATTATACATAATCATAAGTGCATCATATAAAGTATTTTAATATTTTATTGTACGCATTTATTCATGTATAAGGAGAATTGATGTGTTTTAATCATATCATATTAAAGTAATTATTTTAAATATTGCTATTATTCACTATTTTAAATAAAGTAATATATCATATCATATTTTTTTCACAATAAGTTTTTAACTGATTTCGTATTTCACATATTGTCGAAAAATAGTGTGATTACTTATTAAGATAAAAATAAAAATATAAGAAGAAAAGGAAATTTTATTTGGTGATTGCAATTATTGAATTTAATTTGTTTATTGTCAATCAAAAATAATTTGGTCAACGTCCATGTGGTGCATATTTTAGTAATCATATTTTATTTTTTTTCTGATTGTCTTTTGGTCCGAATATGATTGTGTTAATGAGATTTTTGTAGGAAAAAAAAATAAAAGTGAAAAAGAGTTTTTTTTTTTAAGATTGTAGACCATATTGAAGAGATAATTAAATTTATATAATAATTTATAATCAATTCTAAAAATTAATTTATATAATCAATTCTAATATTACAGTGAAATAGTTGTAAAATCATACCAAATAGGTCAAGCTGTCCCTCATGCTCAAGAAGATCTATAAATAATGTTTTGCTACTTTTGCGAATTTAAAATTCTTTTTGTCATAGAATCTCAATAATTATATTACAACAACAAAATTGGTTACAAAAATCACAAAATATTGTATCAATTCTTTATAATTATATTAATGGATTATAATTATTTTGCTAATTCTAATCATCCAAGAATCTGCCTATAATAAAATATTGGCAATATCAAATAAAATTGAGTATAATCTCAAATAATTAGGACAACAAATTAAATGACAAATGTAACACTAAATATATAGCAGTCTTATTTATCCCATATCAAAACACAAATTTATAATTCCAAATTATACTCATAAGATGTCTCGTGTGACCATTATTTCCTACATTTTCTTTGCCCTCTTTCTGGCCTCAGGTACATTTTATTTTAGTTTGATTTATGTATACCAGAGAAAATTATAATTATACACAAAACCCTTATTTATTTTATAATTAATTACAAAAAATATCATCATAAATTACCAACAGACGTTGTAATTGCAAGAGGACTTATGTAATTTTCACAAAGTGGGGCCGTTTTTGGTAATTTGAAAATAAACGAGGGGTTTACATGTAATTTTATACATATATATATATATATATATATATTTTTTATATGGTCTATTTTATTTAATGTGTTATAAATTTATGCAGTGGAAAGTAGAAATGTTGATCATATTTTAAGTCCGATTGGGAATCCAACGGCTGGGATTAAAAGAGGAAGTGATCAGTGTCTTACTAGTTATGGCGTTTGCACAGACGAGTTTGACTGTAAATACAGATGCTATAAATCATGGGAGCCCTTTAATCCAAAAGGCTATTGTGACGGATATCCAGTTCGACTTTGTTATTGCTCACATGATTGTGCCAAAGACAAGCTTAAGATATAATAATAATAATAATAATAATAATAATAATAATATTCCATTCTAATAATTTGTATGGGATTTAATTTTGTATTTTATTATAGTACTTTTACGTGTGCCAATATCTTAAGAGATAAGGGGTAATGTCGTTTACTTAT
The DNA here is from genome assembly GCA_963669365.1 of Verbascum thapsus. Taxonomy (NCBI): domain Eukaryota; kingdom Viridiplantae; phylum Streptophyta; class Magnoliopsida; order Lamiales; family Scrophulariaceae; genus Verbascum; species Verbascum thapsus. The sequence goes on from OY770109.1 coordinate 11,531,003, forward strand.
TTCAACTTTTTGAGTCTTTGCATTTTTGCAAATGAGTTTTTTTTAATTTTTTTTTATCTAGATTAAAAATGTTTAAATAATTTTATATTTTAACATATTTTGATGGAATTTTTTCCTTCGAATTTTTACTTGGTGAGATTTAAACAAACAATTTTAATATTTAGGTTTTACACATTTTTATCCCACATATGTAATTTATGTTTGCATATTCTGCCGAAATATGCTAATATATAAAAAAAAAGTGTAAAATTTATTGAGTTGAGACTTGAGATAAACAAATTGCAAAAAAAAACATTAAATGTGTTTGGAAGCACTTTTTCATGAAAAATCTATTTAGAAAATGGACTGAACTTTTTAAATAAGTGTTTCAACATTACACTAAGTGTTTGATAAACACACTTTTTAAAAAGTGCTTCAGAACCAAAGTCCATTTTCTTATACAAGAATGTGTTTGGTAATAATATCGTTATTTTGTATCAATCGAACATCTATTTCTTTCTCATTCAACACATTTTCTCCACTAGGGTTAAGTTATAATAAATTGGATTAAAATTGAATTTGGGCTGAGTCATGGGACAAAAAATGTAAAATAAAAAAATTAGTGTGAAATGAAAGAAAAAAGTAATTTGATTTGAACTATATGAAAGTTTTTACACTTAGGATGAAATGTGGACGTGTGATGGATGTTTTCTGATAATTTATTAAGTTTAAGTAGTTTCAAAACACGTCTTAAACAAATGCTTAAAGCAAACACATTTTTTTTTTAATTCTTATTATTTGTTTACCAAAAAGGAGCAAATACATTTGGGTATTTGTTAAACAAGCCTAATAGTAGATAAATCTATTTTTTTTTGGCTTTGGACTCCAGAACATCAGATATTATCATGATCTCAGTAATTTATATTTCTACATTTCACATTTTTTTAATAAAAATTACATTTAATAAATGCATTTAACACGATCTCTGTAATTTCTGTTTGCAATAATAAAAAAATCCTACCATATCAAATGTCAGTGAAAAATGAACGGTGATATATATCATTTCTCTTTTTTTTTTTTTTTACATTTTCCTCCAAATAAGTCTCTAAAAATCAACAATTCGGCTATGAACTCGCACCATAAACCCGAATCCTTTGTTCAATCGGGACCCGACAACACGGACAAGTCGATTTACCTTTCTTCCCATAATTCTCACTACACTTAGCACAAACAACTTGATGAGCACAAGGAAGAAAAACAATCGAAACTTCGTTTTTCACGCAAATCACGCATTCTCTACCACACTTCACTTCGTCATCTTGACGAACTTCCAATTGATCGAGTTCATAAAGCAGCTTATCAATGATCTCTCTTTGCGGGTTTATTACACCGTTCGTATTATCTGTCCATATATCATTGTACTGATGTTCGATTTCTGTGTAATTTGCAGACTCTTTGAGGCGTGCGTGTTCTTGCTCGAGAAGTTGGAAATCGTCCTTGTGGCGCTGAGAATCTATCTCTATCTTTAGACGTAATGAGTCGAGTTTTCTTTTGGTATTAGCCTCAGATGTTTCTTTAAGGCGTCGTTCTTCGTCGAGATGTGTGAGGATTAGCTCTTTCGATTTATGCTCATGCCTCCGTTTTTCCTTTCATATGGAATTTGAAAAAAAAGCATCACATTATAAATTAATTGTAAGCATTTGGAGAAACACTAATGGAGTAATACTGTGAAAAATGCAAAGGAAACTTGATTATCAGAACCAAGGATCAAAGTTTTGTTTTAAGCTAAGTTTCGAGTTGTTAAATATCAGAAATATTTCGGAAACGTTTCGAAAAAATAGGAGAAAATCTACAAAATACGAGAAAGAAGATGGAACAGTATAAAAGAAACTAAACAACAAATGGTATCTTCATTCATTAAAAAAAACTTAATATCTTTTAGTCAAAATTTTTACATAACATTATAATCGGCGGTATGTAACATGTTTTTTGTTAAAACAATCATTTAATAACCCATCTTATCGTTATAAGAAAAATCGTAATATCTTAGCTTTTTTTGTTTTCTTATGTGCGTATTTGTATATAAACAAAATTCTCACATGATTTCGTTAATTAATTATTTAGGAACTTGTTTAACTCTATTTTGTACTTAATTTAGTGAAGTAGTTAGATTTATAACTCTTTTTTTTTTTAATTTTGTTCACTATTATACTCTATGTGCAAAAGAATTAGAAAACTATCAGTCGTGGAAACTATGAAAACAATAAGAGTTTCCGTGTAACAATGGAAACATCGTAATTTCGAAACTATTTCATAATTAATCTTCCCTAAATTGAAAAACAGAAACTTTTCGACGAAAAATAAAGAAAATTAGAACCATGATCAAAAAACGAACTCGTTTCAATACAACATACCTCAGCCTCCTTTGTTTCGGCCTCAACCCGAGCCAACGCCTCCTCCAACTCTGCAATCTTTCGTCTCTCTTCACCAACATCCTCCTCCATTTTGGCTTTCTTCTTCTCCCATGCCAAAAGCTTCTTGAGCCACTTTTTCTCCCTTTTTGCAACTTCCAAACAAGTCGCGACCGATTCAGAAGCACTCAGCTTAGCCGCCTGCAATTCCGCCCTAATCTCAGCATTCTCGATTTCACGCTTTCGAACTGCAAAATTCGCACGTTCGATTTTCCCACTCGCGTCCCTCAACGCCTCCTCCACGTCAGCAAACCTATCAAATGTCGATTTATCGAGCGTCTGTTTACCCTTCTGTATCTCGTCTCTCTCCATTCTCAACGTCTTGAGTTCGGTCAAATCGCGACTCACCTTTCGCGCGGCTTGCATTGCCTTTTGGTGGGCCCACTCTTTTCGTTCCTTCACTTGTTTCTCCAAGTCCATTATTTGACGGGCCAAATTCGATATCGTTTCGTTTTTCCTCTCGTAGAGATTCAAGTCGCGTAATTTGCCCGTAACCGAATTTACTACATCATGGGATTCCTCGTACGATGAATTCCCACTAGGACAAGCCCGTGATTGGCTGTGAAACGGCTTTAAATTTGCCCTAAAACCTGCGGCAAACATGGCAACATTCCTCTTCAAGAGACTTTTCATCGACGGGCTAAGGTCGAATCTCTTCGGACACTCAATCTCCCTCCGCAAAGCCATTCCACTCACCGGAAACTCCCCCATCCCGTTATTCCCAAATCCCCATCCACCGTGAAACCTACACAACTCCGGGGCGACCCCAATGGGGCCCACACTCATCGGCCCCACACTTCCACGCTCGTTTCCAATCCCGTCCCTACCGGGCAGGGGCAAAAACGGAATCTCCATCGCGCTAGCACGGCCAACATGGAGACCACTCATTAACAAACACCACAAGGCATCACATTTACTCAAATGGGGTTTAAATTGTTGCAACAAACAAATCATCCAAGCAAGTGAATACTCCTCGAGCTGCCTCAAATCCGTAAATCCCGCATCGTTACTCACACCACCGGTTAAATAAGACAAAGAATTATGCAAAACATTAGTCAAAACATCCATCCCACCATAGCAATACCCATTACTCAAAAGAGCCTTCAAAGCTACATCATCATCATAACCCAATGCAACAAGCTTATTCAAAGCCTCATTATACAAAACTTCCAAATTCTTTAACAATATTTCCTCCAAATGCTCCTCACTGCAATAGCCCCACCCATTATCATCAAAACCAGAATTCGGGTTTCGGGTCAAACCATTGGGAGCCATATGGTCATTTTCGGGTCTAATTCCCAATTTTGCATTACCTAATTTCTCCACATTACCATTCGTAGTGATGGTGGTATGATAATCGGGTTCGGGTTTGGCCGATCGGGTCCTTCGATTAGTATGGATAATTTTCTCTCTAACAGTACAAACCATTTGAATTTTTACTAATTTGATTCACACAATTGAACAATTAACAAGAACCCTATCAAAAGATTGAAACTTTAATCAGCTAAAACATATACATATAAATATACGTGGATATAGGCATATGTTGGGAGATATAAGGTTAGAAACACAGACTTACAGATCAGAAAATGATTGTGATCGATCAAAAAAAATGTTGATGAGTTGCAGAGATTTCGTGTGTGGCGATTGTGAAGAAAGGTATGGTTTAGGAGGTTGTAATAATTTGGAGAATAAATAAAATGCAAAATTAGTACTATGAAATAGCAATTAAAATTATAAAAAAGTCTAATGTATACCAAATTTACATTAGACCTATATAAACGATTTTGTTCACAAAAAATCTAACATTTGATATTTTCTAAAATAAACGTAATTATCGAATCAATCAAATTAACTATATAGTGGTGATATATAAACAGCATTACAGGAATGTACTATAAAAAAAATTGCAAATGTGAATAAAAAATTATAAAATATATATTAGAAATACGTTATATTTGTATTCACAGTATCTATCATCATGTCCGAAAGGATAGCGGCTGCGGATTTTCCCGTCTTTAAAAATAAAAAATATCTATCATCATTGCAAGGAAAGTGTATATTCATTTATTATACATAAATGTATATATGGATTTGTAGTTTATAACATATAATGCAATAACATATGTTTTATTATGTATAATTAACTGAATTATGTAAATTCACTTATGCAATATATAGAAATACATATACATTATATAATATTTTCATATATTTACATATATATAATATAAGTAAATATATTAACACCAACTAGTACAATATTTTCTATTATGCACATCATAAAGTATTTTAATATTTCATTCCACGCATTAATTCATGTATAAAGGGATTTTTGTGTTTTAATCATGTCATAATAATACTAATTACTAAATATTGTTATTATTCACTATGTTTTATGTTACACTTTATACTTGTATAAAATTAAATTTGTTATTACTAATAAGGCTATAGTGTTTGCATGTAAGTCCTGTAAAAGTGATTTTCTCTCAACTCCAATATATTTTCTTAAGATTTAATTAAAGTCCTACTATACTTATTTACACTTAGTAAGATTGTTTTCTTTTCTATAATATAATTTTACATTAACCCGTCTCACACTAATGCACGCTAGTCGTTTTGTATCAATTCCACAAACTACCCCTTTAATTATTAAAATTATACTGTAACTCACTCATTTACCGTTTATTCATTAAAAAGTTAGAAAAAGTATAAAAAAAAATCACACAAAAAACGTGTAGTTTGGTGAGCATCAAGGTTTTAAAAGGCGCCCGTCAAATTATATTTTTTTCACAGTAAATTTTTAACTGATATCGTATTTCACATATTGTAGATTTTTCATGTGATTAATGATGAAATAGTATTAAAAAAAAGGAAAACTTTAAGTGCTGATTGCAATAAGTGAATTTAATTTATTTATTGCCAATCAAAAATAATTTGGTCAACGTCCATGTGATGCATAATTTAGCAATCATATTTTCTTTTCATTGTCTTTTGATACTAATATGATTAGATTTTTGTAGAGAAAAAATAAAAAGAAAAAAGGAGTTTTTTTTGGACCACATTAAAGAGATAATTAAATTTATATAACATTTTCGATCATCAGTTGAATGGATAATTCGAGTAACTACACCAAACAATGAAACATTATTATTTATAATCAATTCTAAAAATTACAGTCAAATACTTGTAAAATCATGCCAAATAGGTCAAGGAGATCTATAAATAAATGTTTCGCTAGTTTTGGGAATTTAAAATTCTTTTTGTCATAGAATATAATCTCAATCATTATATTACAACAACAAAATAGGTTACAAGAATCGCAAAATATTGTATCAATTCTTCATAATTATTATATGATTATATTTAATGGATTATAATTCTTTTGGTAATTCTAGTCATTCAAGAATCTGCATATATAGTAAAATATTGGTAATGTCAAATAAAATTGAGTATAATCTCAAATAATTATAACAATTAAATGACAAATGTAACACTACATATATAACAGTGTATTTGCTAATCTATCCCATATCAAAAAACAAATTTCTTATTTCACATTACAATCATAAGATGTCTCGTGTGGCCATTATTTCCTACGTTCTCTTTGCCCTCTTTCTGGCCTCAGGTACATTTTATTTAATTTGATTTATGTATATTAGATAAAATTAAAATTACACACAAACCCCTTATTTATTTTGTAACCACAAAAAATCCCATAAAAAATTACTAACAAACCTCTTCAAAATATCGTTTATAAGATTTATACGGATAAAATCATAATAAGTAACTTCTAGACGTTGTAATTGCAAGAGGCCTTATGTAATTTTCACAAAGTGGGGTGGTCGTTTTTGGTAATTACAAAATAAACGAGGGGTTTTAATGTAATTTTCTATCTACAAATATATTTTTTAGTTTTTTTATACGATCTAATATAGTTTAATGTGTTAATAATTTGAATAAATTGATGCAGTGGAAAGTAGGAATGTTGATCAAATTCTAAGTCCGATTGGGAATCCAACGGCTGAGATTAAAAGAGGAAGTAATCAGTGTCTTACTTATTATGGCGATTGCACTGACGAGTTTGAGTGCAAATACAGATGCTATAAATCGTGGGAGCCGTTTAATCCACAAGGCTTTTGTGACGGATATCCAGTTCGACTTTGTTATTGCTCACATAATTGTGCTAAAGACAAGCTTAAGATATAAAAATAATTGTAACTATTATAATAATAATAATAATAATAATAATAATAATATTCCATTCTAATAATATGTATGGGATTTAATTTTATTTTATATATACAGTTGTGAAGGAAATATTTGCAATTTATCGCTTCGTATATTTTGTCTTTAGATTGGATTGTATAGTACTCTTTACATGTGCAAATATCGTAACTCGTATAAGGGGCAACGTAGTTTACTCATTTCAACTTTTTGAGTTTTTGCATTTTCGCACGTGATTTTTTATATACTTTTTTATACAAACTAAAAAATGTTTTACATAATTTTATGAATTTTTACTCGGTGAAATTTAAACAAACTAGTTTAACATTTATTTTCTACACATTTTTATCCCACATACGCTATTTATGTTTGAATATTCTGCCGAAATATATGTTAATATATAAAAAAGTGTAAAACTCATTGAGTTGAGATAAACAAATACGAAAAAACATTATTTACAAAACTGCAAAAACCGAAAAGTTGGGATGAGTTGAGATATAACCCCAATAGATAATAGATAATTATGTAAAGAAAATTACTAAAATATTTATCAATATTAAATTTATGATTTATAATTTGCAGAATCAAAAGATTTGATTTAACCTTGACAATTATCATCACAAGTTTTCCTTTTGCATTGTTTACTTTATATAAAATAAATTAAAAGGTTAAATGATTGATAACTATCATTGCTAAGAGAAATAAATATAGAAACTTCATTCTTTTCATTTGAATATTAATTCTAATAACTAGTTTTTAACTTTTGATTATAAAGATTGATAATTTGTCCTAATTCAATATATATATATATATATATATATATACATCTATGTAATTTACAGAACTGACTTTAGAATTACAAAACATGTGATTTGCACACCTATATTCTATACCTTCTTCAACAAGTATTATTAATTTTTCCAAGATTTTTCATGTATAAAGATAAACATCATTCTAATTACCCCTATTGATAAATCCACATAATTCTCTTAAAATAATTATTAATACATTATAATTCTACTTAATTATAGAAGGCAAACATCTTGGAAAATTGCATTTTAGTGCTATATGTTTAACTCTTTTTATTTATTTATTTCTTACGAGATTCTCATATTGTGTCTTAAATCTTAAAACTATTATTTTGATCAGAATTAGAATTTCATCCAGTCAGCTCTATTAGTCAATAATTTGACCAAATTTTTTGGAAAACTCATGTGAATCTGCTCACATGCAAATTGTATTCAATATTATGATAATTCTATTCAATAATCACGTATCATTCACGCATAAAAAGTTTAAAATTATTTCTATGGGTGAATCGATCAAACTATTTTGGTGAATTAAAGTGCGAATATTATTTTCTAAAAAATTGTCTCTTACTTACATTAGTTAGTTACATACAATCAAATATAATATATATATAATATATTCTAGTATATGCAAAGATTATTTCGCCTTGTGAGATATGTCATAAATATTCAGGGTTTGTATGATTTTGTTTTAACCTCGACCCTTAATGTACGTATTTTTATGTTCCAATCAACATTCATTCAAACACGTGTTCATTCTCAAATAAAAGTATTTGTTTTTCAACTCCAATAAACAAAAAATTATTAATTAAATTTCCTCAATTTTATTAATTTCGTAAAATAATAAAAATAAATAACTAAAATTAACAATCATGTTCGCAATAACACAATCTTTGTGATCCAATAAAAGCACAATATGCCTTTGGATTTTTTGATGACCATACTGTTGAGCATTTATTTTCGCAACAAGCGTCATTGCATATTTTCTCACCACACGGACCGTACCCTATTAGGCACCTCTTTGCCAAGGTACCACCCACTTCCATTTCTGCATTAACCGCTTGTACCATCTCTCCAACTGCATTTTATATATAGCAAAAAATATATAAATTAATTTGATCACATAAAATAAATAAATAGAAAAAATAAATTAATGTTTTTCGAGTAACATTAGGTTAATTTGCAAATCCAACCATGTGTTATGTCTCGAAATGAATGTTCGATATTTCAAACTTTTATTTGTTTCAAAATATTTAACTATTTTACCCTCCATAATAATTAAAAAATATTAATTATTTCATTTTTACCGTAAAAATACAAACATATTTAAGAAAGATTATAGACATTTTCTCTTCGGGACGGAGTGAGTAATAATTATTTGTTTTGTACGTGCTGGTCGAGATTTTTTTTTTAAATGTAAATATAATTGTAACTAACAAGTAATTGACATTAATGATAAATAATGGTAAAACAAAAAATGATTGATATGATCCAAATTTTAAAATAATTAATTCGACCCACATGAATACAATTATAATTAAATTAATGATTGTGATTATATTGGGAAATGAAATATGTAAGCTGATAAAAAGGCATATTAAATCACCTGAGGCAAAGATAAGGATGAGAAGAATGCAAAATGATTGATTGATTGAAGCCATTTGTTGCTGTATATTATAAACTGGACAAAAAGGATTATTTGATATGTATAATACTGCATAAAAATGACCTATATATATAGATGATAAACCAATTAAACAGATTAAGGACATGATTGGTATGAATGAATGGAATTAAGTGGGAATGGAATGGTATAAGGAATGGAATGAGATGGGAATGGAATGATATTGATTTCATAAATCCTATGATTGGTATAGTGCAGGAATGAGAAAGGAAATGAATTCGAGATATGAGATTTTTTTTTAATTCTGTATGTTCGTATATTTGAGTTATTTATTAAACTCGAATACAAATTTGAATCCAATCTAATTCTATGAAATTTAAATAATTTGAGATTTTGAACTTTTTATTTAAAGAAAAATAACACGGGACATGATGAAAAAATAGAAAAAATTAAATGAAAAATGGAAAAAATATAGTTATTATATAGTGATTGAAAGAGTTATATATGTAATATTGTCTATATAATAATTCACCTTTTCTAATACTTTTTTATTGATAAACTAGTTTAATGATAAGATATTATTTGTTAAACGCAATATTATTTTATATTTTTTCAATTCATTTTTGTATTTTTTTTTATTTTTGTTACATTTGAAATTATATTTATTATAATTAAGTAATTCTTATTAACGAAAATATTTCGACTTAGTACGTACGAAAAATAATATGTATTTTTTAGTTATTTCAATGCATTTAAATAATTTTTTGAAATTTTTAATAATTTATATTATTTTTAAAATAGTTTGTGATTATTAATCATAAGTCCAAAAAATATATATATTGCATTCATCAAATTTTCAAAACTTTTATATTGGTGTGAAGAAAATAATATCATAAGAAAAAAAAAATATGATTGATTCCTAATAGGCAAGGAATAGCCAAACCCAAGGGGTATGGAAGGAATCACTATTCCCATACTTTTGGGAATATGGATTCCAATAGGAATGAGCATTCCCAACAAAAAAACATACCAATCATTAGAATAGGAATAAACATAGGAATGCCCATTCCATTCCCACCTCATTCCAGTATACCAATCACGTCCTAAAAGTTATTGTAAATTCCTTTGAGATTTTTTACTTAATCCAGCCAAGATTTGCAATAAATAATGAATAATTATGTTTAATTCGATTGTATTAGGAATACTAATACTGAGATGAGCATAATTAGAATTATTAGATAATGGAATCCAATTGAAATCAATTTTCTTGCTATATATACTTTGCCAAAATAATTTGTTCTTATCTATTCCACCAATATAGTGGCATATATGGTAGGATAAAATTAAACATTTTAATATTATTTTCCTTTCAACATTAAGAAATGAGTAAATATTATATTTTATTTTCCAAAATATGTTTCATCTTCTATTTTAGATAGGTAAATGTTTAACACGTGTAATTCACATATACACTTTTAAGTGATGTTAATTATTATAAATATTTTGGAACGTGTCAAAATGTCTGCATATTTAAGATGGAACAAAAAATTGGATTAACAAATTGATACTTGTATTTCAAATTGTGTCTTCAGATTTCATTTCTTATATGTACTTGACATGTATAAATGTGTAAATAATAAATTCTTTCATTTAAAATACTTATATATGAATTTTACACTCGTGACATGCGTGTACGAATGAACGTCTGCATATTTAAGATGGAACAAAAAATTGGATTAACGGATCGATACTTGTATTTCAAATTGCGTCTTCAGATTTCATTTCTTATATGTACTTGACATGTATAAATAATAAATTCTGTCATTTAGAATACTTATATATGAATTATACACTCGTGACATGCATGTACGAACGGACATCTGCATATTTGAGATGGAACCAAAAATTGGATTAATAGATCGATACTTGTATTTCAAATTGCGTCTTCAGATTTCATTTCTTATATGTACTTGACATGTATAAATAATAAATTCTTTCATTTAAAATACTCATATACGAATTTTAAACCCGTGACATGCGTGTACGAACGGACCGAGCTTGTCAATGTAACCTCTTGAATCGATGTATTTGTGTTTCTCAGGAGTGTTCAAAACTAATTGAACTGTCCAAAGCGAACTGAAAAAGGAAATATATTACATATATTCATTTTTGTTATTAATTTATATATAATTAATAAATATTATATATTAAAAACATTGAAAAAGTATAAACGAGTAAGTTAAAAATAAAAAAAAAAATTGAAAAAAATCGAACTGAGCAAAATATTCTTTTTTCCATTTTTTTTTAATTTCGATTAAAAACTAAATCGAACCGAATCGATTAGGTTTTGCATTTGTCACATCGAAAAATTGACAAAATCGGTTAACCAAAATTTAGGTTCATTTTAGATTGAACTAAACCGACACAAACCCTAATATTTCCTACAATTATTACACATTATAATTTGATTTCTAATAGATTGAATAAGTCATCTATGACTACTGACTCAATCATTGAAGTTGAGGCATCCAAGTTTTATCAAATTATGGGAAGTGGCAAATGTGGATTGCCATAAATTATCATTTACCAAAAGCTAGAAAAAAAAACCCTAATTAACAAGAACATGAACATGTACGCAAGAATAAAGACGTGGAAGCAAGGAAGTAAGCATTGGATTATATTAAAATTATTAAATAATAAACAATAAATAAAAGGCTACACAAATGTATATATTATTATGTCCATGAATTTGTTTTTCACATTCAATTTGTATCTCTCAAACACTTAAACGTAAGGATCTATTTTTCTCGAACTCGATCGAATTATTGTCTTTCGTTTCCGTCTCTCGGTTTCACCTTGCTTAAGGCTCCTCCCTCATTGTTGGACAACATGGTACGCTTTCGCTTCTTTTTTTAATTTCTACTTGAGAATTTTTTTTTTTTGATTATTTCGACGATGTATTAACATATTTAAAGTATCTATAAAAATAAAATAGTTTCAAGTTTAAACCACATTTAGTGTATATGAACAAATCCAATATTGTATCCTCAAAATGGAATCAATATGCCAAACTCTAATGCTATTTTATTTGTAATATGTAGTTTTGCTATAGCAATTGTTCATTTGTTTCTTCTAGACACATTTGTGATTCTTTTTTACTAAGAAACTATACACTTGACATACATCTATATAATATAATATACAAATAAAACAATAAGCTCAAACATTCATCCATCATTGAATATCGACTTTTAAGTCCAAATAATATATGTTATATTACGCGATAATTTACTGCAATTATATAGGCGAACTCCGCGTCTGGAATGACGGTTGATGATCAATGCAAATTGAGGTTCTTGGAGCTGAAAGCAAAGAGAAACTATAGGTTCATAATATTCAAAATAGACGAAAAAATTCAACAAGTTGTTGTTGAGAAACTAGGGCAACCAAACGAAAACTACGAAGATTTCTCAGCCAACCTGCCTGAAAACGAGTGTCGTTATGCCGTCTATGATTTTGATTTCACCACGCCCGAAAATTGCCAAAAGAGCAAGATTTTCTTCATCGCATGGTAAAATTTTGTATATTAATCACTTATAAGTTGAGGGTTATAAGTTTAATGTTAGTTTATGAGGTTATAAATGATCGTTTTTACAATTTTATTTCACTTTAGTCCCTTCATTTGATGAATTAAGAGTAAAACCCTAGAGTTCGTTGAGATGCTAAAGTTACGATTCAATAATGACCCATTAAAGTGATCGTGACATTTAACATGAGAGACCAAATGTAACGTTATATACATATATATATTATAAAAATTCGATTTGATAATTATTATATATGTACACATATTTGGCGGCAGGTCTCCAGATATGTCGAGGATAAGGAGTAAGATGGTGTATGCTAGTTCAAAGGATAGGTTTAAAAGAGAACTCGATGGTATTCAAATCGAACTGCAGGCTACAGATCCAAGTGAGATGAGCCTCGACATTGTTAAATCTCGAGCACTCTAATATATATATATATATACATATATATGTATATATACATACTATGCCTTTATATGCTTGGATCATTTCAGCAAGGAAAACTAATTAAGGTTGTTATAGTATTTCGAATTTCATTTTCTGTGTATTTGGTTTTCGGTTTGTATGAACTCAAGTGTTTTTTAGGTCTATTAGAGTCGGAAGACTCATCTTTTTTTTCGTTTTCAACAAATGGTACTGCATTTAATTCATTGCAAAGAAACAATTGTGTTGCAGTCAGTGTTGAATAAAATAAAATTCTTTTTTATAATATTTATTGACGATGAGAGATATATATAAAGTTACAAGATATAATAATTAAGGTAAGCATAGCTAAAATAGGAAAATATAAATATAAGAAAACATAATATAATTAAAGAAACATCTATTATGTCCTAATATATTTTAACAGTTAGAGCTTCACATTTGTATTATATCTTCAAATTTCCTTACATTTACATTCATTGTTATGGAAAGACCTATTTGATTCATGGTTGCAAATGTATCGGTGATAATAAGTAATAACGATATGTTTATTGCGTTTCAACTGCTGAGTTTTGAAAAATTATAAGGTGAAACGAAATAAATAACTATAACACAGTACTTCTAACACTAATGATTTCATTACATAAAATATGAGCAATATAGCAAAAAGATTTACATGGAATGTGGGAAAATTGAGTTCATATATATACAAACAAATGTGCATTGTGTATATCTCATAATAAACACTGTAGATCTTATTACAAAATATATCTCCTAGAAAAAATAGAGATCTACTTATTTAAATTAATATCATCGTATACGCATACTGGCTTTGCTAATATTTGAGAACGATCCTTTACTGCCCGATGGCTCAAGAAACCCGAGCCAATGGACTTTTAATCATGCTTAGGCTTGTCAATGGGCGGGGATTGTCCAGACCCAGACCCGTTCAATAAAACATGGACCCGTTCAATAAAACACTTGCCCGACCCGAACCCAACCCATACCCTATGTCACTAGGTAGTTTGGGTCTGGGTTAATTTTTACCTGCGGGTATTTTACCCGAAACATAACTGAATTTTACCTTTTGAAAATACTCGCTGGTATAAACCCAAAATTTAACCGTGGACAATTACCCAACACGGACTCGACCCGTGACGTACTCGGCCCGTCTGGTCTAACTTTTTTTGGACCCATTAGGTATATAATCGGGTCCGGGTCGAATCCGGATAAAATATATTTTATGGATATTTTGTGGATCCGATTTGGATCTGGGTAATACTCACCCATTGACAATCCTAATCAAGCTCTAGTCGAGCAACCATTATTCATCCACCGGATATGGGTTCTTGTCTCCTTCAAGAAGACAGAGGTACGAGCCTATTCATTTTAGTTTAGTTTTTCATCTAATAATGAATTTTAATTACTTTTCATAACCCTATTGGTTAAAGGAATTAATTTGACCTATTGAGTCAAAGTTTTGTATGTGCAATATCATCATGTTTTATCAAAAAATATTTAGTTTTTGACTTTTAGATTAATAATTCCAGACATATTTGATAAATGCATAATTGCTATAATATGATACAAATATATTTGAGCAAAATAAGGAATCATGTATCATGTTGAAATGAATGGTATTATATAATGGTGATTACTAAATTAACACTATATATAAATTCACATATATGAATTATAAATTAGATTTTGTGATCCATAAAATATAAAACCGAACCCATTTTAAAAAATGTGACTTTCTTTTTAAAATTTAGCCCAAAATCGACCCATCAAATCATTAATCCATCATTGGGTAGTTTAGCCATTTAGTTGAACACACGTATTTACAGACAATTAATATTTTGATAATAGATATAACATCAAATACCTATAAAATAGCAAAAAGGTAAGAATAGTTGTTACTTGTTAGGTGCTATTCCATAACATGAATTAACACAATTACATCACCTAAATTGATATCTCATTTTATTTTTGTTACATTATATCAAACATAACTGTCAATCTATATCCAAAATAAAATAATATTCTAACTTAAATTTAAATACGTAAAGTAACATTTTCATATCTATCTACCTATCTATAAATATATATATATATATATATATATATATCTTTTTTTCATATCTTTGGTAGTTATCTGTCATCTTAAATATTAAAATTTATGAGCTATCAAGTTGATAAATACTTTTATATATATATATATATATATATATATATATATATTTAATCAGAAATGCATGTTGTGTAGACTCTTTTGTGAAACTTAAATTACGCAACTTTATGGGATCTCTTAGTTATATGTGATGCATATGAAATCAAACTCAGAAATCTCTATTGGCTAATCCAAAATTATTAATTAATTTTTTAAGCTTATCAAAAAATTAATGGGCTACAACATCATATACAACCTATTATTTTATGCTAATCCTTTAGTATTAAAATAAGGTCCGTACCTAATATTCAGTTAAATTAATATGACATATAAGATAATAAATCACTTGATAAGGGGTGGGGAAAATTCTATTTTAGTGCGTAAGATATAGTAATTATAGTTTTAGTTTCCTATTTTACGAAATTTTAGAAAATATCGTAATATTTCATACTAATTGCAATATTAGTCATTTTTTAAAATAATAGTAGTCCGGCCATATTTTATTTTAAAAAAAATGTATATTATCCCTTGAACTAAATAAAATGTATTAAACAACCTCTTAAATAAATATTATTTGTCTCTTATCCTCTTCAAAATAATCTAAGAATTTAAGAAAGAAAAAATTATGTGTTTTCTTTCTTAAATTTTTTTTTGCCGACCCCTACCTAAACTTTTTGTAACCAAAAAAAATTTAAGAAAGAAAACACATAATGTAGCTAGGACGTTCATAACATGGCTCAAACATTATCTTCCTCAATCATTTTTTCATTTTCTTTTAACTTTTTTAGGGTTAAGTGAGACAATGATATTTATGTGATGGGTATTTAATATTTTTGTATAATTTAAGGGGCAAAATACAATTTTAAATAACAAAAAATAATATATATGAAAAAACCAATGTTACAACGCTATTAAATTATTAGAACTGCTTTTGAAATTTTGTAAACTGTGAGACTAAACTATAATCGTGATATCATGTAGGACTAAATTTATAATTATTATAAGTGGTGCAATTAATACATTAATTTGAATGGGATCGCTACCAGCAAATCACTAATCTCGGGCTAATGTATAATTAATTAATGAATTAAATTAAGATTATAACTTTGGGATAAGACTTCCACTTTGAGAATTAAAGTAATCCGACATGTCATAAACTGTCTTTATACGGAAAATTACGTATTTAATAAATAATCATAATTATGGTTACCTTTTTGCTAATGTAGTTTCACTATCATACTTATGTTTGTCTCATATATCTATTTATTGGTTTGTCGTAGTTCAATTAAGTCATCAATGTAGGTTATATATATATATATATAATAATAATAATAATATTAGTGTTATTTATTGATTTGTCTTAGTTCAATTAAGTTATCAATATATCTTATATATATATATATTCAATTAGTGTTTAAGTTGGAAAATATTATGTCAGTCGAGTTCAATATATTCGATGTGTCATACAATATATATATATATATATATATATATATATATATTAGTGTTATTTATTGATTTGTTGTAGTTCAATTAAGTCATCAATATACGTTGCATATATATATATATATATATATATATTTAATTAGTGTTAAAGTTGAGAAATAATATGTTATACGGGTCTGTGATGTATATCATACGTTGGAGATTAGTGGCTGATTTTCAAACTGGAGCGTGTTGTGAAAATCATCACCTTTTCAAAATATATGATATATATCGACTCTATTGAATCCAGTATAAAATAAATTTTCCCGTTATTAAGTGTAGCTTGCAACTGTTCTATTTTCAATTAAGAGAGTCCATCCTTAATTTTTTATTGCAAAAGATACAAATAAATGCTTATTATATCTTCAATTCTTTCATTTATCAAATACATTAATAAAGCATATAATTTTAAGTTGTCCACCTATATAGATACTAAATTAAAATTTAGAGATAATTAATTATCGAATTCATACAAATAAAGCCAAATTAAAAAAATACTTTTTTGTCTTTACATATATTTGTAGAATGTTGATGATTGAATTAGTTCCAAAAACTAGATATACTAAAGTGATGTAACAAAAAGATGAGAAAAACTATTTTTATTAGGCAATTGTACAAAGGGGCAAAATAAATTTCTTGTTAGGAATTAAGTATAGATAATACAAATTAAACAGACAATTAATCCTTTCTAAATAAAGGTTATTGTCCTCTCATGTCATCTAAAAGATTTCTTGTATATTATAATAACTTAATAATGCAGGTTTCATGCATAGTTGCTAGTTTGTGATTAACTTAATTTTAGTTGCTAGGAAATAGACAAAAAAGTGCCACCAAATAAAGCAAAATTCGAGAATTTAATAATGACAAACCGAATAAATGTTTTGGGCTATTGGTAAGACTGAAACATCATGGCTGAAAAGTTCGATTTTATCAAATATATGAGTTATTTGTCCCCCCATATAATTTGAAGTAGAAAATTATTTTATACGAATTTACCCAAAATTAGATCGATTATTAGGCAAAATTTCTCAAGATCAAACTATAATTTCGGATGGATGTATTCAGGTTAAATTTGACTGTGACATCGAACTTTAGTATAAAAACTTCTTTCCAATGAAGTAAACGAAAAGGAACCTTGAAACAAATTTATCAAAACGCCACAAATGGAATGAAACTCGCTTGATAAGTTAGAAACAAACGCCAAAAATATAAATTCGATAAGTTCAAAAATATTCTGAATAATGACCAGAATTAAATGTCACGAATCTGTTTAAAAATATTCTCTATATTTTATTAATAAATTCGTAGCATATTATAAAAAAATGAGAAGAGTTCTAAATTAGAAAAAAATCCTAGTTAATGAAAGAAGATCTCAATCCTAATCAATCTTTACTTATTTAAATAACACACTAAAATCTATCTAAATCAAAATAAAGCGTAAATTAAAAAATTTAAATAATATATATGGTCACATTGATGATAATTACATTAATATTTAATAAAATTAATGATGTAACCGTCTCACTTAAAAGACAGCGACAAACTGCAATAGGAGAGCTTATTAGTTTCGAATTCTTTATTAAGTCAAATCTTGCATGCCTCTTTCTTTATGATGTATGATCTCTGCTTCCATTATGGATTACGTACATATATAAATATATACATATAGATACATATATACATATATATACATGTGTATATATATGTACATAAGCTATATTTCAAAGTTCTTATAACGCTTATGATATAATTTTGAGAAATGGCAAAAATATATCCTAATTTATCGATAAATAATTCTTCGTCGGAAAGAGAAAAATTCACCATATGGATGAAATCCCTTGTGTGTCATAGCAATGGTTGCACTGTATTTAACTCGAAAGGTGAAGTCGTTTTTCGTGTCGATAATTATCAAGAAAGATGTAGCAGTAGAGTATTTCTCATGGACTCTAAAGGCCAAGTTTTGTACTCTATAAGAAGAAAGGTAAATTAATTTTGGATTATATATAATTAGTTGTTTATACTACTAAATAGGGTCTAATGATGGCTTAAAAATTGTTTTATTTTTGCAGAAATTTAGGGTTTTTGGGTGTTGGGAAGGATTTAAATGGATTGATTCAAAGGAGATTAGGCCATGTTTTCAAGTGACAAGAAATCATAAATTTTGGAGCAAAAATAGGTCTTGTCGAGTTACTATTAATGGCGACGAAAATCGCGAAAGTTGCTGTAGGATCGTTGGATCGGAAGGAAAATCAACGCTTAAGATTGTAGATTTTTCGGGTCAACTTTTAGCGGAGGTTAGTTCTTTGTGTATTATTTTAATATGTTGTTTTATTTTATATTTCATTACTATATATGATTTTAAGTATATAAAATGTTAAATGATGTATAAATATTAATCTATTCTCTTATAAAAATACGAATGTTTTTATATACGTTTGATGTACCTAATATGTTCATATTTATTTCATACTTTTGAATCTCAAAAGCATATAATAGAATACTTAATTCTAAAAAACATTATAGTGTAATTTATATTTAACAAACGTGTTATTTACTAATATATATTACATATATGTGCAGGCTGTAGAGAAGCAATCATCTGGAGTAGCTTTGGGTGCTGATGTATTGACATTAATGGTGGAACCTCAAGCTGATCGATCTCTTATTATGGCTCTAATCACAGTATATGGCTTGATTAACAATAAACTCTAGATAGTGTACAGCCAAACAGGGCACAAGCGGATATACATAGAGAGGTTTTTTTTTTTTAAGAATATAGAAAGCTTTTTGAGAGATATAAATAATTATTTACATTAGATAGTTCTTGTAGAATTGTAATCTATGTTTAGGAGTAACATTAGTGCATCATTTTTTACTCCTAATTTTATTTGAATTACTTGTTCTGATCATTGGGTCAGCTACGATTGAACTAATGATGTCATAAATATTTAATAAATAATTATCATTATAATAAAATATGCTTTTTGTGTATTTAACTTCAAATTATTTTTATTGTGTTCAATTATTAAGGTATTTTCATTGTGCTCAGTACTGCTCACTCCAACTTATTTTCATTGTGTATTTAGAATTTAGGAGCTTTGAATATCACAATTATGTGAAATTTAAATTATAGAGTGCGTTGTGGAAGTTATTAATTCTTTTTGACCGAATAATTATAATTAGTGTAATAATATTGCATCTCAACTTTTCTCCCTTAAGCCCAATAACTTTTTTTTTACCCAATAATTATATTTAGTACAATATAGCGTTGTTATCATACATGAACAAATACGTATTCAATGTTCATCTAACGGTTGTTGGATTGTATATTCCACTATATAAAGACAGATCTTCTATCTCACAATAGTGTAGACACATTCCTAACAATTTTTCGATTTTGTATAACATTCAATTAATTGAAGGATTCGTCGACTTATATATATATATATATATATATATATATATATATATATATATTAAGAAGGAATACATATTTTAGCAATTTCCAAAAAAAAAAAAACATATTATTCTAAAAATATTTTGCAAAAATTGTTAAATCGATGGCACGTTAATTTACCTACGTACTTGACTGATCAAGTTGAGAGGGCGTTTTGGGAGCTCGTCTTTGCGTTGTTAAGATTACGAACTCTCATCACGAGTGTTTGTCGTTCACCTTCTACCTCAGCAAACTTGAGACTTATTGCTAAATATCTCTCTTGCATTTCCTTCAGTTCTATCTCCATTGTTCCGTTTTTCATCTTCAGTACTTCGATTTCTTTTTTAAACTCTGCAATTGATGCTTCCTGCATCACACGACGATATATTTTCATTTTTTATCGATTCCTAAATATAATTGTTTCGTTTTTTAAAAAAAATTTGATATATAAGTTGAGATTTTAGTGAAACAAATTTACTAGCAATGGACTTCGATTTTCACCAACCTTTTGGGCTTCGTTTTTGTGAAAACGAGCACTGATTTGGTTGAGCATTTCCAATCTATCTTCGATTTTGTTATGAAGATCATTCTCCTTCTCAAGAAATGTATTAGTTGATGCTTCGAGGGATGCTTCCTTTAGCTTGATCTGACCCTGTTTTCATACAAAACCGAATGAGCAATCCGAATTCTTTTACACCTATAAACACACACACACACACGCATATATATATCAGTAGTATAGTTAAATGCACTCTTTAAAAGTAATGATAAGTATCAATAAGATGGAAATTTACCTCGAGCGAGTTAATTCTCTCGTTAAGATTTTCAACCCCTTTGGAGCAACGAGGAAGCGTCTTGCTGGTTTTTGAATTTGTTCCGACTGCATCAAGAGTTGTACCTTTGACGATCCCATCTTTTATCTTCATCTCCATACTTGTGCATTCATCTTCCTTCTTCTTCAAATCCGTTTTTAATACAAAAACCTGCTTCCTTAATCTCTCTTTCTCCATCTCATCCTCTAATACATAAGTCTTTACCTCATTATACTTTGCTCGAAGAGAATCTAACTCCAACTTTAGATTCCCAACTATGGAATCTTTTTCATCCACAATACATCTCAGTTTATTTGATTCCTTTTGTAACTCATCAGCTACATTTTTCAGTTCCATTCTTTCGTCATTCCCTTGTTCAACATCCAATTCCATTTCCTTAACCAATATTTTCGTTTTTTCCAAATCCCGAATCAAAATCACCTTACTCCCCATCTCATCAGAAAGAATTTTATTCTTAGCAATTTGCGTTTCCAATTCAGACTCCATCTCTTCTATTTGATTTGCCATTGATATAACTTCACTAGAAAGTTGTTCCAATTTAGCCTCATAACGGGCCTTGATCGATTCGTGCCCTTCAGAATTTTTACCAATCATTTCTTCTAAACGGGTTTTTTGTAAACGAAGCTCGTTAGCTTCTGTTAGAGCTTTGCTTGTCAATTTCTCATTGGCTTGAAATGCAGAGGACATTTGAACTGAAATCCTTCTAAATTCTTCCTGAATTCGTTCTGCTGTATTAGCATTTTGCCACCTCGTCTTTCTCAATGTTGACTCAGCTTTTATCGCTCTTTGTTCATGCTCGACTTTTGAGCGCGTAAGAGCTTCCAAATCAGCTTCAAACTGTAGAGTTTGCTTTTCAAGCTCTTTCTCTAAGCTCTTGACATGCAATCCAAGTTCACTTATTCGTACAAATGCATTATTAGATTCATTCGATTGAATTTTAAGTTCATTTTCAAGTTTCTCACATTTTATCACTTTCTGCTCCAGCTCGGCTTTTGATTGCATAAGAGCTTCAAGTTCTTCCTGTAAGTACTTTGCGTTCGCTTCAAGTTCACTTATTCTCACCAATGCATCAGCAGATTCCTTGGATCGAATTTGCAGTTCATTTTCAAGGTTTTCAATCTGGTTTCCGAGTTCATCCGCAGTGGCATATGAGGACGAACATTCGTACTGCATTTTCAATTGTTCTTGAATTTCGCTCTGTTCCAGTTTATACGCCATTTCATGGTTTTCTTGCTTTAGGATTTCGTAATCAAGGGCAAGATGTTCCATTTGCGTCTCCAATTCGTCTTTATCGCGCTTGTAGATTTCTATCTCACTTTGCATATCCATGATCTGTTGTTCTAGAAGATACGCTTCCTTGTCATCGCCATGCTCCTTCACGAGCTCCTCTAGAGCCTTCTGCTCCACATCATCATCATCATCGATGACATCATCATCAGGACGACTTGTGGGGCCCGATCCAATCGAGATGTTCAAAATTTCCTTATTTTTCTGTTCTAACATCTCATCAAGGTCCCTCACAGCAAGAAGTAGCTCTGAATTCGATTCTTGCGTCTTTTGAAGTTGAATTCTTAGATTAGTATTAAGTTCATTCGCGTGATTTAATTCTTCTCTAAGTTCTTCAACAATTACACAAGAATCCCCTCCCAAATTGGTTTTACTTTTCACCCTGAGCTTTTCACATTCCAATTTCAAACCCTCTCTTTCCTCTTTCAAGCAAACAACTTCTTTAAAAAGATCTTGCCCCTTTTTGTTCTCTTTCACAATCTGTTTACGAAGAGTCTGCAGTTCTAATTCAGACATTTCCGCTTGCCTCGATAAAGCAGCAACCTCACCTTTCAGCTTCTCAGTCACATCCTCTTCCAAAATCAGCTTCTCAAAAGTTTCTTTCGGAGTGCTTAAAGAGTCATCTATAAGAGCAGAATTTCTCGAGCTGCTATCAGAACTCGACATTGTGATATCAGAGCCACTTGACCCTCGACGGGTCACGATCAATTCAGAATTGTTTGAAATAGACTTGGTCAACTGCACATCCTGATTTAATGAAAAAAAAAAAAAACGAGACTATAAACTTATTGTGAAATAATGTGAAATTTTGAAAGAAAACACTATCAGGTAGAGGATATAAAATTACTTCAACAGAATAGCATTTGATGGTTCCATCAATATCACCGTTGCTTAACTGTGACATCAAGCTGTGATCCTTGTAACTCAATTTTGCATTCTCGGTTTCATCAACCTCTCTGCAATAGCTAACAAAGTAAATAAACATACATTGTTGAGAAAACATAACTATGATTATTATAGTATTGATCAGCACCTTAGATCAATTGACTCATATATTCTCTGAATTGATACCTGTTAAGAAACACGAAATAAAATCATGAATCCATCCCATAAAAGAGAAACAAAAACCCGAAAAAAAGTTTAAGCTGGACTTACATGCAACACAGCTTCTGTTTTTGAATTTTTGAGGGGAAGAGACACCAAACAGACCTTAGTCGCCTCTGCATAATTTGAGAAATCAATCGAAGCTTCTCCGATAACTCCAGCTTTAGATGAGCCCTGAGGAATTTATACAACAATTAACATACATAAATCACTTTGCAGCAAAGCTATGCACAAAATTTCATTGCATACCGTTCCAACAACAAAGTAGTATATCCTCTCATGAATCTTGCCAGATTTGGGCTCTCGATTGAACTTAACGGTTTCGTAAACTGGATTCTCCCAGAAACAACTACCGTCTCGAACTGCAGCCTTGTCTGATTTCACCGTCGGTTTTCCAGCATCAGCAGGAACAACAGATATCAACAAAGCATCATCTACAACCACTGGTACCTATTGTTTCAAAAGGTTGATTAGTCAACTTATTCTTTGTCAAACTTTTTTTTTTTGGGAGATAACAATTCTAATCCTCTCTGTTTCCCCCTTTTCTTTCCTTTTTCTCCTTTTTGTACCAAATCTCATATTCATTAGTAAATTCAGTAATGCATACACAAAAATTTAGATTCATAAAACTCAAACTTAACAAGATTAAACAGATTTCATACTCTAGCATAGACATCAAACATGTTGAATAAAATTATCTACTTCAAGATATATTATCTCCTTTTTGAACCAAAACTCACAGGTATTTATCAAATGCAAGTCATGCATACTAAAAAATGTGGAGAAAATGTAAACAAAAAATCATGAACTAAAAATTAACAAGATTAGATAAGATTTCACACTCTAGCATAGACATCAAACATCTGAACAAAAAAATATTTACGTGTAGATATGTTTATTGATTCACAGAACCTCACAATATATTCTGAACTAATTCCAAAACCAAATCTCGAAACAAAATTCCTCATTAAAATCAGGAAACAAAATCAAATGTACATGTAAACCACACATTAGAATAAAATATGTTAATCTCTATATATGGTGAGATAACCTGAGCTGCATGAAACTGCAACTTGAAGCTAACTTTGAACTTGTTCTTCTCGCTTTTCCACCGCGCCGATTTGAACATTTTTCACTACTTCAACCTCAATTCAACATTATTTCCGCTCTTAGAATTCACAATCTCCGTAACAGCTCTATTCCAGAACTCGCCGGAAAACCACCGCTCAACTAATTCACCACCAATGCGAGCCAAATTCGAAGTGCACACTTCAAAACTCAAGCTACAGAATGCTGAAACAGACGAAAATTCAATCAATGCTGACAGCTAAATTCTGCACATCTTTGCTCTTAAAATCCTCAAACCTAAAGCAGATCTAATGATAATTTAGTTTTTCATTTGCTATAATTTCTTAACTCCCTATGCTATATAGCTCTCTGTATGTATATGTGACTTTCTCTCTATATCTATATGTGTACGTAAGTATAGTTCTTGAGAGAGGAGAATGTGAGTGGAAGTTTGATGTTATTTATTTATTTATTTATTTATTTTTGTTTTATTGTGTAATTTTAGTTTTTTATATATGGGGTAGGTCAAAGTGAGATAAATTGATCGGATATTAGGTGAAAACTTTATATTTAAATAGTTATTTGTGGGTGGTGTTCAAAAGACCGAACTACCCTTTTCAAAAACTACTTTTAATATTTTCATCACTTTTTTATAATTTATGTTTGCTATAAATTAATAACATACGATAAAATAACAAATATTATAATTTTTTTTATTATATGTATATTTTATCCGAAATAGCAAAACTGTTAATCTTCAAATATTTGAAAAGCGTCGCTCCGAAAATGTTTCTAATATTAAAATAAAAGATTGAAATATTAATTTACTAAAAGACTTTTTCTAATTTTGAGATCCCTAATGGTTTTTTGCGAGATTTTGCATTTTAGATAATATTTGATTGTAATAGTTAATAATATTAAATAATATATTATAACTTATATCAAATTTATTGTTTCTTGATATAATTGTCTAATAGTTTCATAAAATAAAATCTATAAAATATTGAATCATATAACACCCAAAAATTACAATCAAATTAGGGCCCATGTCTAATCTTACAAGTTACAAATCAAATGTTCAATCAAATTGTCATATCAAAATTCTACCCCAAATGTCACACTTGATCAAAAAAATCACCTTTCACGGGAAAATTCTATAAGGTTCCGGTCCATTCTCCACCACATGTTTATGGAGTGGTAGGTGGTTCACACATAGGTGGGTATATGTAAAAAACCACCCACCACCCTATAAACATGTGGTGTATATGGGCCGGGACCCTTGGTCCCGGTCCATGATAGACAGACCCCCTTTCACGATCATCTTAAAAGAAAGTGCCAAGCTCCTCCAAGACTTTTCTAATAGTTATATGAATAATTATAAAAGATATCATATATATATATATATAGTAATTGAAAATTGAAATTACATAATTATCATTTTGTTGAGAAGCTACTTAATGAAAATTTATTTTATATTTGTATGATTTTCAAGTTATTATATAAATATAAGATTTATTCAATGCGCATTTTATAAAAATATTGACTGCTAATTTTTCTCGTCATAAAAAAAATATCTTATAAACTAAGAGTGTATCCAAAAGCAATATTTTCTTAATAAATATATATTTAATAAAACGACCGCAGATTTTACTCATCATAAAAAAAATATGAACTCATATTAATGTTTAAAAACGATAAAATTAATGAGACATGCTCTTATGATGGATTATTTAAAATTTAAAATTAAAGAGATATAGAATAATCAAATTAACTTATAATATTGGTGAAGAATCTCTTAACATATCTTAGATCAACGCCGTATGCACGTGCTACACGATATTGCACTTATTGGGTTTGAATCTTAAATATTAAATAATATTCATTGTTACATATATTTAGGAAAAAAATAATGTTTGTTTATATTATTATTATTATGTAACTCTTTAGGGTGTGCCCTAAAAGGACACCTAATCTAAGATTTGATCCAATTAATACTTGACTTTCGTTTGAACATAATTATTGTCCTACATAATTAGACCATAATTAATGTCGAATACATGACTTGACCACCTACTATAGTAAAAACACAAATTATTGACAACCAATATTTACGCTACCTATTAAGGTCACAAAACTTATAATTATACATACGACAACAATTCATTTTTCATCAATTTTCCTTTCGCCTTTGATATAGTATAATATATTTTTATTATAATAAATATAAAATTACAGAAATCATATAAAATACATATATTGATAAAAGTTTTATCATATTTAAAAGAAATGAAAAAAGAGTAAATTATATCTGATAGTATATAGCATTACACGCATATTTATCTCTAATAACAATAATGGGTCGAGTTGGCCACTAAATCCTTTGGTCCATGCTCCTTTATCGTCACTAAGGGTTCCCCTACCCTCACTCGGTGGCCGAGTCCACTAAACCACTAGCCAAGTTGGCTACCGCGGGACCCTCATTAGGTTCTGCATGGCCCAATGTGATTATATCATACGCATATTTTTCGGGTCAAAATATACAAATTGTAATATTCCGTCAATTCTTTTTCGTACCTAAGTAATTTCTTGTGTAAGTCATTCTGCATAACACACGAATGAGAAATAAAACGTAAAACAAAACATTATTTGAAAGAAGATATATAATTTATTTATTACTTTTTTTTAATAGCGAGGAAAACTCGTATTCGCTAGTCGTTTATCCTTAGTGTGCATACTGGATATATCTCATTCTTGTGTAATCGTTTGCAAACCACATAAGAGCAAAGATATTCATGAGTCGAGCCGAATCACAAGCTCGGCGAGCCAGCTCGAAAATAGCTCGATTCAAGCTCAAACAGAGTATAACGAGTCGAGCTCGAGCCAAAAAATGCATGTTCTCCAGCTCGCGAGTTGGAATAAAAAAAATAATTTTTATAAATATATGTACAATAAATTTTTATTCATATATTTTTTATAATATGATATATTATAATAATATATGTATAAATAATAGTATCTTGACATTAATTATGATTATATTTAATAATATGTGAATAAATATAAAATTAATAATATATTTTTGCAAAAATATTATTTATAAATTTTATAAAAAAATAATTTTTCTGAGCTCGGCTCGAGTTTGCACGAGCTCGATCTCATTTTTCTGCAGCTCGTCGAGCTCAAGCTCGAAACTTGTGGCTCGAGCTCTAGCTGGGATTTTTGGTTAAGTTCGGCTCGAGCTCGACTCATAAGCACCCCTTCATAAGAAAGATCAATCAATTTAAACATGCACATAATAGAGGAGGCTAATAAACATTTCTTCAAAGAAATTGAACGTGACCAAGATCACAAGATTCGACTAACTCTACTGAGTTGTGCGTAAATATATAATTTAGACCGTTTAATAAGTAGTGAAATATAATTTCAATTCGTAAGAGGGACCTATATAAATTTACCTAAAGTGTCATCATATATATATATATAAATGCATAAGGTACATTGAAATTATATATATCGAACCAAATATCACATGGTTGGACCAACACATATAATAATACACACAAACAATCCATGTCTATGTGATGGTGAGTTGTATTTAAGCTGTGTATGAATGTGTAATTATTACATATATATTTATGAGAAATAAATTCGATTCATTGAGGAAATTCCATTTTTAACAATTTAGCCTCTTTTGATTCAGCCATTATTAATGTTGTTTCATTGCAAAATGTATCAGAAATACCTAACTTTTTTTGCCATTTTTACCTTGAAGATCTGAGAAAGTCTTATTACATAAAATAAATGTTGCTATTAATTTTATTAGATAAAGATTTAACGAAACCATGATCAATTCCATTATTATTATTATTATTGATATTATTATATAAATGCTGATATAAATGTTAAATATAAATTATGACTTGTTACTTGAATATCATAAGTATATATAGCTCGTATGTTCATTTAAAATAAGTTCATTCTACAAATGAACTTATAAAAAACACGTATAATAAAAATTAAATAGTTACAAGTAAAATTCATCCAATAAATTATAAGAAAGGACGTTATATAAATTACAATAAAAAAAATATTACTTGATCAAGTGGGGACAAAAGTTTTTTTCTATTTTAATGTGCTAACAAAGAAACATGAAATTGATGGAACTGTCTTAAATGCACAGATGTCCAATATTCCATGATGTTTAATTTGTTAAATTTATTATTAATATAAATTTCATTTTATTTACATTTAAAAATAATTTTTAATCAAGATCCTATTCCTATCTAGATGATTACTTTTGTTCACGAGGAGATGATTGCTTTATAAATAGCTTTAAATCTTTTTTCTAGTCACATGTGATATAAACATTAACTTGTAGAAGGGACTAAATACAAAAAATATACAAAGCAAAAAAAAAAAAAAAAAGAAATAAAAGAGAATAAAGAAGAATATAATATATTATATGAGGAAAAAATAAAATAAAATATACCAAAATATTCACAAAGGCTGACTAAAATGAATAAAGCAGAAACAAAAAAGGGGTTGCAATAATGAGACAATGTGGTCGTGAAGAGACAATTTAGAGTGCTCACGTGAAATATTTTTGGCCCCATGCACATCATTATATATATATATATATATATCAATTACATAAACAAAATTTATAAATCTACGAAAATAATCCGATTTGTTGTGAGTTTAATTCATTAAAACCAATAAATTTAGGAACTTTAGTGATATTTTTTGATTTATTGTGAGTTTAATTCATTATGATGAATTTTAGTGATACTTTTGACGTTTTTCTATTCAGATTGATGGGATAACGATATTGAATAATCCAAATGTATAATTAATTAGAGTATTCAGATAAAAATTTCATTTCACATTATCACATAGTATGTATTTGTGCAAAGATTTTTTTTAAATGTATAATTCGGACATATTAAATGAAGTAAAATATAAAATGACACAATTTTCGAGTAAAAACTTGATATGATTATGATTACACTTAGTAATTGAGTAAATTAATTATGATTATATTCTAATCAACTATTTAGAACAATTAATAGACTTACTATTGTCACAAGTGAGTATTCAATTGTTGTGATGAACAATCAATTTAATCATTACTAATATGAAATTTTATTATATTATGGAATGCAACATTGTATAATTTAACTAGTTCATTTTTCAAACATATCAATACTAATTATATTAACCTATATATATTTAATATTTTGGAACACCTTAATCAATGTCATGCTTTTCTACAGCCATTACCCATTTATATTGATAGTGGGGGTTATTGGAATTTTCAAGGACAACAGCATTTATCACCTCACAATATCACAACTTGTCTACTTTAATTTTACTCTTATTTATTAAAATATTTTTCATATTTGGCTATGGAATTATCAAAATGTCTCAAATTTATTCTCAATCAAATTTTCATAAAAAATGTAATGATCAACTCCGCTATTCAGTATATTGATGAGACTTTAGGAAAGATTTGGTGTATAAATAGTATGTATTATTGAGTAGAAATATTTTAATATTGAATATAATCTGCATTTGGGTTCATTCTTGCATTAATTCTGCAAAAAAAAACATCAGTCAAATTGTTGATGAACGAAGTTAATCGTTAAATTTCGGGAGAAAAATATATCATTTATAAAAAAATGTAAATCTTTTTAATTTTATAATAATGAGACTTAATGAATTTTGTAATGATCATGCGATCAAATTAAAGTCGAATTAAATTACACGACCCAAAGTTCAATTTTTTCTAAGGTATGTCATTAAAACTTTGTAAAGGAAGGAGAATATGTAAAAGCAAATATAAATATTGCAAAGAGGAATTAAAAACCCCTAAAAGCAAAAGAAACCAATAAAGAAAAAAAGAAAATTATAAAGAAGCCATTGAAAAATAAAAATAAAAAAAGAAAAAGAAAAAAAACTTAGTTGTCACGTGGTGGACAGCCCAAGAATGTGAAGCTTGCACGTGAGGGAAGTCTTACTCTGTATAAGGTGTTAAGGAATTAAATAGTTTTGGCATATTTTACCATATGAATGTGACATTTTTGTCAAATAAAATAGACTTTTGAGTGAAAGTAAACCACAAAATTAAGCATGGAATATTAGTTTATATATCACAAATTTATAATTGAAGAAGAGATCGAACATCAATCGAGAAAAGATGAAACGAGGAAGCTTAAAACTACGAGATGAATTTCGTTATATTGTGAATAAGTTTAATTTTGTATAATCCAATAATAACGGTAAATCTAAAATATTGAATTAATTAATTGGGCTAATTTATATCAATGGAATTCATATTGGACAGAGATAAGTAATAAGGCCCATTAAAGGCCTTCAAAATGGCCCAGCCCAATGTATTGGGTGAAAATTATATATTTGATTTCTTTTGATCCATTAAGGCCCTAAATCCATTGGGCCATGATAATGTAGCTTGTCTGGAAGTGGGCTCACAAATTGGCTCATAATAGAATATTTATGATAAAGATTTTGAAGGCTACAATTGATTGGTAATTTCTAAATATTATATATTTCACAGTAAAAAAAAATTTAAAAATGGGTTTGGTTGGCGTGTTATAATATTTATAAAATAATTTCTTAATTAATTTTAAAGAAATTCTTGAAAAAAAGTTAATTTTTACTGTTCAGGACAGTTAACGATTAAAAGAGTTTTTTCTAGGCTATTTTTTTAGTATTGAAAAATTAAATTAATCACATATTCTAACAAAAAACGACGCAGCGTACAAATATAACATCTATAGTCAATGAAATTGACTAAAAATATTTAATAAAAATTATATCTAATATCCAAACAAACAAAATTATCACAATAAAAAATATATATATCACATCAATTATAATGATTACATACTTTTTTTCAAACAATCGTCAAACCCG
The DNA here is from genome assembly GCA_963669365.1 of Verbascum thapsus. Classification (NCBI taxonomy): domain Eukaryota; kingdom Viridiplantae; phylum Streptophyta; class Magnoliopsida; order Lamiales; family Scrophulariaceae; genus Verbascum; species Verbascum thapsus. The sequence continues at coordinate 11,562,439 of OY770109.1, forward strand.
CCTCTCACACAGACAATAGAGATGTACATATATCCATACACAAAAAACACACACATACATATTGTCACTTAGATGATTTCAATGCTAAAACAATCTCTCTAATCAAGTAAGAATGGATTATCAAGATATAAAATTAATATTAAAAATCAATTTTAGATATATGTTGCCTAACAATTTAATCACAATATCACTTAATTTTTGGCATATTTCAACTGTATTTACCTACCCTACCACCCCTTAACCTGCAAAACCTACCCTATATATATATATATATATATATATATCTTCATTGTCATTGTACTTCAACACTTGACTAGATTTTCCACAATATTCATAGACAATTAAATGCACAAAATTAATTGCAAAATAATTAAAATATAGGTTGAAAATATAATGGGAGCAGAGAAAGTACAGAGAATTGATGAAGAAGAAAAATCTCGAGAGCCCACTGGATTTTCTGACGATAAAAGTATTCTCTATTTTTTATTTTATTTTCTCTTTTAATAGTTAATTTTGGAAGATATTATGAGACTATTTTTTTAATATTATTTCGCTTTTGGGATTTTTAATATTATATAATTTATGATGTTTAATTTGTAATTAAATAGATTATTGTGTATATTTTTGTAATATAATAATAGATGTTGCGCATGCACGTATTGAATTGGAACTTTATTTCGGGACTTGGAATAGTTGACACTATTGCCAAGCCGCTGAAAATTTATTGTGATAACTCCGCAGCAGTCTTCTTTTCTAAAAACGACAAGTATTCGAAAGGTGCTAAACATATGGAATTGAAATACTTTGCCGTTAAAGAAGAAGTTCAGAAACAAAGAGTGTCAATCGAACACATTAGCACAAATCTTATGGTTGCAGATCCGTTGACAAAAGGATTGCCCCCTAAGACATTTACTGAACATGTCGAAAGAATGGGGATTATTGAATGTCATCGTTAAAGTTGTTTATGTTTTATGTTATCATGTGATTGACACTCCGAGCTCAATTATTTTGTTTCTGCTATGGATTTATGGATCTTGTTTCTTATGATTAGTATATACATTAATGCATTATGTGTAACAAGATATTGTCTCTGACAAAGACATTATGTTGGATCGTTATTGAATACCTTATTACGTGTCATATTGAATATGAAACTAGTATTGTGATACATAGAAGGGACTATGTCGACAAATTGATGTACAACCGCTATGATCCTTATTGGTTGTCATGCTTAATAGTTACTTTATGTTTTAACCAATATAATGATGAGTTACCCTATACTATGCGCAATTACGTTTATTATTAAACTTTATGATATATATAATGGCACATGGGCCAAGTGGGAGAATGTAAACCCACGTACCCATTAAGTGGGTTGTTATTATTATGGCCCACGTTTATATCAATTATGTAGTTTAATAATATAAGGGTAATTCTAATTGGTTAAGGTATAGAAAAGGTAAATTCCTAAAATACTCTGATGGTGGGTCTATATAAAGAAAACCCTAGGAATTGATCCTCTCTCAACCCATTAGATATTTCTCTACATCAAGAAAGTCATTCAAGTCTAAAAGGGTCAAGAGAGAGAAATACAATTCCGGAGATAAATCGTTTCATCGTTTCCGCTACTACGAATCTTGTTATGGATCAAGGTAAGTTTCTTCGATCTAAATCTACATGTGAAAATCATATTGTTGAAGATCTTGGCAATTACGGTTTTATGCTTACAATCAAAGCATGGGAAGACAATGAAAAAACAAAAGCAGACAAGAAGTAAATATATACATATATATATATATATATCGTTCTAAAATTTTAATTTTTCTTGTTTTTTTTTCGTTATGTATAAGACTATTTTGCTAATAAAATGGTATATATATATATATTAATTCCTCAGGGCATATAAAAATTTATCTAGTGTAGATGCATGGGAGAATATTAGAAGAGCATCCATTGAAGCTCAACTCAAGCAAATTGAGGTAATGTAAAATTAAATAAATTGAGAATTAGAACAAAGATTGAAAATTAACCAATTAATTTAGATTCAATTTTAAAAGTTTTTATTATATGGGCAGGAAAAATTTGAAAAAAAGAAGGCGAAATACGAAGAAAAATCGAAGAATAAAATGGCGATAATTCATAAAAAAGCAGAAGAAAAAAGGGCATTTGTAGAAGCTGAACTTGGGAAGGATGTTCTAATGGTTGAAGAGATGGCTGAAAAATTTCGTGCCATTGGTCATATTCCGAATAAAGTGTTTGCATGTTTTACTTGTTGATGAATATTTCTTAAGAAATTTAGGGCTCGATTTGATGACATTAATTTCAGGAAAAAAAAAATTCATGATAAAAGTGAGGAAAATATGTTTTTAGGTGTAAGAAATGTGTGTGAGATGTGTATTTGGACTAGAGTTTTTTTATTTTTTTTTGGAAAAATATGTAATGATTAAGGTTTGTGTGATATGTATTTTATTGTGATAAATTCGTTTGGTTTGATATTTTAATATGATTTCTAATAAGTATTTTCAGTCAGACTCATCGTTCAGACGTGAAAAAATAGTTACAATAGATTTTATATTAAAACGTCGTGTTATTTTGTATTATAAGTTGTGATTAATTTAATTTTTTATGTTGAAAAAAGATCTTTTTAACGATGGGGTGAACCATTAAATTATGAATATTAATAATCATTTTTTGTATTATTTTCGAAAAAAAATACCTTGAATTTTGATACATTATTTGAATGAATTGGATGATGTCCTTAAATAGTTAAATTATAGTGTCAATTTTAGTAGTATCCGAAATATATATATATATATTATATATTTTAAATCTCCCAAAAAAATCATTTCACGTGCTTGTTTTTTTTTCTTGAGGATAATATAAAACTTTCTCTATGTTCATCCAGCTTCAACTGAATTTCACAGTAATTAAAGCTAAAACCCGTATATAATCTCAATGCTAATGATGAAGAGTTTAGATGATTATAATAATCTCCAACTTACTGTAATGTAATGTTTGTAGTGTAGAGCTCTATTTTATTTTACTTAGAGCAAATTTTCAGCAAACAAATACCCATTAATGATTCGGAAAACCAGTACCTAAAACAAAAATTATATGAAATTAAAGAGAGAAAAAATTGCATTATTTTTGGAAAATCGAATCAATTATTTGAACATATATATCAAAACATGATATGATATGAACTTACAATAAAATAATTATAAAATAAAAGTGTGACAAAAATATCTAAGCCTTGGTGCAATCATGGTCACATAGGCATATATAACCAGGAAATCCAGGATATTTTTCACAATGTCCTTGTGGATTTAACCCTGAAAAATCATTGTTGCACATTCTCTTACAACAATTATCGTCACAATTCTGTATGGAACAAGGACCTAATCCATCCAGGCATCTTTTTCCATCCTTTCCGACAACCTTAAGCATTGCTTTTTCTCCACTCACCACACCTGCATTTGTACCTTCGTTATTATCTATATGTATATGTATATGTATATATATATATATATATATATATATATATTACCAAAATATTGTGTATGTGGCACATGTGAGAAATGGCATGGAAAATGGAATAACAATTTAAATAAATACAGGGTTTTATCTCAAAAAGTCAGTGTGTTATAGAATTTTCCACATATAAAATTACGTCACTTACATATATTTTGTGAAAATATTGTGAATTTACCACATATGCAACATGAGAAACAGAATCGAAGATGGAATATACAGGGTTTTTATCTCAAAAATTCAGCGTGTCAGAATTTTGCACATGTCACATATATAAAATTATGTCACTTACATATACTTTATGAAAATATTATGCATGTAACACATATGCAATCATGCATGTGCGAAATGGTATCGAAAATGGAATAACAATTTAAATAAATACAGGGTTTTATTCCGGAAAAACCAGTGTGTTGTAGAATTTACCACATGCATATATAAAATTACATCATTTACATATATTTTATCAAAATATATATTGTGTACATGACACATATGCGACATGCATGTGAGAAATGAAATTGAAGATGAAATAACACTTTAAATAAATACAGGATTTTATCACAAAAAATCGATGTGTTATAAAATTTTTCACATGTCGTGTATATAAAATGACATCATTTACATATATTTTATGAAAATGTATATGCAATACATTTGCGACATGCATGTGAGAAATGGAATAGAAAATAAAATAACAGTTTACATACAGCGTTATATCTCAAAATATACATTATTCAATTATGTATTATATATATATATTATGAGATAGTAAGATATAAGGTATACCTGCAGTTAAAAGGAGGACAATGAGGAAGAAAAGGGATGAGTGAATAAGGGCCATTTCTTGGTAATTTGGATACGTGTTAAAACTTTGTTAATTTGATAATATGATTTACCCTCATAATACACGTATTTATACTAGCTTTCTAGGTCATGATCAAACGAAATAAAGTTCAATTTTAGAGAAATATTATAGTTGATTGTTGTTGATTTTTTAGTGATATTTTGATATGATATGATATTTATTATGGTAAATATAGATTATCAAATCATTTATTTCTTACTAAAATTAGAAACAACTGACAAAAATAAGTAATAAATTAAAAATAATTATGGTATATAGTATCGTTTGCACGACAATAATATATTTCGACTAAAACAAAATCTTTAGTTGGTCAAGATTTTCGGAGTAATTGTTAGCTATGAAATAATTATTAGCTAATGTTTTAACTTTTAATAGATAATCCCTCAATTTATATATATTTTAATTTTCCATTTTCTCGTTTAGATTTTGTACTGTAATACCATTCTCTTATTTATTAAATTGGATTATTTCAGAATTTAAAGTCTATCATTTTATTTTCATGTACTGGGTATATGTAAATTAAACAAGAAAAAGTAGGAGAAGATTATTAAGGCATATGGAACAGAAGATTGGAACACAATTTGGAATAGAGAAATATATCCCCTAAGTGGGAGGTTATAAATTAAAGTAAATAAATGGAAAAAATCCTTTAATTGTAGCTAATAAGTAACTTCTTAATTATATAAATGGCTCCCAAAACTTATATACTGTATAAATATAATATATATTTCTGAGGTTATGAAAGATTTTTTTTCCCTAAAAGAGTAATAAATTAATAATTTATTTTTAGGTGAAGTTGATGGCAAGACAACCAGCACTAATATTTTAAAAAAATGAAATCTTTTAATTCCTATCTGCAAAATATAAGCTATTTTTTACAGTTAATAACACAATTTTTTAAAGTAGTTAGGTAATTATTAAAAAGTAAAGAACAAATTTAATTGTGCATTACTTATTTGGTAGGAAACATTATAAGATTACGTTGCTACTACATTATAAACCTTATAAATTAATACTAACGGGACCACCAAAATATATTAATTAAAAGAGTTATTAATTAATCGATAAATTAATAATTATTAATTTATATATTAATTAATATTTTATTAATTTGTAATGAAATACTCAATTTACAAACATCTTTCAAACTTCCAATTAGTTATTGTACAATGCATGTACATGTATATCAAATGAAGGCCTAATTTGAAAAAATCCTTCAGTCTTCCACCTTATTATGTTTCTTGTGTTCAATGTGTATCACTTTATGGACCTTAAAAAATATTTTCTATATAAATACAAGATCCAAATATGCTAACACAAACAAATCATACACACAATATGACGTCCCATCTTAAACATGACTTTTGAGAACTCCAATGAACAGGTAGATGGTGAAAGCACTTAAGAACTCTGAAATTTGATTGAAGAGCTGGATTATTGCAACGTGTACATCGAAGATCTCCTGAAGCACCCAGAAGAAAATGTAGTTGCACAATTGTTGACAGATGAAGAAATTATTGAGAGCGTTATTGGAACTGATAAAGATGATGAAGATGATGATAAAAATTCTACCATGGAGCCCCCTTCGCGAAACGAGGCTATTAAAGCGGCATTCACATTAAATATTTTCTTGTTGAGCTATGAGAAAATAACACCAGAAGTTAAAATTAGAGACGAGATTCAACGTGAAATTGATTTCAACAAAAAAAAAAGACAATTGAGTTATTTTCCAAGAAATCTTCATAAATCATCCATTTAATATGCAGTATATAAGGAATTATTAATTTATATTTTATATGGGTTGTATAGAATTTATCAAAAATGTACCATCTTATAATTTTAGCGAATTATTAATTTAGCACCTTATTCCCGAGTCGGAACCGGCCAAAAATATTATCTTAGAGAGTTTATCAAATAATCGAGTATTAATTTATCGAGTTTCTACTGTATAATAACTTCTTCCAGTTACATACGAAAGGTGTTAGAGTTAGCTATAAAAAAATTAATATTAAAGACAAATCTAAAATCATGATGTTAAGTATCACTAGATACATATATAATGAGTGACAAGATTTGTTATTTTGTAATTACATTAAGGATTTTCAGTGACAATTATTTGTTTAAGTTATCACCATTGACTATTATAGGTGAAACACTTACAACTACAACTTAGTGAAACACAACGACATATATTATTGTCACTATAAGTGTATCACTAATTTTTTGTAGTAACAACAATTTCTTGTCACTAATATTATAAGTGACAACTTCTATATTATAAACTTTATTATTGTTAGTCATGTAAAACCTACGCGGCACAATAAAAATTCTTGTCACTGAAAATTTACAATTAAATAACAATTTGACATTGTCATTTTATGTGTTGTTGTAATATTTTATTTTTTATTTGAAATTTTAAGATTGTGTTGTCTATGATTAAAACTCTGTCAATTTAAATTTATCTAGATATTATTAGGAGGACCATGCAGATCCAATTTAGTCTCACTTTCGCTCCATAAGGATCAAGATCAAATGAGTGTGCATTCTCGTTCTGTCAAAAGAAGATCTCTTTCTAACCTCTCCGGAACGACAGATCAGCCGAGACAAAAATTCTTTACTTCGGATTTTTCGGGTAAAAACGAAGGTAGGATTCCTTATTATTCAGAGTATATATATTCCTCTTCATCTAACATTAATAGAAAATGAAGAGAATTTAATTCATTTAGGATCACTAATGTTAATTAACTAAATAGGTAGTGAACATTTTTTTTGAAAAGACCCCTTGATAATTGCAGCCTAATAGTTACTTCACATGCTTGCCCAATTGTTTGGCATGTCCGTCTCTGAAAATTTATTTTTATGATAAAAATGAGAAAATATATTTTGTAGGATAAGAAATGTGATTTGAAAATCGATATTGAATGAGATTTTTTAGAGAAAAAATGTAATGATTATGGTTTATGTGATATGTATTTTATTGTGAGAAATTTGTTTGAATTGATATTTAAATATAACTTTAATTAAATGTATTTAATCAAATTCGTTGATTTAGGCGTCGAAAAATAGTCACAATGAATCTTATTTTAAATATTGCATTATTTTGCATTAGAATTATAATTAGTCACAATGAAAATTTTCGAAAAGTGCGTATGTGGGTGTGGGAAGTTGGCAAACTACACAATAATCAAGGGATTGTATGTAATTTTCCCTTGACTTAATTAAATAGTTCAAAAAATTACAACTTTTATTCAGGTTTATATGGCCTCCATGTTCGAGAATCAGTTCAAGCTGCTTGCTCGAGCTGGAAATAAAGTACAAGAGGTAAATCCTTCAAAACCCTATTCAATTTCGATATCTATTTGATGAATTAGAAACTTTAATTAATACCCAATCGGGAAATAATGCTCGTGAAATTTGTGTAACGATAAAAATTAAAATCATAGAACATATATGCATCTCTCACACAAGTAATCGTGCAAATTTCTTTGGGCAAAAAAGAGCTGAAAACTGCACCAACATAGTAGAGTGAAACTAGGGGTGAAAATGAGTCAAGTCGAGCCGAACACATAGGTGTCCAAGATTGTTTAAATTACAATCGAACTTTGAGAGTTGTATTTGAGTTTGATTTGATTTTTCATCGAGTCGAGCTCAAACGAACTTTAATCGAGCCGATTATGAGTCGAGCTTGAGTAGTCTGAATATTTTATATATATATATATATATATATATATATTGTTAATTTTTGCTAATCGAGCCGAGCTCAAGTCGAGCTTTAAAATTTATCGAACATAAAAGGTTGTTCAAGTTTGGTTTGGTAAATTATCGAACCGAGCTCGAACTGATCTTTTTAGCGATCAAGCTCAAGTCAAGTGTCGAGTAGCTTGATTCAATTTTCACCCCTAAATGAAATAACATCTGCATAAAGATGTATTCTTCGCGTTTATATATAAATATATATATACAGTAAAAACTCGATAAATTAATACTCGATAATTTAATAAACTCTCTAAAATAATATTTTTGGCCGGTCCCGACTCGGGGATAGGGTGCTAAATTAATAATTCGCTAAAACTATAAGATAATACATTTTTTAATAATTTCTATAGGCCCCATATAAAATATAAATTAATAATTCCTTATATACTTCATATTACATGAATGATTTATAAACATTTTCTGAAAAATGATTCAATTGTCTATTTTTTTTTGTTGAAATCAATTTCACCTTAAATTTCATTGTTTTCTTATATCTCTACAAGAAACTATTAAGTGGAAGTTTGAAAGGTGTTTGTAAATGGAGTATTTCATTATAAATTAATAAAATATTAATTTATCGATTAAATTCGATTAATTAATAACTCTTTTAATTAATAAATTTTGGTGGTCCCATTAGTATTAATTTATAGAGTTTTATATATATATATATATATATTGTAGACTTGTAGCTAGATGAACGTTGAATTTTCATTAATCTGAAATTGAATCGATATGATTTAATTCATTGCATTTAACATGTTATGTGTATAAAATTACAGTAAAAACTCGATAAATTAATACTCGATAATTTAATAAACTCTCTAAGATAATATTTTTGGCCGGTCCTGACTCGGGGATAGGGTGCTAAATTAATAATTTGCTAAAATTATAAGATAATTCATTTTTTATAATTTCTATAGGCCCCATATAAAATATAAATTAATAATTCATTATATACTTCATATTACATGAATGATTTCTGAACATTTTTTGAAAAATGATTCAATTGTCTATTTTTTTTTTGTTGAAATCAATTTCACCTTAAATTTCATCTCTGATTTTCATTATCATTTATGGTGTTGTTTTCTTATATCTCTACAAGAAACTATTAAGTGGAAGTTTGAAAGGTGTTTGTAAATTGAGTATTTCATTATAAATTAATAATTATTAATTTATCGATTAATTAATAACTCTTTTAATTAATAAATTTTGGTGGTCTCATTATTATTAATTTATAGAGTTTTTACTGTACGTGAGTTGTATAATTATGGAAATATTGCGTAGTATGCATATGGGGAATTCAAGATGCAAAAACAATTTAAAATGCATAATTTTGATTATAATTAATTAGATCTAATTTCTAACAGAAGTTAGATAATGTTATTATATAAAATGTGGTATATAGCCTTGCTCGTATTTGTGATAAATAATCCCAAATAAAGTTGATCAATTTAAAGAGATATTATATGTTTCCATCGATTATTTTTTGATGATTTGTTATCAATTTTTTATATGAAAAGAAATCTATTTATTATGGAGAATATACATTACACAAATCAAATCATATTTTATTTATTTATTACCAAAATTAGAAAATGAACATTGAAAAATAATGGTAATAGCATCATTTTGATTGTTAACTTAGCAAGATTTAGTATGCCAAATGTTATATACCATAGACGAGAATAATAGTCTCAATAAAGAAAATAATTTTCTATTTGTTGTCCATAAATAAACATAAAATTTAAAGGAAAAATATCAAAATAAAATATAAACAATAATGATATTTGTAATCACAATATCTGAAACCACAACGTATATATTCAATCAAATTAATCGTAATTTTTTTTATGACGGCAGAAACCCGCAGCCACTATCCTTAGGGTGCACATTGAATAAACCTCACTCTTGTATAAACATAAACTCGTATAATAAACTTCAAATTCAAACCACTACGTATATATTCATTACCATAATTAATTTTGTAGTATTACTATTACTATTAATATTAATATTACTATTATTTTACTTTGCCAATTTTCAGCAAAACAAAACCCATTAACTATTCCAAAAACCAGTACCAAAAACACAGATTATATGAAATTAAAAAGAAAAACAATTGCATTATTTTTGGAAAATCAAATCAATTATTTGAACATATCAAAATATGATATGAACTTACAATAAAATAATTATAAAATAAAAGTGTGACAAAATAATTAAGCCTTGGTGCAATCATGGTCACATAAGCATATATAACCAGGAAATCCAGGATATTTTTCACAATGGCCTTGTGGATTTAACCCTGAAAAATCATTGTTGCACATTCTCTTACAACAATTATCGTCACAATTCTGTATAGAACAAGGACCTAATCCATCCAAGCATCTTTTTCCATCCTTTCCGACTACCTTAAGCATTGCTTTTTCACCACTCACCACACCTGCATTTGTACCTTCGTTATTATTTATATGTATATGTATATATATATTACCAAAATATTGTGTATGTGGCACATGTGAGAAATGGTATAAAAAATGGAATAACAATTTAAATAAATACAGGGTTTTATCTCGAAAATTCAGTGTGTTATAGAATTTTCCACGTATAAAATTATGTATGTTTCATGAAAATATTGTGTATGTAAACACATATGCAACATGAGAAACAGAATCGAAAATGGAATAACAGTTTAAATAAAGGGTTTTTATCTCAAAAATTCAGTGTGTCATAGAATTTTCCACATGTCGCATATATAAAATTATGCAACTTACATACATATATTTTATGAAATATTATGTACGTAATATATGCAAATATGCATATGGGAAATGGAATTGAAGATGGAATATATAACAATTTAAATAAGTACAGGGTTTTATTTAAAAAATTCAGTGTATTATAGAATTTACCACATGACATGTATATAAAATTACGCCATTTACATATTATTCATCAAAATATTGTATATGCAACACATATGCGACATGCTTATGAGAAATGGAATAGAACAAAAAATACATTATTCAATCATGTATGATATATATATTTATATATATATTATGAGATAGTAAGGTATAAGGTATACCTGCAGTGAAAAGGAGGACAATGAGGAAGAAAAGGGATGAGTGAATACGGGCCATTTCTTGGTAATTTGGATACGTGTTAAAACTTTGTTAATTTGATAATATGATTTACCTTCATAATAGACGTATTTATACTAGCCAGCTAGGTCATGATCAAATGAAATAATGTTCAAATTTAGAGAAATATTGTAATTGATTTTTATTGATTTTTTAGTAATATTTTGATATGATATGATATTTATTATGGTAAATATATATTATCAAATCATTTATTATGGTAAAGATATATCACCAAAATTAAAAAACTGACAAAATAATTAATAATAATGATGTATAAAACTACACTTTAAATTTAAATAAGAAAAAATATTGTTCAGTGGTCAAGATTTTCGTAGTAATTATTAGCTAGGTAATAATTATTAAAAATCCCGTAATTGAATTACACATTTACAATTTAATTTTCCATTTGCTTGTTTAGATTTTGTACTATCATACCATTCTCGTGTTAATTAAATTGGACCAGTAAATAAAATTCATAAAATTCATAACCAAATTTTTTAATTAAACAAGAAAAAAAAATCAAAAATAGGAGAAGATTATTAAGGCATCTATGTGGGAGGTTATAAATTAAATTAAAATAAATGGAAGAAAATTTAAAGAGTGACAACTTCTATACAAATTTTGTTAATATTGGTCGTGTAAAATCTATTTTGCAGCAAAATAAAAATTCTTGTCATTATAATTTTATAATCAATAACAACTTTAACATTGCCACTTGATGTTTTGTCGTAATTATTTTTTTAGTGCCGGTCAAAATTTGTGACATATATTTTATCCTTATGTGGAGTTTTATGAGTATGGGCAAATCCTTATTTGGAGTTTTATGAGTTTGTATTGCCCATAATTAGAAATCTATCGATTTGAATTTATCAAGTCTATATATTCCTTTTCTAAAATTAATAAAAAAAATTATAAAATATTAATAATGTCAACACTTAACTAAATAGGTGATGATTTTTTTTTTAAATATACTTAATAATTGCAACCTAATATTTACTCACATACTTATGATGACTTACTTGAGAGTATGTTCGACGACCTAACTCGACACATTCGAGTTATGGGTCGTGTATTTAATTCATATGGATTATCTCCTGTTCACAATTAACAACGCAATTTTTTGCCTGCATGTTAAAATGAATATATTAGGATATTGTTTTGTATAAATTTATTTTTTCTAAATATATAAACATATTGTGGCCTAATATATAGGCGGTGGGAGTGAGATAAAAATATAAAAATTGAGTCTATGTTTGGTTTTATTTTAGTTGGATATTTTTGTGAGAATTGTTGGTAATAATTTTTTTTGGAAAACGTGCATTATTGATGAAATTGTGTTTGGATTTAATTTGAAATTTGATATTTGGGTGGTTTTATTGGTGATATAGTGTTTGTTTTTATTTTCAAAGGGAACATAAGTTAATGTAACAGTTAACTCATGTCAGTTTTTGTAATTATAATAATGAATTGTAATTATAATATTGAGATTATAAGTATATATATTTACATAATTATATTATTATACTATAACAATATAATGTATTGATGATAAAAATATATATATTTATGTCGTATATAATATTAATTAATAAATATATAATATATGTTCATTATGCTTTATATATTCAGTGATGTTTTTAAAATATCAATACATAGATTATTATACATATACTTTTATATTATATATTTATATACATATATATATGCATGTACGGGATAAATGTAGTTTTCGTCCCCTTTCTTTTTTCCAATCGCAAAATCGGTCCCCCTTTTTACGGCCTCTACACATTGAGTCCCTCAACATAGAAAAGTTGGACACATTGCGTCCCTACCGTCAATTTACCGTCCAAAACGAGAGCACATGTACCACTCACGTGTCTCTTAAATTGGGGGAAAAAAACGATTTTGTGCCTCATTTCATCCAATTAGGGTTTAAGACTCCATTTCTACCCATTTTTCCACTTGATTATATTATTATTATTATTATTATTTATGCTCATGAATTTCGATCAATTGAAAAAAGCGATCTATCTCAGCTAACTTTCAGAATTCAATTGCTCTTATCAATTTCTACTGGATCACCTCCAACGGCAAAATTAGATCGAATATTATTGTGCGTGCACACCTTCTTCGTCATCACTGTAATACCCGAGTATATTAGTTTGAATAATAATAAAAAGATATAATAAGTCTAGTAAAGTGGATATATGTGTAAATAGGTAAATATAAAATTATAGAATAATTTTGTGGTTTAATTGTAATTATAAAATATTTAGGTCAAGAATTTTAATATAATAAAGACACTATTTTACAATGAGTGATGATATATACCACCGTTTATATGTCACTTAATTTTCACCTCCTATGTAGCTATCCTAATCATCATCCAACTCAAATCCTAATCAACTTCCAACTCAAATTTAGATTTTTTTTTCTTTTTTATCTCCATAATCTTTTTGATTTTGTTCCTAAAATTTCTCCTACATGCATACATTAATCTTAAAATCAGATTTTCTTCAAAATTAAACTCTTTCTTTTACTTCAGAATAATCAAGATCAAAATTTACTTTTCTTTTTCTCTGTTTCAACAGAATTCTTTCTTTCATTCCTCTCAATATATTTTTTTATTTATTTTGCGATCGATGATTCAAGAGCAAAATACACCAATTTTTTATGACAATAACTTGGATGGAAGATTTAGTACACCAAATTCTAAGGTAAACTAACATAATTCAATTGACTTTCTAATGTTTTTGGATTTTTTATTATATAACCTTACCAATTATTTTAGCTATTTAATTGAATAAAATCTCTCAAATATATAACTTGTTAAAGAAAAATAGGTGCAAAGAGACTTTTAAAGAAAAATGGGAGCAAAGAGAATTATTATGATACATAATTGTAAATGAGCGTGAGGAAATGAGAGAATGTTTAGTAATAAAAAGTTAAAGAAAATAAATATAAAAAGAAAATAACAATTCAATTCTATATTAGATGGTGACTTGGATGATGATTTGGATTGCCACATAGGAGGTGAAAATTAGGTGACATGATTTTAGGTGGTATATAGCATTTTCCTTTTACAATAGATAGAGTAAGGTATAAATAGAGACTCAATAACCCTAAATCTCATATCACTTTCTCTAAGAGCGAAACGGAGTAGCTGCTGCGGCAAATTGAATTACGCAGAGGTAATTGCGTATTCGAACCTTAACTACAGAAATTCGCATGTCATTAATTCAAGTGGAAAATAGTGCACAACAGTGGTTAGTTGCATGGTGGCAATATCAAAGTAATTGGAATCCCCTTAATATTATTAATTCATATATAAACCTCACTTTGCCTCTTATAATATTCTAATGATAAGGATCTTGTGTTTATGTTAGATAATGACCCACTTATTTTTCCTAATTGCTATATTAACCAACAGAATGGAGCAATATAAATTAGTTTTATAGATTGAGGATACAGTAGTGGTATGGGATAATATAGTGGCGAAGCAGGTTGTTCATGTTATTTAAGTTTTCGTATGGGATAATATATTAGGAATACAGTATACTTGGCCGAGTTTTAAGACAGAATTTGAGGTTTTATTTTCTTTATTCGAGTATTATTGACCCAATGTGTTTATTATTTTAGATTCAAGTGGAGGCGTACAAAAGAACACCTAATGTTACAGAAGTTAGCTTAGGGTTGTGCTAATCGAGGTAAGTAACTTTTCACTCTTCTAGTTATATAAAAATTATATATATGTGTAATTGTTTTGGTGTGGGTGCGTGATTTTGAAAACTTGGATCGTGCAAGTTTATATTTATATATATGGTTTTTAGAGAAAAGTTAAACATTTTTATGTTTTCTGAAAATTATATTTGAAAAGCGCTTTATGACTTTTAATGGTGATACGACCGTGGTTTTGACAACGTGATTGCTTTGGTGAAAGTGTTTACAAAGTGAGATATGATTTTAGTTGTGATGAGAACGTGGTTTTGGAAACGTGATTGCTTTGGTGAAAGTGTTTGCAAAATGAGATATGATTTTTAGTATGTGATACGAAAGTGGTTTTGAAAATGTGAGTGCTTTGGTGGTGGTTTTTAAAACCCATTGTTGAGACCACTACATCGTTTACTATTCCGGAATAGGAAATGTAGAGCTGTGAGGTTGGTTAGTGATCCAGTACAGGGGGGTTAAGCCTGTACCAGGACCTAGTGTAGGGGGGTTAAGCCTACACCAGAACCCAGTGCAGGGGGTTAAGCCTGCACCAGGACCTAAGACAGGGGGGTTAAACCTGTCCTAACCATGTTTGGCTTATGTGTTGGTTTTGCATGGTGATTTTTGTACGTGGAGATTTGGTGGTATTTTGTTTAAACGTGCTTTTGTGAACTTCTTTTAAAATGGTTTATAAATTATTTGAAACTCATGTGCTATTGTATTATATATGTTTTCGAAAGATAAAAACTATCATTTTTCTATCTTGCTTAATCCGGATAGTTGAGTGATGAAGTTGCTTACGGGGCCGTCGAGCTCATCCTATTTTATTAAAATTTTTTCAGATATCGAGGCTTAGTAGGAGAAAGGTTGTTGTTTCGGATGGGCGTATCTTTATGGACTTTATTTCATATTTTAGCTAGAATCTATTATCAATTTTATCTTAACTTGAATTTCTTTTGACGACATTAATTGTTTCGTTTTGGATATTGGATTAGTATTAGTTTTTTTTTTTGGGTTTGTACGAGGGATACGACTCGAGTTTCTTTTAATGAAAGTATTTATTTTATAGTTGGGATTATTCGTATTGTTTAGGTATAGATTCTCTATACCTATATTATCAATAGGTGAGCCTTGCAGGTTATTGAGATGTTCTCATAACTTGCGGAGATTGTCATGGTCCCGGGGCTCGGGGCGTGACAATCACTTTCCCTTTTCTCTTCCCATTTTTCTTTTTCTTTTTTGGGTTATTAGAATTTTTTTTTTCTGTAAAACTATGTTTTACCTTTGACCTTGAAGAGGGGTATCATCATAATTTGAAAGTTTTAGTTGTGAAATATTGAATTACTACGTAAAAAACCACACTTTTTTTGGTATAATTTTGTTAAGGTTTATTCAGGTAATGGCTTTTCATTCGGGTTTTAATATTTAACTTGAAACCAATACAAATAGCAGTGGAAGCAGGCTTTATTCTCCGAACCACACAAAATTTTCAGATATTATTTGTGTGATTTCATTTAAATATTATTCTCTCGCTTAATTTGTTCCTAACATGATATTGTTGCTTTACATGACTCAGGCACCAGTTAGTCCAGCACCGTCTCCTGGTGCTCAACCCTCGCCTGGAGCAATTCCTGCATATGGACCACCACAGATAGGATCTTCTGCACCTGCCTTTAATTTGCAGGATCTTATTCTCAGTTACATTCTTCAGCTACATTCTTCAGCTGCCCCCCAAGCAATATACCAAATATTTGGGTGGTAGTTGGGAGTCTAGCTAGAAATCTTGTAATGGCTTTTCATTCGGGTTGGCAAGACGATAGAATATCGAAATTGGATGGATTTCCAAGTTCAGATATGTAACAAAATTGATGAAATGGGAGAAAAATGAGGTTTGGGGGAAAAACGAGTGAAAAAATGGGTAGAAATGGAGTCATGAACCCTAATTGGATGAAATGAGTCACAAAATCGATTTTCCCGCCCAATTTAAGAGACACGTGAGTGGCACATGTGTTTTCCCATTAGTTTTGGACGGTAAATTGACGGAAGGGACGCAATGTGTCCAAATTTTCTATGTTTAGGGACTCAATGTGTAGAGGCCGTAACAAGGGGGACCGATTCTGCGATTGAAAAAAAGAAGAGGGACGAAAACTATATATTTATCCCTGCATGTACTTATATGTTATATATGTAAATTATATTCATAAAATATATTATTAAATATATAGAATATAGATACACATATTGGTGTTTTATATATATATATATATATATATAGAGAGAGAGAGAGAGAGAGAGAGAGAGAAAGATAGATATAATATGTATAGTTGGTGTATTGGGAAATTCTATCCTGAACCCATACCAATGGGGCCGGTCCTTCTCCACCACACAATTGTGGTGGGGTGGGTGGTATTTTACCTCCACCACCCTTACAAAAATCACCCACCCCACCATAAAATGTGGTGGAGAAGGACCGACTCCATTGGTATGGGTCCGAGATAGAATTTTCCATGATGTATTGGTGGATGTGTACTTGGGACAACAAGAGATTGAAAGACTAAAATGACATCTGACAAAGACAAGATAATGGAGAGTTGAGATTTGTGTTTGGGCCAAAAAAATTTGCAACATTTGAGACAAAATTTCTTATAAAAAATTACAATCCAAACACATTTCAATCAGAATTTTTGGCCAAAAGTCCATCCAAAATAAAACCAAACAAGCCCAAAATTTGTATTAAAAGTATAAAAATAAGTTTAAATTCAATATAGTTGGAATATACGCCAAAAGTAAAATTATATGAAAAAATTATTTTAATACAAAAACTTAAATAGTTCAATTGATTTATATAGTTATCCAAAATTGAATTGGGGCAACTTATTAGACAATCTCACACAATAACTTTTTTTTTAATTTACATCACAATATTTTTTGAATTAATTAATTAATGCCCCCATCAAATCCTCATTCTCCAATGAGGGCCACGATAGACAACTCAAGCAACTGGAACCCACCAAAACACAATCCTGTCCGTCCAAAAGCGCGGGAAAAAACAAAATCAACGAACCAGATCATAGGAGAAAACCACCCCAAAAGGCGAACCATAAAGACTGTAGAGTAAATACAGAGCCAAAAAGGGTTCCTTTTTCTTTCATTTATTCTGCCTTTTCATTTCCAAAACAAAATGGCACCAAAAAAGAGAGAAAGAAACGCCGTCGTTCCCCCTCCCGCCGCCGCCGCCGCCGTCGTCGGCAGGACTACCCGAAGCTCCACCCGCCTAGCTAACTCCGCCCCACCTGCTGCAGACCCACCACCTCCCAAAACCAAGAAAGCCAAAACCGCCGCGAAACAAGAAGATGTAGCCAAACCACCACCGTCGCCGGAAAAGCTAGAACCGGCCGATGGTTCAAAAACTATCGTAATCGAGCATTGCAAGCAGTGCAACTCATTCAAGACAAGGGCTATACAGGTGAAGAACGGGCTGGAGAAGGATGTTGTCGGAGTCAACGTTGTGGTCAACCCTGAGAAGCCAAGAAGGGGCTGTTTCGAGATTCGTGAGGAAAAAGGTGAGATTTTTATCAGTCTGAAGGATATGAAAAGGCCCTTTAAGCCAATGAAGGATTTGGACATGGATAAGGTTATCTCTGACATTGTTGAGAAAATTAAATGATATTTGGTTTAGTACTGAAGTTTGCACTCATTTTTTGTTAATGGATTATCGATATATTGATTGCTTTATGCAATCTCGATTTGTGTCGATTTAGTTTTCGAAGTATCGTTTGCTGTTTTGTTTTAGTTTAATGTTGTTTGTATGCCTAGATTGCCAATTTCCTATGTTGTAGTAGTGCAGCTTCATCTTCCTTTAATGGAGTATTTTGTTAATGCAAATGATTTTCGCATTGTCAATTGTTTTCTTGAAATAGGATCGGTTTAAAGGCGTTTCGTTTGAACCCGATATGGTATATTTTGCTAAGCATGAAAATCTAACTTATGACCTCTGTTCATGTAGTAAAAATGCGTGTGAGAACTCGTATCCTTAACCTTTTAATGGTTTTCACACCTTTTTCTATGGTTTTATACAGGGCTGGCAATTGGGCGGGTTGGGTTGATTTTGGGTCGGTTCTAACGGTCTCGTTCTAAAATGAGTTGGGTTCTTAAATGGTTTTTAAGAAGTAATCAACTCAAACCAAAAGGAACCAAAATCAACCCGAAAGGGAACCAAGCTCAACCCGATTCAATACCTTACATTTTGTTCTTTAATTTTAGAGTATTGACAAGCAAGCGATTTGGGCCTAACTTGAAATTTAGTTGGACCCAACTTGGAACCAAGTTGGAACCAAATAAAATTTTCTTAGGAACCAGGGTTGGAACCGTTGGAATCGTGGTTCCGGATCCCTTTTGCCACCCCTAGTTTTATACATAGATAGAGGCTCCTTTATGCGTTGTAATTGTATATGTGCGAAGTTTTAGTTAATCCAAACTGCGTATTGTACTTAGAATTGGCGCCTAGATCTCGATCGATTGATAGTTGATGCTAATGGAACAATACTTCGAAAAGGGATGTAGATATGATCTTTGAAGCTGTTTCTTTGTTGTCATTTCTGTCGTTTAAGGTTGCAAGGATTATGATTGCAAGAATTTGAACTTTATGGTTAGCAACAATTAGGATCAAACTCTTATTATTGTGCTATAAGTTATAGTGATTAATAGAATCACAACTATGTATGCTGATAGATACGAGGGCAAGTTCTTCGGTCAGAAAACATAGTCGATTTAACTCTTCTTTTATGCTTTCATTGGGTTTTGACTGCAAGAATAAGGCGAAATTAGATCATCAGTCTAAATTATCACTATTTCCATGTTAAATATGACTGTTCATAGTTCATATTGTTAGGAATATAATGCCAAAGATGAATAATCACTCAAAAGAAAAAGCAATAAAAGAACACGAATTGTTGACCCAGTTCATCAAAAGAACTTGACTACGTCGGGGGGCGCTGCCAAGCTAGGATATTCACTATGTCTATGTTTGTTTATGTTTTTAACTAAAATTTTTAAAATTTTCTCGAGAATTGCGTACTATCATTCGTTTGAAAATGGTAGTTGTTTGTTTATGTTTTTTAAAATAGGTTGAAAGTTGTGGAATGTGTCAGATCAATATTAATAGGTTGATTGATGATGTGTAGAATGATTAGTTTGATTGTGTATATAATGATTATGCGAATAAAAAGTAAAGAAATATAAATAAAAAAATTGTAAAATATGAAAGAGAGTGATATAATGATTGATTTGATTGATAAATGTGTGAAATGTTGTATATATGATTGATAGGTAGTTATATTGGAGATTGGAAAATTAGAGTTAAAAAAGAGTAAATTTGGATGAAAATTTAGTTTGTAATGTTTATTTGGAATTTTTGGATTTAAAAACTTGAAAATGGAATTTGAAAACATAAACAAACAAAGCCTATTTTTCGTAAGATAGTTACAATGATATTGGGACCATTTATAATACAAGATACGCAACCTAATAGTAGAATGATTACGAAAGACTAAAATACCCCTAAAACTTTTTGGCGCGGGGCTATGACTTGGTTGCTGATATATTGACAATTGTTGTTGAATCTGATAAAATGAGATTTTTGTAAATGTTTATTTGTTTTGTAGTAAAAAGATGTGTGTTTCTCGTAAAATCGATTGAGAACCCGTATATATATATATATCACTTAGTACATGATCATGGATCTCAAGATATAGTAATTGTATCATAGATGGAAATACAGATTATGGTATACCTTATTTTGGTCATTCTCAATGCTATACAAGAGCTGGTGATTTGCAACTGTGTTTTTCCTGATATAGGCTTGTTTTTGCTAAGTGTTAAAGAAGTGCCTTGAATCGACTATAGTGCGCTTCGCAGAGTTAGTCGGGGGTCTTCGCAGAGTTACTAATGGAACTCGGATTTGGGCCTGCAAATACGTGATGGGCTGAGCCCAAGTTAGATTAGTCTGTTAGTATTATAAATAGACATGTTCGCAGGTTATTCTGTAACTCTGTAATCTGAAAACCTAGCCTCTAATAAAACTCGTTCTTCCTCTGCCCGTGGACGTAGCCAACACAATGTTGGTGAACCACGTAAATTCTGTGTCTCTTATTTACGTTTTCAGTTCCTTCTTTGATTGCTCTGATTAATCCATCATAACAAACTGGTATCAGTACCAGATCAATCGATCAGATTTTCCGCACTTGGATTTTTTCGGCAAGAATTGAAGATGTCTGCGTTTAACGTAAAGGTTGACAAATTCACCGGGAGAAACAGTTTTGGTTTGTGGCAGATCAAGATGCGATCTCTTCTGAAACAGCAGAGCTTATGGGCTCTGCTATCTGGAAAGGCGAAGAAGGAAGCTGTAGATGATGAAGAATGGAGTACTCTGGAGGAGAAGGCTCATTCTACGATCATGCTATGTTTGTCCGACGACGTGATCATTGAGGTCGCTGATGAAGATACTGCGGCAGGTCTCTGGTTAAAATTAGAGAGTCTCTACATGACGAAATCTCTGACCAACAAGTTGCTTTTGAAGCAACGTCTGTTCCGATTACGCATGCAGGAAGGTACATCCCTTCGGGACCATCTAGATAAATTAAATAAAATTTTGCTAGATCTGCGTAATATTGATGTTAAAGTAGAAGATGAGGATGCTGCTTTAATTCTGTTGGTATCTTTGCCTGAATCATATGCGAATTTTGTGGATTCGTTTATTGTTGTGAAAGATAGTTTATCTCTGGAAGATGTGAGATCCGCTCTTCACACCAGAGAAGATCGTTATAAGGCGTCTGGTTCCAATACAGAGAATCAAGCATCTGGTCTGGCTGCAACAGTTAAGGGAAGTGGAAAATCGAAAAAGAAAAATATTAAAAAGGGTCCAAAACTTGATGATATTTGCAACTATTGCAAAGAAACAGGGCATTGGAAATCTGATTGTCCTAAGAAGAAAAAGCAGTCGGACAGAAAAGAAGGTCCTAGTGGGTCTGCTGCTGTAGCAGAAACTGATACAAAGTCTGAAGAGGATTTGGCCTTAGTTGCAGATGAACAGTCACATCGCAGGGATGTGTGGGTTCTTGATTTTGGGGCATTGTACCACATATGTCCGTACAGGGAGTATTTCTCGACCTATGAAAAGACAGATGGAGGCAGCGTTAACATGGCCAACAGTGCTGTCTGTAAAGTAATCGGAATTGGCTCAATAAAGATCAGAACACATGATGGTTCGTTCTGCACCTTGAATGACGTCAGGCATGTCCCACAGATGACTAAGAATCTGATTTCGTTGAGTTTACTCGACAGCAAAGGTTTCAGTTTCAAAGGTGAGGGTGGTGTTATGCATATCTGTCGAGATTCAAAGGTGGTTCTGACAGGCTTGAAGCGTGGTACATTGTATTTTCTGCGAGGTTCTACGGTGATTGATTCCGCTGCGGTTGCATCGTCTGAAGTTCAAGACCAGGATATGACTAAGTTATGGCATATGAGGCTTGGTCATATGAGTGAAAAAGGGATGCAAATTCTATCAAAGAGAGATTTTCTGTCTGGGCACAAGATGCAGATCCTTAACTTCTGCGAACATTGTGTGTTTGGGAAGCTTCATCGAAATAAGTTTCCAAAGAAGGGTGTCCATCAGACTAAGGGAACGCTTGATTATATCCATTCTGATTGTTGGGGTCCTTCACGTGTTGAGTCTCTTGGAGGTAACAGGTATTTTATGTCTATTATTGATGATTATTCGAGAATGACTTGGGTAATTATGATGAAGCATAAGAGTGAAGTATTTAAGAATTTCAAGCAGTGGAAGACTATGATAGAAAATCAAACTGGGAAGAAAATTAAGCGACTTCGAACTGATAACGGTCTGGAATTCTGTTCGTCTGAATTTAATGAGTTCTGTAAGAATGAAGGAATAGTTCGTCATCACACTATTAGAGATACACCCCAGCAGAATGGTGTGGCAGAGCGCATGAATCAGACATTGCTGGAGAGAGCAAGGTGCATGCTCTCTAATGCTGGATTATCTAGAAGATTTTGGGTTGAGGCTGTTAGCTTGGCGTGTTACCTGATCAACCGTGGGCCTCACACTGGCATCGATTGCAAAACACCGTATGAGGTATGGTCAGGTAAACCTGCAGATTATTCGTTGCTAAAAGTTTTTGGTTGCACAGTTTATTATCATGTTAGTGAGGGTAAATTAGAACCAAGAGCGAGAAAGAGTATATTTGTTGGCTTTGGGGACGGGGTGAAGGGGTATAGAATCTGGTCTCCTTCAGAAAATAGAGTTATATTAAGTAGAAATGTTATATTTGATGAGAACTCTATGCTTAACCCTCCTGTGAAGCTCACTGTTGCAGAAGAAAATAGTAGTGTTGATAAACAGGTGGAGCTGCAAGATACTCTAGATGAGAGTAAATTACAGCACCAAGGTGGAGAAGATCAACACACTCAGCCAGAGTCATCTAGTTCAGAAGTTCATCCAGCAGCTCATCAACCAAGTATAGCTTTAGATAGAGCTAGAAGGATTGGCATCAAACCTCCTGTGAGGTATGGTTTTTACGATATGGTGGCTTATGCACTTCAAGTCGCCGAAGAGGTGGACATTCATGAACCATCCACTTATAAAGAAGCTGTATCTAGCAATGAGTCTATTAAATGGCTTACTGCAATGGGAGAGGAGATGGAGTCACTTGAGAAAATCAGACTTGGGAGTTGGTCAAACGACCTAAAGAGAGGAAGATTGTTACTTGCAAGTGGGTTTTCAAGAAAAAGGAAGGAATAACACCAGCTGAAGGTGTTAAATATAAAGTTCGACTTGTTGCAAGAGGGTTCACACAGATAGAGGGAGTAGACTATGATGAGATTTTTTCACCAGTGGTCAGACATACATCCATCAGAGTGTTACTAGCAATAGTTGCACATCAGGATCTAGAACTTGAGCAACTTGATGTGAAGACAGCGTTTTTACATGGTGAGCTGGACAAAGAAATTTACATGACCCAGCCAGATGGTTTTCAAGTTCCAGGAAAAGAAGAGTACGTTTGCAAGTTAAAGAGGTCGTTATATGGGCTGAAGCAATCTCCTAGACAGTGGTATAAGAGGTTCGACAGTTATATGGTTCATCTGGGATACAACAAGAGTCCATATGATTATTGTGTCTATCACAATAAAACAGATGATGGTTTCATGATATATCTTGTTATGTACGTTGATGATATGCTCATTGCTGCTAAGTCTAAGTCTGATATTCAGAAGTTGAAAGATCTTCTCAGTGCAGAATTTGAAATGAAGGATTTGGGTGCTGCTCAGAAAATATTGGGGATGGAGATCTATCGGGATAGAAATCAGAAAAAACTTTTCTTATCACAGAAAGGTTATATTCAGAAGGCGCTGTCAAGATTTGGCATGTCTACAGCAAAGCCTATTGATACTCCGAGTGCTGCAAATATTCATTTGTCTTCTGCTTATGCGCCGCAATCTAAAACTGAGAAGGAGTACATGTCTCGAGTCCCATATTCTAGTGCAGTTGGAAGCTTGATGTATGCTATGGTCTGCACTAGGCCTGATATTGCACATGCTGTCAGTGTTGTTAGTAGGTTCATGGGGCAACCTGGAAAGGAGCATTGGCAAGCGGTAAAGAGGATTTTTCGATACCTTAGAGGCACTTCTGATGTTGGCCTCATTTATGGTGGAGATTCACAGTGTTCTGTGGCTGGCTATTCTGATTCTGATTATGCTGGAGATGTTGACAGCAGGAGGTCGATGACTGGTTATGTGTTCACTCTTGGTGGTTCTGTTGTTAGTTGGAAAGCAACATTGCAAGCTGCAGTTACTTTGTCTACAACTGAGGCAGAGTATGTAGCGTTGACAGAAGCTGCAAAAGAAGAAATATGGCTGAAAGGGCTAGTTAGTGACCTTGGTCTACATCATGATCAAACTGTCGTTTATTGTGACAGTTTGAGTGCAATCTGTTTAGCCAAGGATCAAGTTCATCATGAGAGGACAAAGCATATTGATGTGAGGTATCATTTCCTGAGAAGTTAGAAGAGGATCAAGGTGGTGAAAGTTGGTACTGCTGATAATCCCGTTGACATGTTTACCAAGCCGGTTCCTCATAGCAAGTTTCAACATTGTTTGAACTTGCTAAATATCACAAGGTGTTAAGTTACCCTTTGGGGTAATTCTGAGGTGGAGGAAGAAGTCTGGCAATCGAAATGGTGCGTCTGTTTGGAGGATTCAAGTCAAGGTGGAGATTTGTTAAAGAAGTGCCTTGAATCGACTATAGTGCGCTTTGCAGAGTTAGTCGGGGGTCTTCGCAGAGTTACTAATGGAACTCGGATTTGGGCCTGCAGATACGTGATGGGCTGAGCCCAAGTTAGATTAGTCTGTTAGTATTATAAATAGACCTATTCGTAGGTTATTCTGTAACTCTGTAATCTGAAAACCTAGCCTCTAATAAAACTCGTTCTTCCTCTGCCCGTGGACGTAGCCAACACAACGTTGGTGAACCACGTAAATTCTGTGTCTCTTATTTACGTTTTCAGTTCCTTCTTTGATTGCTCTGATTAATCCATCATAACACTAAGTTTCAACTGAATTTGTTACTTTTTATGATCTGGGAAATGATGGGCCAATGATGTTTGTAGTTAGTTGAATTACTTCTGCATATCGATTGTGCAAAATATATTTCTATGATATAGGGAAAAATTAATTTTCAGTCCTATAATTTAGTTCTAGTTTAATTTTGGTATTATTTACTCCGTATTTCTGACATTTAGTTTTATAACTCTCAAAATATGTCATATTTAGTCTCAACGAATTTTTCATGCAAAATTTACTATCAACTATGATGTTCATCATTTTGGCCGGTCTTTTAGGGGAAACTTTGTGCATAAATAGTACGTGATATTGAGTAGAAACATTATAATATTAAATATAATCCGTATTTTGACCTCGTTCATGCAATTATTTTTCGAAAAAAAACACAATTAAAATGTTAACTAAAAGAGTTGTCATTGAATTTTGAAATAAAATTTCTATTTGGACTAACTGTGAAACATTTTAATAATTATGAGATTAATATCCCAAACTTTCGGTTTAAGTAGTCATCCTTACTGTTTATTGTAGTCATAACTTCATTAATTTAATAAAGGGTTGGGGGTCCTATAATTCCTCCTGTGTAAGATAATATTTTTTGATTAAAAAAATAGTATAAGTGTAGCACCCCAACCCCAACTTAATAGGAGTCGAGTTGCCACCGTGACTTTGAGCATGAGAAATGTATTTTGCAAGAAATATAAAATATTTCGTAAATAATTACAGCGGAAGACTTCATTATAAACACGAGTATCTTTTTTTCTTTTTTAACTTTAAAATCTAACCATGCAAAACTAACTCGTTCCCAACTTAATAGGAGTCGAGTTGCCACCGTGACTTTGAGCATGAGAAATGTATTTTGCAAGAAATATAAAATATTTCGTAAAAATTACAGCGGAAGACTTCATTATAAACACGAGTATCTTTTTTTCTTTTTTAACTTTAAAATCTAACCATGCAAAACTAACTCGTGTTATACCCACATTTGCAAATCAAAACCTTGTTATAAACACATGAAAATGTTACTTAAAAATCGAAAATAGTAGTTTCCCAAAACATCAAGCATTATTTGATTTATACTCATTTACACATATTAAAAACATAACATATATATATGCTTCTAGAGGAAAGTCCATACAGCTGGCTACTCATCCGCTTCGTCGTATGCTGGACCTGAAAAAGTTTTAAACTGAGCAACGTAAGATTTGAGAAATCTTAGTGGATAACGGTTATTAACTGTTACGTTGAAGAGATTAACCAATACGTCGAAAGCATCATCCAAGGTCCGAAGACCTGGCCTAACTCCAAGGTTCGAAGACCAGTTCTACTCCAATGTTCGTCAACCTGGCCTCACTCCAAGGTCCGAAGACCTGGTCTACTCCAAGGTTCGTCAACCTGGCATATCTCCAAGGTTCAAAGACCTGGTCTACACCAAGGTTCGTCAACTCTGCTACTTTACTCCAAGGTTCGTCAACCTGGTACTTTATCATGTCGTTTCATCTCATCCAACATAAGAGTTATTCTAATCAATATAACTGAAATTAAACGTTACCCACTTGACGTTTCACTTAGATGCGGGGATGGCTCCTGAAGTGTCCGGTCGTCTCGTACTGCACTCGACCGTTCATCAACATTTAGATTTTAAAACACATTCAAAACATGTATATACATATATATTATACTTTAATATCTTCATAAGTCATCATCATGGATATGTCTCAAAAATGCTTAATAACACTTTTAATCATAGCAATACAAATTGATTTTTAAACTAGCAACTTATGACATAAATGCACTCTTCATTGTAACAATTTTCATAATTCATGTGTTCATCCAAAATTCATGAAATTAATCATTCATTTACTGAAAATTCCTTATTTAATTATGCTAAAACAGTGGATTTAATTTCAAATCACAAAAGCTTTAATAAAATATTTATCACAATCAAAATTCGTTTGAAAATGCTCTAAAACCAACCAATCTTCTAAAATTCACTATAAATCGTATAGTTACTAAAATATTCTGAAATTTATAATATGAACTTCTAACATCATGTATATAAATGTAGTAAAACAGCTTTGAAAGATTTAAGTCGGTCGATTTTATAAATATTTTCTTCTAGAGTTAAAAATTACAAGAAACCCATTCAAAACAGCACTATCTTTGAAAATTCACCATAATTCGTGTATTACTCTAAAAATCACCAAATTTTAACTATAGATTCCCAACATCATATAGAATAACATACTAAAACAGTTTCTTAAAATTCCAAGTATAAAAATTTATAAAAATCGTCAAAGTAGACTGAAATTTCAGGATTCTTCATAAATTTTCCAAACTCACATATTTCTTTGATAAAATGTACTTTCGAGTTTTACAATCAATCATCCATAATAAAATCACTTTAAAACCAGATTGTTAAACATGCAACAAGTTTAGACTTGATAATCAAACATGCAAAGTCTATTTCAACATGCAATTCCACAATCAACACTCAAAATGACATATTTTTGAGGATCTATCACATTTAACAAAATATTCAACAAATTTCATCACACTTGTAGGAAATCACTCTTAAATCATACATGCAATGATTTTAGGTAAGAAAGTTAAACATGCAAAGCCTATTTTCACATCTATTTACACCATCAACACTTAAAATGACACTTATTTGAAGATCAACCACATAAAACAAAGTTATTCATCAAAAACTCTTCACTTTTTGGGGATTCATCTTTAGATCATACATCCAATGGATTTAAGCAAGAGGATCATACATGCAATACTTGTTTCAACATCTATTGTCACCCATAACTTCAAATAAAGACATATTTTGACAATCAACCACATAAAAACAACACATGCAACAAAAATCATCACATACTAGAAATCCCTCTTTTGATCATACATGCAATACAATATTTAGCAACCTAATCATGTTCTTAAGGAAGAAAGTGATAAAGATTAGTAACAAGAAATGAAACTACCTCTTGAAAGTTCATCAAAATGTTCTTTTATGCTTGATGAAGGCTACTACACTTTAAGCTTACTTTCCCCTTTCTACTTGCTATGATTTTGCTTCTTTAACTCCTTTGGAAAGGAGGATTTACTTTTTTTTGAAGGAAAGTGAAGCCTTGAGAGAATAGAGGTGTTAGAGATGAGTGAGAGAGAGGAGTGTTAGAGAGAAGGGAGAGAGTTGTAGAGATGAGAGAGAGAGAGAGTTAAGGTATAAAATGAAGTTGTAAAGGCCATATATGCATATATATATATATATTGTATACAGAATTGTATGGTACATGTATTATACATGTATATATATATATATATATCTTGCATTATATGTATAAATATGTGTAATAAATATCTCTTGCATTATATATATAAAGATGGGTAATGATTAGTACTCTTGATCCTTGTGTGGATTTGATGGAGACATGGGAGGTTGAGTGAGATTTTATCTAATGTGTCATACACAATTAAATATAATTATGGTATCTATGCATGCATTTTCATTCAATTTAAAATCATCTAGGTCACATAATTATTGCACATAAACTATATGATAGAGTTCTAGGGTGTAAAGAATAAGAACTCTCAATATTATGATGTGTAAAAGTGAGTAATACAAGATACAACATGAGATATAAATACATATCTAATAGAGCCCTAATCAATACAAAGTATGGGCCAAAGCTAACATATGCAATACCCTAACACCCCCCCGCAATCCGAGCAGTGGGACCAATGCGAAGATTGGCACGAAGATGAAGAAACCGGGATGCGGGAAGTGGCTTCGTAAAAATGTCTGCAATCTGATTCTTGGTGGAAACATAGTGAACAACAACATCACCAGTAGCTACTTTTTCTCGAACAAAATGGTAGTCAATTTCAATATGTTTAGTACGTGCATGAAAGACCGGGTTGAGAACAAGGTAGATAGCGCTGATGTTGTCACAATAGACAGAGATGGGACGAGGAAGTACCACACCAAGATCACGAAGAATGTATCGAAGCCAGCAGGTCTCAGCGACGGCAAAAGCGACTGAGCGGTATTCTGATTCAGTGCTGGAGCGAGAAACTGTGGCCTGCTTCTTGGCAGACCAGGAGATCAAATTATCGCCCAAGTAGACAGCAAAACCAGTAGTGGACCGACGACTGTCCGGACATCCAGCCCAATCAGAATCAGTGTAGACTGTGAGGGAATCTAAAGAGGATGGTGAAATAAGAAGACCATGATCAACTGTACCCCGAAGATAACGAAGAATACGCTTGACCATCTGAAAATGAGATTCCCTCGGAGAATGCATAAACTGACTAACCAAGGCTACGGCATATGCAATATCAGGGCGAGTGTGAGTAAGATACTGAAGGCCTCCTACAATGCTCCGAAAAAGTGTAGAATCCGAGAAGAGAGGACCATCCATAGCAGAGGGGCATGACTTAGCAGATAGAGGTGAGGAGACAGGCTTCAAGTGCATAAATCCAAAGCGTTCTAGAAGACTAGTTGCATACTTCTGCTGAGTGAGAAACAGACCATGAGAATCACGTGAAGCCTGAATGCCCAAAAAATAGTGGAGATCACCCAAATCTTTCATAGCAAACTCCTGAGAGAGACGAGTAATAAGCGAGGAGACAGCCGTCGGATCGTTTCCGGTAAGGATAATATCATCAACATAGAGAAGCAGTACCAAAGTGATAGAACCAGTGTGATAGACGAACATGGACATATCTGCCTTGCTATAGGAGAAACCAAGGCTGAGAAGATACGTACCAAAGCGCTGAAACCAAGCACGTGGCGCTTGTTTCAGACCATAAAGAGCTTTCTGTAACTGACAAACATGTGTAGGACGTTGCGGATCAATAAAGCCCCTCGGCTGGGCCATATAAACTGTCTCGGAGAGATCACCGTGAAGAAAGGCATTCTTCACATCCAACTGACGAATACACCAATGTCGAGATATAGCAATAGATAAAACAGTACGAATGGTGGTGGGTTTGACCACAGGGCTGAAGGTCTCACCAAAATCAATGCCCGCCTATTGCTTGAACCCTTGAGCCACTAAATGAGCCTTATAACGCTCAACAGAACCATCAGAACGGAGCTTAACTTTGTACACCCATTTCGAACCAACAATATTCTTGGAGGAGTCTGGTGGAACAAGAATCCACGTGTGGTTAGACTGAAGAGCATTAAACTCATCAGCCATAGCAGCACGCCACAGAGGATCCTTTATTGCCTGAGAAAAACATGTCGGTTCAAGGGGAGTAGTGACAACAGAGAGAGATGGTAAGATTCGAGGTTTAATGATACCAGCGCGGGAGCGAGTAATCATCGAATGGCGAGGAGGAATAGGAGGAGAGGGTGAAGAATCGGAAGGCAAAGGGAGAGAGACAGAAGATGGAGTAGGCGGCGTGGAAGAGATAGAGGCCGGAGATGGTAAACGAGGAGACGAGACATGAAGGGATGAGCTAGAAGAGGAAGATTGAGGAATGGTAGGAGAGGATGAACATGGAATGGTGGAATCAGATGAGTGAGGGGGAGGGGAAGGTTCGAGGACAGGAGTATGTGGAGTGCTAGATTGAGGGGACAAAGAGCCAAGATAAGGGGAGTGAGGCAGAATTAAGGGAGGAGAAACAAATTGAGAGTCGGAGGAATCAGTGGGGGACGAAAGAGAGGGGTAAGGAAAAGAGGACTCGTCAAAGATAACATGACGACTGATATAAATGGATCCTGAGAGAGGATCAAAACACCGAAAACCTTTGTAATCACTAGCATACCCAAGAAAGACACATGTAACAGATCGAGGATCAAGTTTGTGGCGGGCATGGTGACCAAGGTAGGGATAGCACGCACAACCAAATACACGAAAAACACGATAGTCAGGAGAACGACCCATTAACAACTCATAAGGAGATATAGAAGATAGAGTGGGTGTGGGTAAACGATTTATGAGGAAGATGGAGGCATAAAGAGCCTCAACCCAAAATATGGGGGGAATGGATGCTGTGACAAGAAGTGTACGGATGAGCTCTGAGATATGGCGATGCTTACGCTCAGAGACTCCATTTTGCTGCGGAGTATATGGACAAGATAATCTCAACTGAATACCCTTTTCGGCAAAGAATGAGCGAAACTTAGCATTGTCAAATTCACGTCCACCGTCACTTTGAAAAAATTTTAGAGTGGCCGAAAAAACATTGGAGATAATAGAGTAAAAATGCATAAAATGTTGAAAAACTTCAGATTTTGCTTTCATGGGATAACACCAAGTGAAACGAGTAAAATCATCAACAAAAATAACATAATACTTAAAACCAGAAGTGGAGATAACCGGAGAGGTCCAAACATCAGAGTGAACTAACGAAAAAGGGGACTGACTACGCCTTTCAACAGACTGAAAGGGTAGGCGACGCGAACGACCTAACTGACATGCAGAACAAAAATCAAAAGTGCACTGTTTAGGTGATATAACACCTTTATTACATAAAGTTTTTAAAACAGATGTACTAGGATGACCCAAACGACGATGCCATATAGTGCTGGAGACGGTCGGAGCAACAAAAGCAGAGATGAAAGTAGAGGCTGGAGTGGGATGAACCGGATAGAGACAACTAGATGAACGAGACGTCAGTAGGGGACGACCGCTGACTTTGTCCTTAATACAAAAACCAGAATCAGAAAAAGTGATGAGACAATTATTATCACGGCATAGCTGGCGAACAGATAAAAGATTATGAGACAAAGAAGGTACATGCAAAACATTGGGTAGACGTAAAGAGCAAGAAGAAGTATCGAGGGTGGCAGAACCAACATGTTTAATCGGCAATAAATTACCATTTCCAACTAGAATTTTATTA
Source organism: Verbascum thapsus (assembly GCA_963669365.1). Classification (NCBI taxonomy): domain Eukaryota; kingdom Viridiplantae; phylum Streptophyta; class Magnoliopsida; order Lamiales; family Scrophulariaceae; genus Verbascum; species Verbascum thapsus. The sequence goes on from OY770109.1 coordinate 11,594,938, forward strand.
GTACCGGAATAAGGAGACAAGTTTGAAAGCATACCATCATGAGGGGTCATATGAGCAGAGGCACCGCTGTCTGGAAACCAAGTGAGATCAGGGGCATCACCAACAGTCAAGGCAGAGAATGACTTTGGTAAGTCGTCAGAGACATAGGAATGATCAAAGCGATGTGGGCAAGAAGCCGAGGCATGTCCAGGAGTACTGCATAACTGACATATCTGACCAGTACGAGATGGGGGCAGAAGGCCCTGTGGAGAATCCTGTGAGTAACCAGAGAAGCGAGTAGATCCAGAGAAGGACCGGGGAGCAGAAGATGAACCATGCTGAGAAGAAGCGGAAGGAGGATGCCCACGACTATTCCGGCCACGCCCACGACCAGCATTATGACCACGACCACGAAAAGAACCACGATTCCGACCACGATAAGAATTGGTTTGGGCAATAAAGGCAGGGGATGGTGGTGTAGAGTGTTGGTTAAGGAGACGATGCTCATATTGGAGAAGACGAGCACGGAGATCATCAAATGTAATGATGGATGAGTGCATGGTAATGGAGGTAACGAAAGAATCATACTCAGGTGGAAGCCCATTCAGAGTTTGCAGGACTAGATCAGTGGAAGAGACAGGCGATTTTACTGCCAAAAGGTTGTTGGCCAGTTGTTGAATTTTAATGAGATAACCATCACAAGACATAGAACCTTTGTGAATTGTGGAAAATTCACGTTTGTATTGTAATTGTTTAGCAAGAGACTGTTGGATAAATCGCGTCTCAAGAGCTTGCCAAATTGCTCGGGATGTGGGTAGTGAATAAACAGATAATAAGATGTCTTGTGTCATAGTATTATGCATCCATGTTTTGATGCTACTGTTTGTGCGAACCCAAGATAAATATGAGGGATTTGGGACAAGTTGGCCTAGAGAATTTAGAACATGAGAGGATGGGCAGGGTAACGAGCCATCGATGTAGCCAATAACAGAATGGCTCCCAAGAAGATTTTCGAATTGGGCTTTCCATAAAAGGTAATTATCGGAACTGAGTTTAGTGGACATGTGATTTGGATTTGGTAGGGATGATAAAAAAGGAGAAATTGGTAAACTTTGATTAGATGGCTCGTGAACAGTAGGCCCACAAGGACTAAATTGTGAGAGATATGGATGGGAATGGGCTTGGGGATTGTTGCAATTTGGCCCATTATGAAGCTGGGCGTGTTGGACAGTAGGAAAATTGAATAAAGTACCACTAATGTTATTAGTAAGTTGGTGGGCTGAAAAATTGGTTGATGGAATGTCCACATTTGCAATAGGGTTTATTTGCTGGGCTGACATGATAGTGGATTGGAGGCCCAAGTTTTCATTTGGGTTTGTAGGTTGGGCTAATAAAAGATTTGAATAGGGGCTGAAGTTGCAGTGTGTCGAGTTCAAAGATGAAGTGGAGGGTAGGTTCAATTGTTGTGTCAAAGGGACGGTGGCGGCTGCTGCTATAGTAGGGTTCGGTTCAGCGTACGAGGTGACGATTTGGTGAGATATGTTGGGAGATGATGGTGAGAGAAGGTGGGCGATGTCTTTGGGTGAAAGATTTTGAGAAAGGAGATTTTGAATTGTGGTAATGAGACCTATATCAGCATCAGCAGCAAAGTAGGAAATTCCGGCGGCGGGTGATGGAGAGGCGGAAGTGGTGGTGATTGTTGGCGATGGATGTGTGGGCGGAAGTGGTATATTCGCGGCGGCAGTCGACTTACCGGAGGCGGCTGTTATGAAAACACTTGTAATATCGCAATTTTGAATCAAACAACAGAAAAATTGAGATGAGATGATAGAAGAATTTAGGGATTGAGAATTTAGATAAGATTTTTCATTGATAATCCAAAAACACAACATTTCTCCCATTTAACATTCGATTCCTCTACCCTAATAACAGAATCAACAAATTGTTAACAAACCCCTGAATTCTAGGAACAAATCCCCTCAAAACAGATGTCATCTTCTCACGCATTCCCTTCTGCCGAAACGACGTCACTTTCCCCTTTCTTCAATTTCTTTCTTTTATTTTCTGTTTTCTTTTTGACGGCTAGGATTACATCTTTAACCTTCTTCATCCAACGGTCCTCATTTAAAGCCCCTTCAACGGTAATCACAGCTGAATTCATTACATTACCCCCCTGTTTTTCAGATCCTTGTCCCCAAGGATCAAATTTCGGAAATGTCTTGTGAATGTACGCAAAGTCCTCCCAAGTAGCTGCGGATGGTTCTAAATGAGCCCAATGTATAAGTAATTGTGGAATAGGAGTGCATCTTCTATTAATCATTCTTCTGCCCAGCACTGCTAATGGATAATTCATATAATTCACAGCCCTATCAAGCTGTGGTAGTGTAGTTCCAACAGTGTGTCTAGCCCCCTCTTCTTCAATCACATTGATAGCAAATATACTTCCACACAGCCCATATTCTCCCCTCTGAATAATCTTACTCATAGGTTTAGCAGAAATGATTTGCAATTCTGCCTGCTCACACATGGCTCTCATACACAACTTCCTTCCTCCTTTTGTTATGGTGATCTTCATGTGCTCATAGTCAAATTCAATTGGACTATGTTGCCTCAACCAATCCACCCCTAGAACCATATCACATCCACCTAATTTAATGACCCGTACAGGATACTCAAATGTCTGCCCTTGTATCTTCCATTCAAGCTTAGAATATATCTTCCTACTCACCATTTTACTACCATCAGCAACACTGACCATTATGGGAGTGGTGCATTCAGGCACATATCCCAATCTTTGCACAGTCATCTCATCTATGAAGCAGCTTGTACTGCCACTATCCACAAGTATTTGTATGTCATGGTTATATGATGTTCCTTTTACCCTTAATGCTTGTAGATTAGAGCTTCCTGACATAGCATGAAGTGACACTGTCATGTCCTCAGCCATTACCTCATCTCCTTGTATCTCATTTCCTTCCAACTCCTCATTATAAGTCTGTTCCTCCTCTTCAGTCATAATCAAATACAGCTGCCTTTGCTTACACCTATGGCCTGGTACAAACACTTCATCACAGTTATAGCACAAATTTTTCTCCCTTCTAGCTCTCATCTCAGCAGCTGTAAGCAATTTCCTTCCCCCTTGGTTTTCTGTATTTGGTTTATAGTTGATGCTATTCATAGTGTTGTTCATAGGTTCAAATGGAGGTTTAGGTGGTGGGTGAGTTTTGTGGTTGTATGTAGCACGCTTCACAATTGCTTCTACAATGGTTTCTTGTTGCTTGGCTAAGGCTACTGCCTGATGAAATGTTCTCGGTTTCAGCAGTAGCACTCCCCCTCTAATATCAGTTCTAAGCCCACTGATATAGCTAGCAATAAAGTAATCATCAGAGAAATCTCTATTGAACATGATCATATGAGTTTTGAGCTCTTCAAATTTTTCAGTGTACTGTGCCACACTCCCCTGCTGCTGCAACTTGTTGAATTCGCCTATCACCATTTCAGGTGATACTTCATCAAACCTAGTAAGAACAGCCTGCACAAACTCATGCCAACCAATATCATCATTCCCTTCTACATAACCTTGGAACCATAACTCTGCCTTCCCATCTAAATGAATAGAAGCTAGTGGCACTTTGTGTTCCTCAGATATGGTGGATAATATCTGGAAATACCTTTCACACTTCCTCACCCAGGCCCTCGAGTTATCCCCATCAAATCGTGGAAACTCCAGTTTGTGGAGAGCATTAGTTCCAATAATCGTTCCCGAGTTCTCCACGCTCCCTAAGCTCATCCTCGTGTTACCATGGTGTGAAGTGGATCCCCTTTCATTGTGGCTCATCATTGGAGGTTCTCCCAACACTGATTTTCCCTTGTTCAACATTTGGAGTTGGTCTGCAATGTTTTGTAGCTGTTGCTGCACAGCAACCATAGCCGATTGTAATCCCCCTTGAGCTTGGGCAATCTCGTCGATTCTAACGTGGGTGATCCTCTCTCCTTCCTCTCTTTTTCCTCGTTCCTGAACCAACATCAGTTCCGTTCTCTTACAAGCTTCCATAAGTTCCTTGTTCCTTGTTCCATCAGCCATGTTTCCGAGGACGATGGCTCTGATACCAAATGTTATGAAAACACTTGTAATATCGCAATTTTGAATCAAACAACAGAAAAATTGAGATGAGATGATAGAAGAATTTAGGGATTGAGAATTTAGATAAGATTTTTCATTGATAATCCAAAAACACAACATTTCTCCCATTTAACATTCGATTCCTCTACCCTAATAACAGAATCAACAAAATTGTTAACAAACCCCTGAATTCTAGGAACAAATCCCCTCAAAACAGATGTCATCTTCTCACGCATTCCCTTCTGCCGAAACGACGTCACTTTCCCCTTTCTTCAATTTCTTTCTTTTATTTTCTGTTTTCTTTTTGACGGCTAGGATTACATCTTTAACCTTCTTCATCCAACGGTCCTCATTTAAAGCCCCTTCAACGGTAATCACAGCTGAATTCATTACAGCGACGGGCAAGGCGGCAGTGGGTGATGTTGCCGTGAGGGCGGTAGACGAGGTCACAGGAGAGTCGGGACCAGTGACTGATACCATGATAGAGTTCTAGGGTGTAAAGAATAAGAACTCTCAATATTATGATGTGTAAAAGTGAGTAATACAAGATACAACATGAGATATAAATACATATCTAATAGAGCCCTAATCAATACAAAGTATGGGCCAAAGCTAACATATGCAATACCCTAACATTATATAATAAAATAAATCTATTTGATTATTGAACACATTAGTATATATATATATACTAATTATTGAAATTATTTCATATTCAACTTATGTATTTTTCGTTCACAATTACATAGACATGTCGAGTGCATCACAATCGAACTCGGTTTCTTCGGGTAGCTATCCTGCAAGACTTTTCAAACTTGAGAAAACATCAGCTCGTTATTTTCGATTAAACATAAAACTCATTTAAAACATTAAGTGAACGAGCAATAATAAAATATAAATAAAAATTGTATCTATATGCTAAAAACAATGCATGATTTTCGAAAATGAGGTGTTACAATAAGTATATGTATATTATATGTGTATTAAATTATATCGATACTATGTATATCATTAAGTTAGTGTATGTAAATATTAATTTGTGTATATAATATTATGTTCACACCCATCACAAAACCTCGAACCTTGATCGAGTTAGGCATAAAATGATGGTCTATTGGTCTATTCTTATAATATTTTACAATTTTTAATTCCAATGTTTAACAAAAAATTCTTGACCAATTGATTTTTCAACCTTATACGCCATCAAATCGAGTCACATTTAATATTTTCCCCCCTAAGTAGACTAGAGTAATTAAATACATTAAATGCATCTAGTTTCACTACGTTAATTTTAGCCAAAGAAATTTCATGTCAACGATAAATTAACCATTAAAATTTGGCAAAAATCAGAATTTTGAGAATTAAAATCCACAAACTTTTTATTTTCTTCTTGGCTATTAAATTTCCACGTAAGCACATAACGTCTTAATTCGATGTCATATTCATCTCAAATATTTTTTTAATGATAAAAGTGAGAAAAAGTAATTTTAAGGATAAGATATGTGGGTTGAGAAGTTAGTTTTGGAAGAGTATTTTTCTAAAAATAATATGTAATGATTATGGTTGATGAAATATATTTTTTATTGTAAGAAATTTGTTTAAGTTGATAATTAAATATAAATTTTATTAAATAATTTTAGTCAAATTCATCAATTTTTACATATAAAATCTGAATTTTATTTAAATGGTGCATTATATTACATTAGAATATATAATTAATTTAATTTTTTAAATTGAATTATAACCAAGAAAATTCATTTGTATCGATAATATTAACTGTCAAATCGAGAGTAAAAGTCATTTTTCTTCAAAAAGTTTTTCAGAATTATCTTGAATTTTGAGAAATTTTTTAAACAATTTTTGTATAAAATACCAACCCGTTTTGTTCGAAAAGATAACACATTTTGTTTTGTATTGCACTCGTTTATATTTAATTACACAACATTATTTTACTTTTTATCTCAACTCATATTTCACTTGATGACTAGAGGATAAAGATCTATGAAATATCAAATAGTTGAACATGGAGATTATTGAAAATTTACCATCAAAATCTTTGAAAATCAAAACACTAGAACAACATTAGTGGCACGAAACCTCAAGACTTTTCCAACCAAAAATATAATCAATATCTATACAAATCATCTATATAAACCCATCCAATTTATTCTTCAAAACACACAATTACAAAGCAAAAATAAACTTATAGTAAGTAAACATGAGCTTCACCAAAATCCTCCCAATTTTAGCTTTTCTTTTGCCAATCCTATTCTTCACCTCCACCCTTGCCGCCACTTTCGACATCACGAATCGATGTAGCTACACCGTTTGGGCGGCCGCCTCGCCAGGCGGTGGTCGACAACTCAATTCAGGGCAATCATGGAGAATCACTGTCGCACCGGGCACTGCAGGGGGCCGAATTTGGGGCCGAACCAATTGCAACTTCGATGGCAATGGTCGAGGTCGGTGTCAAACAGGTGACTGTAATGGACTATTACAGTGCCAAGGCTATGGCCAGCCGCCCAATACCTTAGCTGAATTCGCTCTAAACCAGTTTCAAAATTTGGATTTCTTTGATATTTCGCTGGTAGATGGGTTCAACATACCGATGGAATTCAGTCCGACAACCAATGGGTGCCGCAACCTCAGGTGCACTGCACCAATTACTAATCAGTGTCCCAATGAGCTTCGAGCTCCCGGTGGATGTAACAATCCTTGTACTGTCTACCGCACTAACCAGTATTGTTGCACAAATGGGCCTGGAAGTTGTGGCCCTACTCCACTTTCTAGGTTCTTTAAGGAAAGGTGTCCTATTGCCTATAGCTACCCTCAAGATGATCCATCGAGCACTTTCACTTGCCCTGGCGGTACAAATTACAGGGTGGTATTCTGCCCATAAAAAACGATCCAAGTTTCTATTGTTATTGGGATTACTCATAATTACTACTGATATGTTCAGGATTCATTCAGGATTCTGAGTATTTATCTGAAATAATGATGTGCACAAATAGATTGTGCATTTAACTTATCATGTAAAGATCTCGACAAACTCTTTAACGTTGATTATTGAGAGTGTCGAACAATAAATTTAATAAAAAAATAGTACTTAAAATAACTCCTCTATTTATTTATGCCTAAGTTAAATTTTGAGTACTTAAAATAACTCCTTCTCTATTTATTTATGCCTAAGTTAAATTTTGCCAAGCCAAATCTAAATACCCTTTCCTCATTGCATGAAATATTCAACCCTCATCATGAGAAATTTGGAAAATATGGTGTTTTTATTTATAGTCATCTTAAAAATTCAAACTAATATAAATTACTTGCACACATAGAGCAGCCCTACAATGACTTTGGTGAAGATTTAATTCCTTAGTCATTATAATTACTAGCTATTCAGAAGTAAATATACATAATTAATTCAGTGTGAACAAATTAAATAAATTCCATGAGCAATAGGTATAAATAGTATCGTCATCCTAAATTTCATATCTCCAATGAATTCAACAATAATATTGTTGTAATATTAACATACATAATAAATTTGGATTTCAATTATTTTGAATTTTATCTATATTAGAAAGATTATTGCAACTTGTACATAAAAATTATGAACCTTACCGTATCCAAATTCAATTAATTCTACCTATTGAAATGGACCAAAATGTTCACTCAATATATTTAACTATCTATTAGTATAGGTCTTTGTAGCTCAGCTTTATTTATTTTTTTGTTTGTTAATTCTTCCGTTGAATAATAGTACTAAGCTATAATTTTTTAGATAATCCCGGGTTTTTGGTTTTTGACCGAATTAGACGATTTTTATTGCGTTGTCACAGGTCTTACAACAACCCGCCTTAAATCGTTATTCCTTCTGATGTGATGACCGGTTCATCGTGAAATCGATCTGGTCGACTGATCCAATCCGAGTCTGAAAACATTGAGGTAAACAAGTTTGAAATTTGAAAAATAAATAATATGAAAGTGATGCTATGTACCACATTGCACATTACTGATTTTTCACCTAATCTAATTTTGAAAAAATCTGTAATTAATTAATTTTAATGAATTTATTACATTTATATTTTATAAAATAAGAGACAATAAAAAATCGGTGATATTTGATCAATATTATATATCATTTTCATAATGTGAATAAGGTAGAGAAAGATAGGTGGAAGCAAAAGACTGCTAAAGTTGTTATTCTTTAATTGGACTAATTTTGGGGTCAAAACATGAAAATCAAACCCCCAAAAATCTAAAATAATAGCCCAAAAATTAATCCAAACAAATATTATAAAATTCCAAATATTATTATAACATCAAATCCTTATTTATTTATTTATTTATTTATTTATTTTCCTAATGTCATTCATGGAGAAAACAAGCCAATAAAACTTAAAAAAAATACAAAAAAAAATCATCCAAAACACATACAAAACTTGTTCCCACCATAGCAAGCAGCACTTTTGAATTTGTCATGTAATATATTCTTGCATCCTTGTATGCAAATTGGAACATTACATGGATTGATATTTATAAATATAACTCCTTCAACTCTTTTAGTTTTGATAATTGTCAACATTGCCACAAATAAAATCACCATTAAATATTGCACCCTTATCCCTCCTTCCATTGGGAAAAAAATTGATAAAATTTTCAATGATTTATGAAAATATATACATAGGGTATTTATAATTTATCTTCATAGTTTAAAGGGCTCAAATCAAATATGATTACAAGAATTAATTAAAAAGATTTGGCCAATCGGATGTGAGGGTATGATTTGACTATAGAAATAAAGTGTTATTGCAGAAAGATAAAATTATGAATGAAATTTGATTTATTAAATTTCTTTTTTTCTCTATGATTTATTATCGGTGTTTGATATGTTATGATTTAATTTATTATATTAAACATAAATCATAACAATCAAATCATAGATTTTATTTGATTTTAAATCTTGTAATCAGCTTTTAATATAATAAAATATTTATTTGTTATTACAAACATAAAAATTATAAGAGTCTCAATTAAATACATTTATTGCATCGAATTTCTACTAAAATATTAAAAATCATTATAATAATAAAAATATTTGTATTTATATAGCATTACTCCACGAAAAATAGCAATAATAACAGAATTAAGAATTTTATTTTATTATAATCCAAAGATAACATTATATTGAATACGCTAACACGAATATGATACGATACAATTGCGAATACAATGACACATTTTCTCCAAAATTCTAGGATACAATACGAATACGATTATGATATGACTATATACTAATTATTTTATTTATTTTCATGCGATCATAAAGCACTTTAAATAAATAAAATATACAATTCTCCGGATCTCCCTATAATTGAAAAAAAAGGACATATCAAATAGTATATATCTAATTCATCTTTCTTATTTTTGCTTTCCTTGTAATTTCTTTTTAATCCATTATTACTCAAAAATACCAATTTTCTTTGTCCTTTATCATATCATATCATATCATATTATTATTTTCATTTCCATCTACTTTTGATATTAATATCAAAATTGTCATTAATTAATTTATCATGGTTAATACGATTTTTTTTGACAAGACAATGGTTAATACGATTTAACATTTACATAGTCACATTATATAAGTGTTTTAAAACCCAGCTCGGCCCGGCCGGTTGAACCTGTCGGACCGGGAACCGGACTTAATAAAGGTCCGGGTTGATGGTGAAAATCGTTTTTGGTCAAAACCCGTCTTTTTTGGTCAAAAACCGCTCAACCCGGCGTTTAAACCGCTGAACCGCTTGAACCGGTTGTGGGTTGATAGAACCGGTTGGCCATAAATTTTACTTTTCTTCTTCTCTTTTTTCTGAAATTTCAAAAATCTCTGGAAGAAATTGAAGCAGAAAGTTTGTTTGGTATTGGGCATAAGAAATGGACTAAGATAAATGGAAGTCGGAAGATTAGAGGAAAGAAAAACAAAAGAAACAAAAAGTTGAAGAAAAGAAAAGTTGAAGAAGAAGAGAGGCTGTGCGGCGGTGTGGTGAGGAGAATAAGGGTTTTTGGGATGAAAAAGGTGTTTCATTTGGCTTTATATACTCTTTTTCTTTTTTTATTTATATTTAATAATATTTGTTTTATAGTATTTTATGAAATAGTAGGAAGAAATGCTCTGTCCATTATTTTGCATTTATCATTATTATGTGATAGATATATTTATATTGATTTGACTTAATTGAGTATAATTTAGAATATATGATATATATAATTATTATTAATTTGTTATATTTGTAATATAATATATATTATTTATTGCATAATTATGACGTTACCGGTTCAATCGGGATTGACCCAACGGTTGAACCAGTGACCCGTGACCCGGTAACTTTTCCGGTTCATTGAGCGGGCTGAGTTTCAAAACATTGCATTATATGTTTCGAATTTTGTAACATCTCATTCAAACTACATTGTCCTCTTAAACCCTAAACCCTGCAAAACCCTTTCCCCAAAATTTTCAAAATGAATTTCTCCTCCATTTTCCTCCACAACTCCAAAACCCTCCACCACAGGCTCATCTCCCTCCGCCGCATGGGCGGTGGGCCTCGAACATTTCCGGGAGGGCTCAACAAGTGGCAATGGAAACGTATGCACGAGAAGAAAGCCCGGGAGAAGGAAAAGCGTCTTCTTGATCAAGAAAAACAAGTCTATCAAGCTAGAATCAGGTCTGAAATCAGGGCCAAAGTTGCTTCTTCTGAAAACCCTGACCCAAGCCCGCAAAACCCGGTACGAAATCAGCCCAATTACGGCCCGTTATCCCCCCAAGACCATGTCAAGGCTCTTGCTGATCGGTTCATGAAGGAAGGTGCTGAGGATTTGTGGAATGAAAACGACGGCCCGTCTGAAACTGAAGCGGGCAAGAGTGGGAAACATCGATCTGTAAGTGACCCTATTGATTTAAAGCAATTTGGTGTGGAAAAATCGAGTCTTGGTCGTTTTGGAAATAGTGAAATTATGAGGAATGTAAGTAAAAATAGGTACTTTTCGACGTTTTCTAGGGGAAGTAGTAGTTTGATGGGTGATTATGGAAATGGGTATTTGAGAACAATGCATAATGGGTTCGATTTAGTTGGTAGTTCGAGGCGTGGGATATTGATGGGTGTTACTAATGTGTTGAATTTGAAGCGTTACTATTCTGTTAGTGCTGTGAGTGCAGTGACTAAAAAGACGAATTTCGCAAGAAATGGCCAAAATTCTGTAATTGTTAAGGGCTCGGATTCGAAAACGACGTTTGATGGTGGGAAAAAGGCGAAATGGCCAAAGTTTCGAGGGCGTGGAATGGATTCATCTGACGATGATAGCGATGATTACGATGACGATGAGGATGATTCGGAAAGTAATAGGAAAGTTTTTCGTAGTAGTGCAGCATTAGGAAAGTACGATATTAAGATAAAGAAACGAGTGCCACTGAAATTTTCAGATGACGAAAATGATTTGTCTCAGCAAGTTGAGGAAATAAGGAAGGAGTTGAGTGATAGGAAGAGTATGCATGAGGCTGAAAAGGCTGAAGAGGAATCTATTCTAAGTACAAAAAGGTCTGTTTATGAGATGTGGTATCTTGTTATTCTTTATGGTTTGAATTTCTAGTTACTTGATTTGTTTGATGATAGTTAAGGTGGAATATTGTTTCAGGTTTGATGAGTGTGGTGTATCTCCATTGACTGTCCAAGCACTTACTGAAGCTGGTTATGTACAAATGACAAGAGTACAAGAGGCAACAATTGCTGCTTTCCATGAGGGTTTGTACTCGTATTCATGACGCTATTTGGAAATGCATTTAGGGTGTGTTTGGATCGAAGATTTGAAATCTATAGATTTCAAATTCGTCAACAAATCCATGAAATTCGTTTGGATGTATCCAAGTTATGATGGATTTCAAATCATTCGACATTCAGTTTGAGCTATTTTCTCCATAACTACGGTGGATTTCATATGACACCATATTAGGTGTCATTTCAAATCCTTCCTCCAAATCCCCTCCCCAAATCCAAATCACTCAATTCAAACACACCCTTAGTTCTGCAAATAATATTTGAAGTGTCATAGTCAAGTTGTTACTCAATAAGTTGATTACATAGTGCTTGTCCTTCTGATGTAGTGTTATATACTCAGTCCCGCCCCTTTTATTCTCCTTTTTTTTACTTCGGTGTTGGAGGGTTATGGTTCTTATATAAATAGGTGTTGTGGTATTCGGTATTCTTACATGAAAAATTTATTGTGCTATTTATTGCATTTCATCTAGTATGACTTTGTTTAGTCTAAGCAACTTTGTCTAGAAAATTTAGAACTTTATGATTGGAATTTGAAGATAAGGAAGTATTAAGCCAAAAAAAGGGGGAGGGGGTATTTGCAAGTCGTGATTGTAATATTTTCCTTAAGAAATACGATCATGTCACAATTTTCTGATTATCACATTCTTGACTTCTTTCCTGGCAGGGCACGATGCTTTAGTCAAAGCTAGGGCTGGAACAGGCAAAAGTATCGCCTTTTTGGTATTTCTCTACACTTTTCATTTCCAAATTCTATTTTAGTTTATATTTAGCGTACTTTATTATTATTAATTAATAATTACTATTATTGTTGTTGTTGTTCGTTAATCTGTTGCTAAACATAAACAGCTTCCTGCTATTGAAACAGCTCTCAAGGCATCAACGAATGTTACTCCAGTTCGGAGGGCCCCACGACTTCCACCCGTATATGTTCTTATTCTGTGTCCAAGTCGAGAACTTGCAAGTCAAATATCTGCTGAAGCAAATGTGCTTTTAAAGCACCATAATGGCATAGGCATACAAACATTAGTTGGAGGGACACGATTTAAAGTTGATCAAAGACGCCTAGAATCAGACCCATGTCAGGTATACATATAATTTTCGCTTAATGCAAATTTTGTTCGAAATTAGCTTATAAACTGTAATGCACGGACACTTCAAAAAATCACAACGTGTCGTGTCGGACACCTGATCGGATACGACACTCGTCCGACACTCTCCAATACCGTGTCCAATATGAAAATAAATTTTTCTGCTTAAATATAATGAAAAAAATAAAATATGAACACCATAATGGACGCAGTTAGAGGGTATGTCTACTATGTATGCATTATTTGTGACACTTGATGTTATTTCACTTATTTCTTGTCATTGTGAAAACTGAAGTATTTATTTTTCTTTGAAACATATATAACTTTTACAAATCAAATACAAATTTAAACAGCCTTTCCGTGCGTCCGCCTTCGAATGGTTAAAAAAGCGCCAAACTCATAAGTTAAGTAGAGAAAACTCTTCCACTATTGACTTTTATAATTTACAATAGTCATTCTTATAGTTTATATCTCTAACCAGTCATTTAAATTAGAATGAAAAGACTAATTTATATATTTTAACATAAATTAATAAAAATATATATGTATATGATATATACACGCACATTTTATCAGTAGTATCGAGGCCGTGTCGTGTCCTGATATTTTTAAAATGCCGTATTTCGTGTCACTGTCGTGTCGTGCGCCGTGTCTCGTGTCCCGTATCCGTGCATCATAGCTTATAAACTATGGAGCAATCATACTTTTCCTGTATTCATGAATAAGTATTGGGATTTTGTTTTTGTTTTTGAGGAATTCGTATATGCAGATAGTTGTTGCAACGCCTGGTAGATTGTTAGATCACATTGAAAACAAGTCTGGCATTTCACTACGCTTGATGGGGCTGCATTTGCTTGTTCTTGATGAAGCAGATTACTTGCTAAACCTCGGGTTTCGAAAGGATATAGAGAAAATCGTTGATTGTTTGCCTCGTAAAAGGCAATCTTTACTCTTTTCGTCTACAATTCCAAAGGAGGTACTATTTTTCCCTTATCATTTTCTATAATGAACTTCATCATATTTTTGTGTATTTGAAGTGATATATCTTTGAGAACCCCATTGAGCTATGTTGTTTTGATTTAGTATTGTGAATTTCAGGTCCGTCGAATATCTCAACTCGTTTTGAAACGGGAACATGTGTATATAGATACAGTTGGCCTTGGGAGTCTTGATACCCATGCTAAGGTATATTTATCATTGTTTAATTACAAGTAGACCTTCGAGGTTTTGCAAATTACCAATATGCCTCTTCACAGGGGGTGAAATTATAATATTCTTTTAAACGATGAAAGTATAATTTGACTTGGGCTGAAATTGTAATTTTCATTTACTCAAAGAGGAGGTTATGGCAATTTCTAAAAACTCGGTATGTTTATGTAATTTGCCCTTTATGGTTTGAATTCCTCTAGGGTGTGTTTGGAGTGATTTGGATTTGAGGGAAGGGATTCGTAGGAAGGATTTCAAATGACTCTAAAATGGGGTAATTTGAAATCCACAATAGTTGTGGAGAAAAGAGCTCCAAGGCAAGGGATTTGAAATCCATCATAACATGAATTCATCCAAACGAACTTAACTGGATTTGTCGATAAATTTGAAATCCATAGTTTTCAAATCCTTCGATCCAAACACACCAGTAGAGAATTCGGAGCTTATAGACCAAAAAATCATTGTGAACATTTTTGGTCCTTTTAAGATCAGAGATCATCCTGTTTACTATCATCCAGCTTTAGGGGTGAAAATGAGTCCAGTCGAGCCGAACGCATAAGTGTTCAAGCTTGTTTGAATAACAATCGAGCTTTAAAAATTGTGTTTGAATTTGGTTAGATGGTTAATCGAGCCGAGCTCAAACGATCTTTAATCGAGCCGATCACGAGTCGAGCTCGAGTAGTTTGAATATTTTGCTTCTTTTTTTTTGCTAATCGAGCCGAGTTCGAGTCGAGCTTTAAAATTTATCGAACATAAAAAGTTGTTCAAGCTTGGTTTGGTAAAATGTCGAACCGAGCTTTTAGCTTTCGAGCTCGAATCGAGTATCGAATATCGAGCTAAATTTTCACCCCTATCCAGCTTTGAAGCAAGTTATTACCAGTTCAAGCTTAGTGATTTGTAACTTGTCAAGCAGGTTAAGCAGTTTTACCTCGTTGCACCTCAGGACCAGCATTTTGAAATATTACACCATCTGTTGAAAAGCCATACATCTCAAGCACTTGATTACAAGGTAATCTGCTGTTTAGGTTGTCATAAACTAATGATTTATAAATTCGTTTTTCGTTCTTGACTGATTGTTGTTTGATTTCTTCTCAGGTTATTGTTTTCTGTGCAACGGCAATGATGACATCGCTCATGTGTGCCTTTTTAAGGGAGATGAAAATGAACGTTAGAGAGATTAATTCCAAAAAATCTCCGCTTTATTGTACGCGAATCTCCAATGAATTTAAGGAGTCGAAAAGATTGATTTTGATCACATCTGATGTTTCAGCTCGAGGGATGAATTATCCTGATGTTACTTTAGTCATTCAGGTAGGTAAATTGATTGTTAAGGGTGTGTTTGGATCGAGTGATTTGGATTTGGAGGAAGGATTTTAAATGACTGTAAAATGGAGTAATTTGAAATCCACCACAATTATGGAGAAAATAGCTCAAAATGAATGACAAGGGATTTGAAATCCATCATAACATGAATTCATCCGAACAAGCTTAAATGGATTTGTGGATGAATTTGAAATCCATAGTTTTCAAATCCTTCAATCCAAACACACCATAAAAGTTATGTCATTAAATCGCTTTATTTTGATCTATTTCGAAATAATCGTCATATTACCATGAAAATTTGATCGATAAGGATTTTGGTACTCAGGTGGGCATTCCATCGGATCGAGGGCAATATATTCATCGACTTGGAAGAACAGGGCGAAGAGGCAAAGAGGGCGAAGGGCTCTTGTTGCTTGCACCATGGGAACAATATTTCCTAGATGAGCTAAAGGATCTTCCTATCGACAAATTTCATTCGCCACATCTTGATCCTAGTGCAAAAGCAAAGGTGTGTAATCTCTTATCTATGATTCAACGTAAAATATCAATTGCGACACGAGTAAAAGTACAAAAACTAAATTTGTAACGAAATAAAAATAAGAAGGATATAAGAAACCCGACATGAAAAGACGTGTTACGAATTATGGGTGTTACAAAATTAGGGTGTTCATTTGCTTACAACCAAGTCAAGAATCGATTTTTTTTTTTCAAAAAGATAACAATCAAACATCATTTTTCAGTTCGGTTTCAGTTAAATCGGGTATCCCCACAATGCTTTCAATGTTGTTTATCCTGCTGACCGTCTTGGTTGAGGAACGTCCTTTTGTACCTCTTTTTCTTTCTTCCTTTTGGTCTTCCAACATGCAACAATGGGGTTAAGCATATGCATATATAATCCTGGGCTGTCAATGGATGGGAAATACCCGAACCCAAACCTAACACATAAAATACCCACCAAAAAATACTTTACCCAGATCCGACCTGGACCTGACCGCATACCGGCGGTCCAAAAAAAGTTAAACCCGATGGACCGGGAACGTTTCAGGTTGGGTTCGTGTCGGGAAAATGCCTACGAGTAAACTTCGGGTATTGTGTTCGGGTATAGACTCAAAGGGCAAAATTTGGGTAATGTTCAAGTAAATTACCCGCATGTAAAAATTGGACCCAGATCTGAACTACCTAGTGTCATCGGATTCAAGTCGGGTCCAGGTCTCAAACCGTACGGGTCGGGTCCGAGTTGGGTAAGTTTTCTATTGAACGGGTCCAGATCTGGGCAATCGGCTCCTATTGACGAGCCTAATAATTCTACCATAGCAAGAGTTATTTTAAATCTTCTTTTGTGAGAGTTTAAATGTACACAATTGCAGATAGAAGAGTCAATGGGAAAAATCGACGTTAGTGTGAAAGAAGCAGCTTATCATGCATGGCTCGGTTATTATAACTCGATCAATACTATAGGTAGGGATAAAACATCACTTGTAGAGTTGGCCAACCAATTCTCAGCCTCGATCGGTTTACAAAATCCGCCTGCACTATACCGGAAAACTGCAGTCAAGATGGGATTGAAAGATATCCCGGGAATTAGAATTCGTAAGTAATTTGCTTTCGTTTTTCGAACTTTCAACTGTGTATATAGGAGGGTCTTAATGCATTTTCAAATTTATTTCCTAATTTTATGTTATGTAAGATGCTCTGGATCTAAATTTGGATTATGATTTGTGATGCTAATTTTGTCACAAAGTGTTGGATTATAAATGGATTGAGAATGGATTTTGGCTGGTCTTATTTGATTATATATATATATATATACACACAATCAAGGGTTGGATTATAAGGGTTGAGAATGGATTTTGGCTGGTCTGATTTGGTTATATATATATATATATATATACAATCAAGGGTTGGACTATTAGGATTGAGAATGGATTTTGGCTGGTCTGATTTTATTATACATATATACATATATATATATATATATATACAAGGGTTGGATTATAAGGGTTGAGAATGGATTTTGGCTGGTCTGATTTGATTATATATATATATATATATATATATACAATCAAGGGTTGGATTATAAGGATTGAGAATGGATTTTGGCTGGTCTGATTTTATTTTATATATATATATATATATATATATATATATATATATATATATATATATATATATATATATATATATATATATATATATATATATCGAGATTGAGCTCGTGTTCGAGTTTGGCGAGTCTCGACTCAGAGTTCTTTTATTGTGCAATTACGAAGCATTAGAACAACTTGCATAGCATATTGTATAAAGTGTGGATTCTTCTACTATCAATTTAATAGTCTTTGTGTCTATTTATGAAATAGAGTAAAATGTATTGTATGTGATTTTTATATATAATTATATGAAAGAGCTAGATACAAAATCTATTATTGGCTTGAAATTAAATTCTTAGTCCAATACTAAAAAACAGAATAATTAGGTGAAAATTTGAAAATAATTGAAAATGTGACGTCCGCTGCATGGAAAATAATCTCTCTTTTTCTATATGATCTTATTGTCACTTTGACGTTTATTATCATGAATTCCTACAAATTACAATTGATATTTCTTAATTACGCAACTGCCCAAATATTGATTGAAAGTTGAAACTATGACGAATTAAATCTAATTAAAAAAATAGTTTATAGTTCTTATTAATACCAAGCTAAGTAATTACATTATTTAGTAATGCTATTTGCTCGTTGAATTTGGATGTTTGGTTTAAGTGAATTATTTGTCAACTTTCATCTTATCAGTTTATTTTAATTTTAAACTCAACTGCACATATTTGCTACGTAGATGCTGTTTAAAAGCATTAATTTATTTAATAATTTATAATAAATCGACTATATATATATATCAAAATTATGATAAATGCTACACATCATCAAGACCCAAATTCTGTTAGCCAGCTTTCTTCCAAGAGTATAATAATTGCATGGAACAATCAAATTTATTATAGACACCTAAGTCTATATTAAATTATAACATTTAATGTCCCATTACTATTCCTTTTCTGTCGGCACATTAGACTTCCACAATTAACAATTAATTCTAATATAATAAACTTATCAAATTAAATTGAGAAAAAAATATTTAACTATTCCTCTTTAATACAAGTCAAACACCCAAAAATTAAACAAAATGTCCATTGAAAAATTGGCACTCACTTGATTGTACACGAAATGACACTTAAACATTCACATTAAGCCAAATTAAAGTAATGGACACACTTAATTTTGTCAAACATCCACTATCATATTGTCAATTGCCAATTCATGAGAACAAAGAAACTATAAAGCATGTCAAAAAAGATTATTTTACAAGTCTAATTCTCTATAAAATTAGATATTTAGATACTATTCTATTTATTTAATAATTCAGAGAGGGTCTATGATTGATATGATATGTGCTTCATTATTTTTTAAAATATTCAAAATTTCTCAAAAAGAAATAAATAATCGAGTATAAAAATTGTAAAAGTGTCATTTGAAACTAAAAATTTACTAACAAAATAAGAGAAAAAACTACTTATAATATACTCAACCATCCTAATATTATTCACCGAGCGTTCAAAAACCCTATTATCTTATACAAAAAAAAAAGGGAAAATTTATGTCACAACAGGTCGAACAGGACAGATACGTCATATATCACAATTTTTTTTACGTCACATCGTTTTTCAGTCATCACCCACTCCTTCGTGAAAACCACCCATAGTTTTTACAAATATGTGGTGTATGTCAAACCGACCTTATTAAACTCAGTGTAACATAATATTTCCAAAAATAAAAATAAAATCATATCCATAAAATGGTCAAGAGAAATGGCCACAATTATAAATTGCCTAACTATAAATAAACAACATCACCTACAATTTTGGGCACATATTTCATCATTTAAATTATGAAGATGAGTTATAATTAGCTCATTTATATGTACCACAACTTTGCTTGGTTCAATCATAATACACATCTTCTACTTCTCCATACTTCTAAAACTCATCAAAACTTTGCCTTAGATTATGAGAACTCATTCTACCTCAATTCCTTTTCTTCTTATCATGATAATCCTAAGTATAAGCCATCTTTCGAATTGTCTCGATTTCAAAAAATCGAACAAAATTACAGCACAAGAATCTGGTTCAAAATTTCGTTCCAAGTTCTCATGGCAATACTCTGTACCAACTCCAAAGAAATCGATGAAAAACGAGCACGAAGAATCGTATTATACAGTGTCACGTCGAAAGACTCCAGGAGGACCTAACCCTCTACACAACTGAAGTCTTATTGTATGTTTTCATTCATTCTTTTTTCATTTTGTGGTCTTATATTTCCAGATTGTTTTTATGTAAAAATGTATACTTGATGTAGATAATATATTTTTGGGTTTAGTAGTATGAATCAGTCACTGATATATACAAGAATTATGTTAAATAACATGTAACATAATAATACAATTGTTTGTTCTTACTATTTTTTTATCAGGCAGCTGCATATTATTATTATTATTATTATTATTATTATTATTATTATTATTATTATTATTATTATTATTATTATTATTATTATTATTATTATTATTATTATTATTATTATTATTATTATTATTATTATTATTATTATTATTATTATTGTTATTGTTATTGTTATTGTTATTATTAATTATTGATGATGATATGATGGTATTTTGGTGCTTTCAGGATATTGATAGAATTCAATGTCAAACATATATGAATAAAATTTTGTTTTCTCTGGGAATAGCCCTACACCATTAAATGGATGACAATTATATACCAAGACTATTAAAGAGTCTGATTTTTTTTTTTTTATATATTTTATC
Organism: Verbascum thapsus; assembly: GCA_963669365.1. Classification (NCBI taxonomy): domain Eukaryota; kingdom Viridiplantae; phylum Streptophyta; class Magnoliopsida; order Lamiales; family Scrophulariaceae; genus Verbascum; species Verbascum thapsus. Next base: position 11,615,361 of record OY770109.1, read on the forward strand.
ATCATATTGTTTCCAAAATTTCAAGCATAAAAGTTGAATCATTAAAAAGATATTGATAAGATCGATTTTTCACTTCCCAGCGAAATTTAGAATTTAAATTATGTGAAACTTAGAGAACTGATGATGATCTAAACAAGTCAAACAAACAGATTAACTAATTCCAATTTAAAAAATAATTATGAACTTTATAAAACAATCCATACAAATTGAGAACCAAAATTTCGATCGAAAACAAATCGCCCAAACATAATGAAATAGATTTCCTTGCTTGTATGCATTCTACCATCATTTCATTCAAAACAAAGATCCATCCAAACTGTCTTTGCATTTCCAGATTCAACTTAATCAATCTTATGCTAAAAATTAATGAAATTTACGCGACAAATAGACTACACAAATGCAGCACAAGCAAACCAATTAGCTACAACAAATCAACTTTGTTACAACCCCCTCGATAAAGGGGTAATCGTATAAAAGCAAATCCAAGAACCAAACTTCCCCTCCTTATACCTAAAGGGCTTCGAAAAACTCAATCTACTTAATCGAACAATCACAAGTGATATCTAAATTCATCAAGATTTTACAAACCAATATGAACACATAATCGTATTATACCTATCAACGAGGGACATTAAGGTGTTTGAAGAGTTCTGGAAGATGAGCATTAGTAAGCTTAGTCCTCTTGCTAATTTCATTCCTCTTCTTCTTGCTCTTAGGCTTGGGTGGAATACCATGCACTTGAGCCGAAGCCCTCCTTTTGGCAGTGTTAGTAGCGGGTTTCATTCCATTTTTCTGAAGATCCCTTTCGATGTCAAGCATATCACGTGGGAGTTCAATCCCCCTATATAAATGTTTCAAATCATCATCAACTTTAATAACTGCTCTTGGATCATTTGGGTAGGCTATGTCTTCTTGTGAGTCGTTGTTTGACAACAGCCAAATCTTGCCGGAAGCTTTCAAAGACTACACAAATATAATTAATCAACATATCATTGTCACAATGCGCAACTAACAACAGAACAAATTGTTGAGCTTTTGAGGAAAGATGAACTGTCATTAAAGCTATATGACAAACACATTTGATCAATTAAATGTCCTATTCGAGATAACCAGAGGCATAAATCACTAGCATTCATGGCAGATTCCATGTGTCTGCTTAGATTTTACTGATATATAAAAAATCGTTAACTACTTTTGTACGATAATGTATGATATTAACATTATGTCACTGTATTTATGTATGAAAATAATATATTTGAACAAAAAAATTTGGACAGAAAAAAAGTGAGGGGGGAGAAATAATAATATGGTTGGGGGAAATATTGGAGAGGTAAATAATTTGGTTATTGCATTGAAAAACATAAATTGCCATAACAAACTTACAAGTTGGCAATTTAACATACTTACGCTCATGATAGTTCAGATGAATGAGTATAACCATGACGGACTACCATCCCCCATCATATCCTCCTCAATGACGTAAGCCCCTCCCTCCCCTTTGTATTGGCTTTGACAATGCTACTGAAAAAGGACCGACATGTCTCTAACATAACTAGCAGTTTTCTAATAATCAAATTACCTGTAAGTCTTCCATGACTGTTGGGTATGAGTCCTTGAGATCAATAACAGCAATGCCCTCTGGAAACTTCCGTATTAAGACAAGAAGTTGGCTTTTATCTTTCAAATCATGTTTGGACTGCAAAGTATTTATAAAAGAAAGTAGTCGTAGTAAAAGGAGCAGGAGGAAGAAGAAGAATATTCACCAGAGAGAATAACTATTTCGTAGCCGTCTAGCCTTCTTGGTGGTCTTAGGCAAAGAGCAAAATTACCTTATAGGAGAATTGCTTCCCATCATAACTCACTTTTGGATTGTTCCTTAAACTGTCAAAGACAGATTTGTTTGCATTTATATCCACATAGCATACTTCATTTATTTGCTCAGGAGTGAGGGCTTTCCTTGTCTGAAAATGAGAAGTCTCAATAAGTTAATGCAGGAAACTCAAATCTTGTTGTGTCAGCACTCAGCACTAAACAGAACCAATCCTTCACATTAAATTCTTAGAAAAGGAAAAAGAACATGTAGAAATATTTTAATATACAAAAACAGAGTCTGTCACAATTAAACATAATGCTTCGAATAGCTCTAACTTTACGACAATATTGAAATGGCCGGTGCGGAGAGAACTGTTTTAGCAGATCTAATCGAAACGACATTCTAATAAAACAAATTAATGAGAAAGTCTTGTTTGGTTATGACAAAAAACAGGTGTTACTAAACAGAAAATGGGACTGTGACACCATTTTAACCTCTGCACCGTAAAATTTAGGAAAGCTAAAGCATAGAGCACTAGAATAGAACTTCACCCATAGGGAAGGCCATTTTAGGTGAATCTCTTCAACTGTTTCCTCTCATCCATGTGGATAGATATGGGTCAAACTCCACAGACCAAGAATAACAAGTCGAGCAGAACAAATTGGGTTAATTAAAGGCCAAACGTCCATGTACGAAGCAGTGGCGGAGCCAAGAATTGAAGTGGGTGGGGCGAAAGTACGATGACGTGGATCGATTTATTTCGGGTCGAGTTATTTACGTCGGTTCGAAAGTTCGGATATTGAAAATTGCCCAAATACCAAAATTTGACAATTCAAGTATGCGATTTGAATACACACACACACACATATATATATATATATATGATCATATAAACATGAATATAAACATGAACAAAAATCAAAATAGAACTTTATAATCATAAAAAGTTATCACAATATTTACTAAACATAATTATCGAACAGTTTTGCTATAGCATAATCTTCTCCTACTTAAATTGTACTCTGAGTGTCTTCATCCTATCAAATTCATCAATAATTGATTTTGTATCAAAACTTCGAATAATTTCTTTTTCGATGTACATTATCAAGTTGCAAGATAAGAAATCATCATCCATACTATTCCTCAGTCTTGTCTTCACGATTTTCATAGCAGAAAATACATGCTCAGAAGTTGCTGTAAATACCGGAAGAGTTAAAAGTAGTCGAATCAGTCTATCAACAAGAAAGTAAGTACACGACTTACCAATTTTCGACAATGCTATGCACAAATCGGAAAGTTTAGAGATACCTTGAAGTTCTTTATCTCTCATAATATCAACTTGGAAAAGCTTCAATTGAAATCTAAGATGCATTCTCTCTTGACAAGTAAAATCAGTTGAATAGAACTTTTCAGCTAATTTGCATATATTATCAACAACAAAAAACTTATAGTCTCCTCAAGGATCAAACGAAGAACTTAAGTTCATCAACTCCAACGCATCTTCATTAAATCGAGTACTCATCTCACCCAAAATACGATCTATTGTTTCATTAAATATCTCAGTGTGAAAAAAAGTGATTTAATGTAACGGGATTACCTCGAACACGGCCTTTAACGGATCGACGAAAATCATTCATATCAGGAATTTCTATGTTTCGTTTCCCGTGCTTACAAAACATTTTCACTTTTTCCAACAATGTTTCCCATCAATTATCTCAAAAATTTTGAATAATTTGTTTTGTGTTTGAAACTACACTCATAGCATTTACAATATCTTGAGATTTGCTTTGAAGCATTCTACAAAGATCATCCGCCATTCCCAATAGTTCAAGCATAAAGTGAGCAATAAACACAAATTCCAATAATTTCATCTCATCAAAAGCTCCATCTGCCACTGATCTAGAATTGTTACTTGGGTCATTTATTATTTCAAGTAAGACAACAAGAGTAGGGTCGTACAATTCAAGTAAGCTGCGAATGGAATGCAAATAAGAGCTCCATCGAGTATCACCTGGACGCTTTAGAGTTTTAAGTTGATTTTTTCCACGTCCAGGCTGGTGGGGCCGGAGACGATGAGCCAACAATTGAGTTTGAGCACTTGAATTGAGTGAGTAGAGGTAGTGGACTTGAATTGAGATTTGAGTGAATAGAGAATAGAGATAGTGGGGCAGGCAGACTCTGTAAGGGAAATGGATTGGGAATAAATGTGATTTTTACTTTTACTATAACATATATTTTATTGTGGGCTTAGATTAATTTAGATCCAATATAAGTTAGGACCACTTTTATTTTGAATAAAATTAGTTGGGCAAGTAAAATAAAAAATTATTGTAGGCTTAGTTTTGAATACTTATATATGTCTCAATTATAATTAGGTGTGGCTAATATTAAATTTTTAAAAATACACATATGTTTTAAAAAATTTGGGGGGTGATAATGTTAAATTTTTTAAAATATACATATGTTAAATTTTTTAAAATATACATATGTTAAATTTTTTAAAATATACATATGTTAAAATTTTTTAAAATTTTGGGGGGGGGGGGCGGCCGCCTCCCCCGCCCCACCCTGTCTCCGCCACTGGTACGAAGGCTCTTCTAATTAAGATAACTGATCATCAGGTCTAAAAGATAGCTTTTATGTGAAACCTAGCTGTTATACCACATAACACAACATCATATACATTCTCCAGATGTTGATACTATTCTAAATTTTGAATCCAGATAAAGAAGTTAAGTGTTTAACACCTAAGAATTACAGAATTGGTTATATATTTATACATGTAAATAAGATGAACGAAACAATAGCACATTTGATTTATGGAAAAGATGCAGTACCTCAAAGAGCAAATCAATAACACGTTTCATTTGAGCCCCCACAGGAGCTTTCCTTATGCTATTTATATGTTGTAATCGTTCAGTATCATTAGAGAATTTAACAGGGGGTGTCAGAGACTTAGCATTGCCCAAAGCTGAGGTGCTTGAGGGCGTAGATTTCGAAGAGGCTGCTTTAGATTGTCCTGCTTTAGCTGCAATGTTGGTAAGTGTAGACTGGCATTTCTCTTGCTGTTTCTTAAATTTTGACAAACTTTCTTGAAGCGACGCCATCTAAAAACAACAAATACGCGATCAATAATTTGTAAAATCCGGATAAAAAAAAGGAAAACATATAACAGAGGTAGGCATTATAATGAATACAAACATTGGCAACAAAATTCCTCAACGCTGTAAATAGTGAAATTTTCGAATCTTTCCTAAATTCTCAGACAAACCAGGGTCTTTTTTAGTTCTTTTCTTGGAAATCCTTTATCTTTTATTTCTATCTTTAGGCTTAATTTCAATCATTTAACTATTTAAGCTACAAATGGCAAGTAAAGTCTATAAATCCCAAACAGCCCCCAGAAGCATGCATGAAACCCTAATCTAAATTACTATGACAAATTATTGCAATATAAGTCAAAAAACAATTCATGTATTACATACAGTACTTGAATTGAATGTTAATTATTAAAACACCAGACCTAATTCCCAAATTGTTTCAAACAGTTGAAAAGTTAGCTTAATTCGCGCCCAATTTTACATTCGAAAAGGGTTTCTTTTCCAATTGAATCAGTTCAGGTTTGAGTTCATTCATCTTAATAATCTCTCTTACCTCAGGCACCAGTACCATGCAAGAATTTCCTGCTTTTTGGCTATGGAGATTTCTCAAGAAACTCTAGAGTGAGAAAGAGAAGCTTCGGAAGAAAGGAAGAAATCTGTTCGGGAATGAATCGAATGTCCGGTTATATAGGAAGTGTTTTTTTTTTAACTAAACGCCGTCGTTTAACGACTTAGTTTTGGGTTTAAAAAAAAATTCCTTCTGAAATTAGGGCTTGCAATTGAATTAAATGAATAAGGTTTTGTTCAAATTATAAATATACATTTTCTATATTTGCGTTTCATTTTTGATTTGATTGTTTATTAAATTAAGTTGGAATGAGCTTCAACTAAGTTGTTATATATGTCGAACTTGAGTATATTAATAATTCTACGTATTAAATTATTTTTTGACCTAATTAAAACGAGCTTTAAAATTTATTACAAAATATAAAACTTTGTTAATTATTGACGGATCGAGTTCAAATGAAATCAATTAGTTTATTTATCAGCCTTAATTGAATCATTATTAATGCATTCATAAGTCAAAGACGTGTGATGAATCTAAAAGAGTTGTGCATATAATAAACCAATGTTTTGAAACCCAACCCGGCCATCGACCCGGAAAATTGACCGGGTCACAGGTCACTGGTTCAACCGTTGGGTCAATACCGGTCGAACCAGTGATGTCATAATTACGCAATAAATATTAAATAAAATATTAATATTTATTATAAAATTTTAAAACATAAAAATTTGATATTTCCTATTATCAAAATCATTTTTAGTTCATATATTTATATCAAAATCATAAAAAAAATTGAGAGTTTTTTAAATAAATAAGCAAAATTATGTTCAATTGATATAATTTTCGAATTTATGGAACAAAAATCAAATGTACATCACAAATGACATAATTGCTACATCATTATATAATAAACCAACAATTTTAAAGAAAAAAACTTAAAAAGTTTTAATAATTTACAAACCAACAAAAACTAAAACGAAAAAGACTAGAATTTTACATATAATATAATATTTTGATTTGATTTGATTTGTTCGAATGAAAGATTTTCTTGAGAAATTTTCTTTGAATCATGTTGGATGAGTAAAATAATAGAAGTTTGGTGGTTTTTTGCGAAAAAAATTAAGTTTTAAGCTTGAATTTTGGTATTTATAAAAACCGAACGGTTCGATTGACCCGGGACCGGTTTTACCGGGTCACCGGTTCGACCGGTGGGTCGAACGGTTTTTGACCAAATTTACCGGTTTTTGACCAAAAACGGGTTTGTGGGTCTGACCGGTTCGTTTTAAGGGCCGGGTCCGGGTCAAACCGGTTGAACTGAGCGGGCCGGATTGGGTTTTAAAACATTGTAATAAACCCAGTGCTCATGGAAATTATTTAATTTATTCCCATTATTTACTTATACATAGCTAGTTATTATAGTAAGTAATTAAACCTTCACCAAAGTCATTCCAGGAGTTACCTATGTGTGCTAGTAATTTATTATTAGTTTGAAACTTCAAGATTACTATAAACATACCAAATTTTCCAAATTTCTTTTGATGAGATTTTAATATTTCGTGCAATGAGGAAAGGGCATTTAGTAGCAAGTTATTTAGGCATAAATAATAAGTAAAACTTATTTTTAAGTAATATTATTTTATTAATATTTATTGTTCTGACTCTCTCAATAATTAATATTAAAGAGTTCGTCGAGATCTTTACATAACAAGTTAAATGCACAATCTATTTGTGCACAACATTATTCCAGGTAAATACTCGGAATCCTCAAACAGATCAGTAGTAATTTTGAGTAATTCCGATAACAGTAGAAACTTGGATCGCTTTTCACGGACAGAATACAACCCTGTAATTTGTACCGCCAGGGCAAGTGAAAGTGCTCGATGGATCATCTTGAGGATAGCTATAGGCAGTAGGACATCTATCCTTAAAGAACCTAGAAAGTGGAGTCGGGCCGCAACTTCCAGGCCCATTTGTGCAGCAATACTGATTAGTGCGGTAGACAGTACTGGGATTGTTACATCCACCGGGAGCTCGGAGCTCATTGGGGCACTGGTCATTAATCGGAGCAGTGCACCTGAGGTTGCGGCACACATTGGTTGTCGGACTGAATTCCATTGGTATGTTGAATCCATCTACTAATGAAATATCGAGGAAATCCATATTCTGATACTGGTTTAGAGCGAATTCAGCTAGGGTATTTGGGGCCTGACCGTAGCCCTGACAGCGTAATAGTCCATTACAATCACCTGTTTGACAGCGACCTCGGCCATTTCGATCGAAGTTACAATTGGTCCTGCCCTAGATTCGGGCCCCCGGAGTGCCCGGAGCGACATAGAGTCTCCATGATTGCCCTGAATCGAGTCGTTGACCGCCGCCTGGCGAGGCGGCTGCCCAAACGGTGTAGCGACATCGGTTTGTGATGTCGAAAGTGGCGGCAAGGGTGGAGGTGAAGAATAGGATTGGTAAAAGACAAGTTAAAATTGGGAGGATTTTGGTGAAGCTCATATTTAGTTACTATAAGTTGATTTTTGCTTTGTAATTGTGTATTTTGAAGAATAACTTAGATGGGTTTATATAGAGTTGATATTGCCTACTATTTTGATTAGGCAATTTAAATATTTGGTGCCACTAATTTTCTTCTTGATTACAATTAAGGATGTTCATAGAAATTATGTTCAAAAGTCTATTAAGATAAGTATATTTAATTTAATGGATAATTATAGTCTTCTCTCCTATTATGTATAATAGATAAATGTAATTCATGTGATTATCTACTTAATTATACTTCTATGGTTATACCCCTATAATGAGTTTCTATATGTGTGTTTATTTACACTAGTCACTTCGAGAATTTTGATGTGTGTGCTTACTAATAAAAATATATTAAACAATAATTAATAATGTATGCATAATGTATATTTTATCTATAATTTTTTCTTAGATATAATAATTTGTGGGTAATTACAATTGAGGGTGAGAGTAGGATAGAGAGAATTGGGATTATAGATAAGAGAACATGATGGAAAAAGAGAAGTGAGATTGATTGAGTTTTTTTTTCCTTTTATCTAGTTTATTTTTTAACTTTAATATTTTACTTAACTCAAACACACCCTTTCAAAATCTTCTAAGAAGCTTAAAAGAAAATCTGAAAACTTAAAATTAAATCATAAATAGTATAAATTCAATATAAATATTCTAAATAAAGTAAACTTCTTTGATAAAATTAAAACTTACTTGTTCATAATATTCCCCCTTTCTTCAAATATTTATTATTTTTAATACAACCTAAAGCTTCTCAGAATATTTTATTAGTTGTTATACCGAAAATAATTAATTTTACCATAACAAAACATTTCGTTCGTAGTTTTTTCTATTTTTAATATTTTTTAATATTATCCAATCATTTCTTTAAAATAATGATATACGGAACCCACAAGTACGAGGTATTAAGGTAGTTTTAATAAAGTCATTCCAATTTTCATTTTTAAATGATTCATTAATAAAGCATTTTACCAAAATATCTTAAATCACGTGAAAAATTACAACTTTTGGAATAATTTATTTGGCTGTATGGAAATTTACTAGTATAGAAGAAATTTTATTCCACAAATTTTTAGTGCCTATCTAGGAATTTATTGATCATGATGAAAACTATGAGAAATCTTATTCCACTAAATTAAGTGGCTATGTGGAAATTTAGTAGTCAAGAAGAAAATTGCAATCGGGTCGAAAGTGAAAAATTGGGGATTATTGTCTTATTTTGACAAATAATTTAAGTGATTTTTATAGGTTAATCAGATTAATTTTGCTTCCAAAGTTGATGTATCAAATTTATTTAATTACTTAAATCTAATTTGAGATGATGAAAAATTATTTTGCATTGTATATTTGGAAACTATAATATATATATATATATATATATATATATATATATATATATATATATATAAGCGCGCTGTGGGAGATAATAATTTCAATTCAATCTATCTATCAATGGCGTGCATTTAATCGTGAGAATATTTTATCTTTTGTGAAATTTTGAAAAGTTTTCCAAGTGTTTTAGATATATTATATTTTAACTTTCAAGTGAATGTTTGTTAAATAATTTCTAGTTCTTAGATGTTTTAAATTTTTTTCTGAATTTTTTTCTAAGTTTTTATAATTTTTGAATAGTTGTCTTAATCAATTGAAGTTTTTTTTAAATATTTTCTGACTTTTTTTTTTCTTCTTTTCACTTTTTTAAATTTTTGTGACATCTTATTTTCTACTACGGTTTTTCTGTGTTTTTCTATTTTCTTTAAAAAAATCAGTGATTTAGATATCCAAACTATTGATTTAGATTTGACTAAATCGAATTTAATAAATTAGTAATATCAATCCAATTGCACGAGTTGAGATTACTTAAGCTAATGCTCAACTTACAACTAAACATTTTAGTAATTATTAAGAAGATAAAATTCACCAAATAAGAATATAACTTAACAATTTTACAACTCTTCCAAATCAGGGTAATTTGCACATTGCACCCCGAGAATAACCTAATTATGCAATATTCACCCTAAAATTACAAAAATTGCGGTCTCCACCCTGAAAATACAGTAAGTTTGGCACTTTGCACCCCAACCATATTTCAATTGATTTCTTGATGGGCAAAATCGGAAAAATAAAAATAAAATTTCAAACAAATAATAATCTATATAGATAATTATTAAAAATTTGTAATTATTATTTGTTACTGAGACCAAAGAAAGGAACAGAAACTGAGAACTGAAAAAGTATTTTTGTTCGAGTTTCAATGTTTGTATATTATCAAATGAATATTGTGATTTGTATGATTGATGTGTGTGTGTATGGAGTGATATATATACTGTTGGAAATCTTGATTGAGTAAATTGTGTTTAGCACGATTTATCTAAAGATTTAAGTGAATTTCGTATATCGAAAGTGGAATGTCTTTGGCTCAAATTATTCTACGTTTCGAGTAGATAAATTTAGAGTATTTAATTACTCAAATCCGATTTCGGGTGAATGAGAAATTAATTAACAAAGTGTGTCACTTAAAACGTTGTTCATAATTGGAATCAATTTATCGATTGATACATAAACGATTAAATGATCATAAATCATACAATCGACGGCCGTGATTGTATGAAAGAAAGTTCATTTAGTTTGAGGACTAAAATGTTCAAGTCGAAAAATTGAGGGACCAATGTGAAAGGACGTTCGAGATTGAAAAGTTTTGGGGTCAAAACATAATTTATAAATGTTTTGAATGTGTGCAACTTTTGGAGGTTTGATGGAGGGGTGCTTGTCTAAAGGACATGACTCTCCTACAATTTATGAAAAGTTGTAACTTTTATCTAAAGGACATAATTCTCCTACACTTTATGAAAAGTTGCAACTTTTGTTTAAAGGACATAACCCTCCTACGATTTATGGAAAGTTGCAACTCTTGACTCAAAACTCTTCATTATCTATAAATAGACCCTCCATTTGTGGAATTAAAAAACACCAAAAATCATTTTCTCTTCTCTCCTTTTCTCCTAAATACTAATATGAGTATTTTGAGAATTCTTTGCATATTAAATGTCTAGAGATGCATTTAATTCATACGAGTCCATAGAGAGAGTTTGGAACAATATTTTGTTCGCTAGACTCGGGAATTTGTAGTGGTACTATTGCCGAGACGCCGTCGTTGTATCTTGGGAGACAATTGCCGTATTCCGTAACCACCAAGAGCGGGGCAATATTGTCTTAAGGAGAGCGAGTAATCAAAACTCGTGCCTCGACGTTTCATTTTGCATCTTCATAAACACTGCTCGTTACGCTCCTACTAGATTTTTCCCAACAAATACACATATATATATATATATATATATATATATATATATATATATGTTAGAATTTGAATGTAAAGGAGACCCGTGGCGGCGTGGGTAGCAGTAGTGTGGAGAGGGATGGGTAAAGCTAAAGGTAAAAGTGGGAACTGGGATATTTGATCAAAAGGAACAATAAATGGCCAAGAAATCCCACTATTTATTTTTCTACCTTTTTATTCAAAATGAAGCGAAAAATCTAGGTCAATATATAATAAATTTATGGAGTATAATGATAATCAAAATTCATAGTTGAAATTTATTAAGATCCCCATAAACAAAAATAAGATTGCAATCAAACAAATTTTGAAGATTATTATTTGTTTGAAATCTTATTTTTCTTTTTGCGATTTTGCCCATCAAAAAATCAACTGAAATATGATCGGGGTGCAAAGTGCCAAATTTATTACATATTCAGGGTGGAAACCGCAATTTTTGTAATTTTAGGGTGGAAACTGCCTAATTAGCATATTCTCGGAGTGCAATGTGCAAATTACTCTCCAAATCATCAATATCAAATTATATTTATTTATAGGGTAATTTGCACTTTGCACCCTAAAAACAGGGCTAATAGGCACTTTGCACCCTAAAAAAGAAAAAATAGCACAAAGCACCCTGGAATTGATTAAGTTTTGGTAAGTTGCACTCTATTTAATTTTTCAACCAAAAATTTCATTATGAAAGCGTAAAATCATCCAAGAAATGCAAATAAATTTCTAAAGGTAAAATAATCAACTTATATCAAAAATATCATATGCTCCATTTATGGAGATTATAGCAAAATAAATAAAAACTTCTCAAAATAATACAATTATGAAGCAAAATAAAAGTCCTCCATTTCTAAAATTCTCAAATATCGTCTTCAAATTTTATATTTATTAGAAAAACGAAAAATTGCATCTTGAATGTGGTGTTCAAATTTCTTATTTTGAAAGGTAGAAGAATGTATCTCAAATGTTGTCTGTAATTCTTTTTCATTTTTAGGGTAATTTGCACTTTACACCCTAAAAACAGGGCTAATAGGCATTTTGCACCCTAAAAAAGAAAAAATAGCACAAAGCACCCAAGAATTGATTAAGTTTTGGTAAGTGCGATATGAATTGAACTTATGTTCGTTCAAATAAATATGAAGTATATACGCTGTAATTATATATAGTGCGGATAGTTTATGTATATTCATATAATTGAAGGGTGTTTAAGTAATTCTGATTATTTTTATCGACAAACTTGATAATCGACTATGTATTCAATTTTTATTATCCTCAAAATATAAATCGATCAAAGGTCGAGATTACATACATTATGTATTTATCGATGAATTAAGTTAAATTTGGACGAGAATTTCTCTATTTTGCTTCAATTAATATAATTATTTACTTGTTCCCAAGTCTAAGAAATATTAGAAGTCTCGGTCGCATGTCTAATCTCAACTCTCATGGTCTTTGGTCAATTTTCATTGGCATCATTTATTTCCTTTTCTCTATAAACATCAATTCTTGTCTAGGATTTATGTTAGTACAAATCTAGTCAAGTCGGCTCATCGTTAGAGCTTGATTCAAAATTGAGATATTTCGAATTTACGGGCTGGTTCACGAATTTTTTTATCATTATTTTATATATTATAAATATTCAAATTTTTGAAATTAATAGTTTGAATGTTGTTTATAAATACATAAATAATATGTTAATTTTCGTAAGTCATGAAAAATATGTAATAACAATAAATTATACTAATTTAGTTTATAGTTGTTGATATAGTTTTTAAAATTAGTTCATTAAATCATGTCTTTGTTTATAACATCGGTGCAATAAAATTATTTCTTAATTACCTTATAATTTTTAATTATTATTGAATAGAAGATACGTAAAATATAATATCATATCTATAGAAATACTTTTTATCATAATTATCATTTTATGTTAGTAATTACATTTTGATTTTTGATATACATTATCAACATATTTTAACAACCCAAATTAAAATAAATATTAGAATTAATCTTACTTGTTTAGGAAAATAAAATAAAAATAAATGTTTCGTTCAAGCTCGATCTCGACTCATTCATAGTAATCGAAAACTCGACCCTTATAAAACCTTAGACTCGTCTAAAAACATTATTCTATTAAGTTACAAAGTTAAATTTTCCATTTTTAAATTATTTTCATATAATACAAATTTTCAATTATTTTTTATATTGCGAGACTTTAAAAATTAAATTTTTGTGTATTGATTTGATTTTATAAAACCACTTTTAATAAATTAACTAAATCATCTATGATATGAGCAACTCGCAACAAAATTGGTCGAACAATTGAGTCTTGTGTGAGTTCGATTCGTTTTGAATGAATACCTATTTGTAAAGCTGTCCGTTGTGCGCAATTTAAACTGATTTTCAAACTATTATGTAAGAACGGGATTTAGCTAATACGTATCGTAAAGGTGGTGGCTGCGAGTTTTCTCTCGTCATATATAAAAAAATTTAAAATTTACAGTTTTTCGAGCCATTTCCACTAAACTGTATAAATCAACGTGATATAAGCTCTTACGTAATGAGTTATTTACTTCAAATTGGCTTATATAAACTAAATATTTTTTAAAAAAATATTAGAACGATATATATGCATGGAATATCCATAATAATAATTTTCAAGATTTTCTCTTATGTACTTAAGACTATTCACTTGAGAATGTGACTAATTAATGGACTAAGACTATTCACTTGTTAGCCTAACAACCCGTCATCAATCATATTCACAAAAATTAGGCCAAGGGCTATTTATGTGGAAATTTATTAGTCAAGAAGAAAATTTATAGTGTCCATACTTCTTTATGTATATCTTCGTGTGATTTGCCGCATATTTAGAATTATTTTGGATTAAATATTAAATAATTGACTTAATCATTATTTTAGACTATCACTTTGTTTTATTATACTTCTTTAAATTCATTTGAATGGTCTGAATATGAAAAATTCTATGAATCGATCTAATTTTTAGAAAATTATTAATATTTATTGTTCGACTCTTTCAATATTCATATTAAAGAGTTTGTCGAGATCATTACATGATAAGTGAATGCACAATCTATTTGTGCACAATATTATTCCAGGTGAATATTCAGAATCCTGAACATATCAGTAGTAATTTTGAGTAATCCCAATAACAATAGAAACTTGGATCGCTTTTCATGGACAGAATACCACCCTGTAATTTGTACCGCCAGGGCAAGTGAAAGTGCTCGATGGATCATCTTGAGGATAGCTGTAGGCAATAGGACATCTATCCTTAAAGAACATAGAAAGTGGAGTCGGGCCGCAACTTCTAGGCCCATTTGTGCAGCAATACTGATTAGTGCGGTAGACAGTACAAGGATTGTTACATCCACCGGGAGCTCGTAGCTCATTGGGGCACTGGTCATTAATCGGTGCAGTGCACCTGAGGTTGCGACACACATTGGTTGTCGGACTGAATTCCATTGGTATGTTGAACCCATCTACCAACGAAATATCGATGAAATCCAAATTCTGATACTGGTTTAAAGCGAATTCGGCTAGGGTATTTGGGGGCTGACCGTAGCCTTGGCACTGTAGTAGTCCATTACAGTCACCTGTTTGACACCGACCACGACCATTGTTGTCGAAGTTACAATTGGTCCGACCCCAAATTCGGGCCCCCGGAGTGCCGGGTGCAACAGTGATTCTCCATGATTGCCCAGAATCGAGTCGTTGACCGCCGCCTGGCGAGGCGGCGGCCCAAACAGTGTAGCCACATCGGTTTGTGATGTCGAAAGTGGCGGCAAGAGTGGAGGTGAAGAATAGGATTGGGAGAAGAAAAGCTAAAAATGGGAGGATTTTGGTGAAGCTCATTGTTGCTTTAGTGTAAGATGGTTTTGCTTTGTAGTTGTGTGGTATGAAGCAAATGGGTTGGGGTTTATATAGAGGTTTGTTGAATCACAAATTGCGTGTTATTGATGCTCTTCTAGTGTTGAGGTTAGATAATTCAAAGATTTCAATATTTTTATTCTTGTCTCATTATTTAAGTATAAATTATCTAAGGTATACTTGTATGTAGTGATGACTAATGGGCTATAGGTTTTTGTGTTTAAATTTTAATTTTTTTTTTTGAAAAAAAGACGTATTATGAAAATTCGTACGAGATTATATGTATTTATTTATGTTTTTAAATACTGGTTAAATGTTGTAAAATGTGTCAAATTAATGGCTATAGATTGATGAATAGTGTGTTAAATGATTCTGTTAGTTACTTATATAATGATTATTGTATAATAAATAATAAAATATAAATTACAGATTATAAAGTATAAAAAGAAAAGAGAAATAATTATTATAATAAATAATTTTGATTAATAAATGTCTGTAAATATGTCTATAGTGATTGATATGTAGGCATTTATGAGATTGAAAAAGTAGAATTAAAAATATATGAATTTAAATGATAGTAATTTGTTTTTTTAGAATTTTATGACCCAATTTTAAAATTGAATTCTAAATCATAATCAAATAATTAAGGTCTTAGTCTTCCTCTTTATTATAGCGAAATTATCGAAATCCACTTCATTATATATATACCCTTATCGTAATATAATATGAATCATATGATTATCATCAGAATATAAATCGATCATAGGTCGAGATTACATACATTATACATTTATCCTATGATGAATTAAATTAAATTCGATCAAGTAAAATTTGGATGATAATTTCACTATTTTGCTTCAATTAATATAGTTATTTACTTGTTCATAGCCTCAAAGTCCTAGAAATAATTAATTAGTTCAAAGTACATTTAATATTAGAAGTCTTCGTCGACATGTCTTGTCTCAACTCTTATGGTCTTTGGTCAATTTTCATTGAAATTATTTATTTCTGTTCCTCTATAAACATCAATCCTTGTCGGACATATGTTAGTACAATGTACGTGTGTAAAAATGTCGATTTTTTTCTCGTTATTTTTATATATATTATAAATATTCAAATATAGGAAATTAGTGTTTTGAATTTCCTTTTATAAACAAATTCCAATAATACTTAAATAATATTTTATTTTTTGTAAGCCATGCAAAATATGTAATAATAATAGATCACAATAATTTGGTTTATATTTGGTGATATATGTTTATACAAATTAGTTTAATTAAATAAATCTCGGTCTATATTTTTATCAAAAGTGCATATATACAAGCTCGAGCCTAAAAATATAACTAGATTAAAATCGAACTCGACTCTTTATAGCCTTATATAATCCATTGACCAGTTTTACAAATTGCTTTTAAAGTCGTTGCGCATAATTATATGGGACCTAGTAAGTTAATGTCTTATTGAGATATTACAGAATATTGGTAAATTACTTGTGATAAAAACTAAATATAGCAAATACAGAATAAATAACTGTTCTAAATAATATGGAAGACTTAAGATATAATATTTAATATATATATATGATATATACAAATATACATGTATATATGGTCATATTATTTTAATCATTTGAATATAGTCAAACATAGAGGTATTTTATACATCATGTAGGCAATATGAAACAATTAGAGCTTCTTATATATTTTTTATATTAAACACATTTTTCAAATCCCTATTTGGATGCATGTTTAAAATTTCATAGTTTATCAAAATGACTTTTTATAATACCTTCCTTTGTAAAAACATTCTTCTTTTAAGTTACAAAGTTAAGTTTTCCATTTTTAAATTGGTTTTCATATTATACAAATTTTCGATTATTCTGATACTACGAGATTTTGAAAATTAAAATTTCGTACATGTTATAAAACCACTTTTAATAAATTAATTAAATCATCAATGATGAACGTTTTGAAGTTGGGGCAACCTTAACAGGGTTGGGCAGACAATTGAGTTCTGTGTTCTTGGTCACAAGTATGATTTTCATAAAGATAACAGCTGTGAGTTTTATATCATCATTAAAAAAAGTTTATAATTTATAATTTTTCTAGCCAATTCCACTAGACTGTATAAATCAAAGGGATATAAGTTCTCTAGTAACGAGCTATTTATTTCAAATTGGCTTATATAATTTGAATATTTAAAAAAAATGATATACATGAATGGAATATCCTCAATAATAATTTCCAAGATTTTCTCTTATGTGATGTTGTGTATGGAAATTATGAATCACATATTGAGAATTGGACTAATTAATGGACTTAAGACTATTCACTTGTTAGCCTAACAATCCATCATCAATAATATTCACAAAAATTAGGCCAAGTTGGCTATTTATGTGGAAATTATTAGTCAAGAAGAAAATTTTAAGTGTCTATATTTATATCTTCGTGTGATTTACGGCATATTTAGAATTATTTTGGATTAAATATTAAATAATTGACTTAATCATTATTTTAGAATATCACTTTGTTTAGTTAAGTTCTGAAAATTTGATTGCCTAAAAATCAATTATTGTGAAACTTGATTGTTTAATTAATCAATCTAATTTAGTGGGAAAAACAAATTAAAATAGTAATTAATTACGAGAACGAACTTTAACAAAGTGAACTTTGGTATTGAAAATTAAAGATAATCTGAAGGCCAGTATAATATTATTAAAATTAAATCTCAATAAAAAGAATATAGTTGTCTTATTGAAGTTGAATTTCCTATCTGTTTTAAAGCTCCATAAATTTTCTTATCTGCTTGAATGATGGATTTAGTTTGTAAACACTTCTTGACCAAGAACACCTATGTGATTTTCTTTTCTCTTTGATAACAAATAGTTATTTGAAAAAAAATATTCTTCATGAATTGATTGTTTTATAAGCGATTATTCAAATAATCGTAATAAGAAAAGAAATCTAAATCAAACAGACCCTTATAACACTATCATATATTCATTTGCACACTACATAAAAAGCCTCTCAAATTAATATTGACGAATTTCACTTAAGAATTCGGATTAAGCCTGCACTTGAATTAATTAAGTTACTTAAGTATCTAATTACATAAAATCAAATTAATTTATAATTCTAATTGATGAAGTGTCGATAGTGGCTTGTAGCCTCATACCTATACGAGCTATCAAGTCTTAGTATTTTTTACTCACTATCAATATGAGCCTATGAGTTTATTTATAGGAGAATAAATGGTGATATCAAGATACTGACAACTGAACTAAGGAGATTCATACACTTATTCCATCGTGTCTCGTTAATTCAGATCATCTGGATCGTAGGATCGTAGATCGACCCAACATTTTTGTATAACGCGGACTCATTATTATTTTAGGTATTTTTGGTATAATTTATTATATTATAAAAAAAATATAATGGATTATTTTGATTATAGCTAGATTTTGACCGATCAATCGTCTTCAACTAGGCCGGTGTTCTCCTTTTTCGAGCCATAAGAACTCACAATTATAAATTGTTATTGGGCTTTAGCTTAGTAGTTAGAAGTGGTCTTGTAAACATGTCTATTGAATTTTAGAGGTGGCAATTGGGTGGGTCGGGTTGGGTTTGGGTTGGTTCCGAAGGTTCGGTTCTTAAATGGGTTGGGTTCTTAAATGGTTTAAAGGTGGAACCAACTCAACCCAAAACGGAACCACAGTCAACCCGAAAGGGAACCAAGCCCAACCCGATTCAATACCTTACATTTTGTTCTTTATAATTTAGATTATTGACAAGCGATTTGGGTCTAACTTGAAATTAGTTGGACCCAACTTGGAACCAAGTTTGAACCAATTAGGAACCAAAAATAATTTCTTAGAAACCAACCTAATCCAAACTAGTTTAATTGGGTTGGAACCATGATTCCAGACCCATTTTGCCACCTCTATTATTGATCCATAGTAGAAGAATCTAATGGGCCAAAGTGAGCCCAACAAATCATAACCCAATTACCTGGTCAAACCCTTATTTCTCAGTACCCATCTAAATGGCTCGGCCCAATATTTCTGGCTAGTATCTATTATTATATGTTAAATATGTGTGTTTATTGTATGGTTTTGAAATCCGGACCAGACCGGCCGGTCCAACCAAAGGAACCAAGGACCAGCTCCGAAAATGGTCCTAGTCGAGCACAAAATTGTTTGGAACACAAAATCATCTTTTTTGGTCAAGATCTGTTTGAACCGGCGGTTCAACCAGTGAACCAGCCACAGGTCAATAAGGTCCTCACAAATTGGTTTTTTATATTTTTGATTTGAACATTTTAATTATCAGACTAAATGAACTATTTTTAATATGATCCTGGGGTGTCGATTATGTTATGTGATTTGTGATTAATCACATATATTCATATCAATAAATTGATTCTAATTATAAACTACGTTAAGTGTGACACTTTGTTGATTAGTTTTTCATTCACGTGAGATTGAAGTTGAGCAATTAAATATTCTAAATTAATCTACTAGAAGCATAATAATATAGAACAAAAAATTTGCTTTCAACAAACCAAACTCACTTAAATCTCCACATAAATCATACTATATATATAATTTACTCAATTAATATTTTCAATACAAAATACCATTCTAATTACACGAATGTATACATATTCAAAGGCTCTAAAATTCAATTAAATCACAGAGTGAGATTCTAATTGCACGGTTAATAATTACTTATAGTCCACTTAATGTGCTACTTTATAGAAGATTTTATTCCAAACTCGATTATATAAATTCAAATGAATTCACAAGTAGGGCTCAAAGGCGAACAAATTACTCCATATTTGCTTCAAACTCGATCATTAAAAGCCACTTTATTTAAAACAAGTTTAAACAACTTTTAGCTTTTGCAAAGTTTTGAGGATGAGAGCATGATAGAAAAGAATATGGAAAATAGACAAGATAACATGATGAGAAAATGGAAGTGAGAAAAGAAGAAAAATCAATTTGAGACTTGTTAAAATTTTCTAATATATTTGTGCAATTGATTAGTATCCATGTAATGAAAATATCTAAAAGATTGATTTAGATTCGACTAAATCAAATATAATAACAAAAAAATCCTATTATTTTATTTGTTCAAATAATTAGGGTTGGCAATTCAATCGGGCGAGTTGAGATTGCTTAAGCTAGTGCTCAACTTACTACTAAACATTTTAGTAATTAAGAAGATAAAGTTCATCAAATAAAAATATAACTTAACAATTTTACAATAATTCCTTCAATTTGACTCCAAAAAGTTTGAAACACCTTTTCCTATTGGGGAATATTTGGAATTAATTAAAATATGGTTGGTTATTTGTTTATCTTTTTTCTAATCCGAACTATCCATCTTATCCTTATAATTATGAAAATTTTATTTTATATTATAATCATTTTTAACCATTATACTAATTATTATATATTATTTACATATATAATACATATATATAGGTATTATTTATTTGAACGAACATAAGTTCAATTCATACCGCACTTACCTTCATACTCAACTTGAATTTAAGTTCAAATCCTAAATAACGACTCAAGTTTGAATTTCATTAAGCTGAACTTGTGAACTTTATTATAAATTTTTATTGCATCTTTTATTCAATTACATTCATATATAGTACTATAATAATTAATGTTAGTTATGACCTCGTTCCTCCTTCATAATCTCATAAAAATGATTTGACTTTATTTTTTTTAGTATTGCAATTATATATGCAGCAAAAAGGCATCCCAAAAAGACTTCCAATGTGCACATAAGCTCTTGTTAGAAATTCTTGTGCATTTTTTAATAGTTTTAGTCTTATGTTATTTGGTCAAATTTAATTTAATTTTGCTCTACAAGTTTCATATAATTATTTTGAAAGATTAGACTTTAGTACATATATGTTGATGGCTTGTTGAAAATGGTAATATTGTACACCTTAGTTTTGTGGATTTTGTGTAATTTCCTGTTTCACAAGAGGGTGATATGCAATTTTCCCAAATTAAACTCAACTAAGTTAGGCATGTAAGGACAACAATTTCTCTTTGGATTGTATGCAAGTACTTTATTATACTTCTTCAAGTTCATTTGAATGGTCTCAGTATGCAAAAAATTCTATGAATCAATCTAATTTTCACAATTTGACCAAAACAACATTTATCCAATGGTGAAAATTAGGTTGATTTTAATGGAATCAACCTAGTATAGAATGACATATCTTCTAATGAATCAACACTATCTAGTAGGACCAAATGATAAATTTATAGTACAAAATAAATATGATTGACTTAAATTAAATTTCATTTTGCAAAGTTAATATAAGCACAAGTGAAACACAAATTATCTTAAATAATATTCTTTCATTCTTACTCTCTTAATAATCATCAAGATCTTTATTGTTACATGCTAAGTGCACAATCTACTTGTGCACCACATTATTTTTGGCCAATATGCCAAGAAACTCAAACATAGTAGTAGTAGTAATAATAAAAAGATCATGATATCGTTTATGGGCAGAACACAACCCTGTAATTGGTACCAGCAGGACAAGTGAAAACACTTGTTTGATCATCCTGGGGATAACTATAGGCATCCGGGCACCACTACAAGAAAACAGGGTATCAGAGACGGAATTTTAGAGACGGACGCAAATCCGTCTCTAATAACAGGGTATCTGAGACGGATTTTGTGACGGATATTCAATCCGTCTCTCTTTTGCGACGGATTAGCGACGGTTATAATATTCCGTCGCATTTTTATAATAAATATGACATTAGAGACGGCGTTAGCGACGGATATAGCGACGGACAAAATTTCGGTCGCTAATTCCGTCACTAAATGCTAATTTTAGAGACAAAAATTAGAGACGGAACAAATCGGTCACTAAATTTTAAATTTGTGACGGATTTAGAGACGGATTTAGAGACGGAAATAAAATCGGTCTCTAAATCCGTCACTGAACATTAATATAAAATACAAAATTAGAGACGGACAAAATCGGTCACTAAATTTTATATTTGTGACCGATTTAGAGACGGATTTAGAGACGGAAATAAAATCGGTCTCTAAATCCGTCACTGAACATTAATCTAAAATACGAAATTAGAGACGGACAAAATCGGTCACTAAATTTTATATTTGTGACCGATTTAGAGACGGATTTAGAGACCGAAGTAAATTCGGTGTCTAAATCTGTCACTAAACATTAATTGAAAATACAAAATTAGAGACGGACAAAATCGGTCACTAAATTTTAAATTTGTGACGGATTTAGAGACGGATTTAGAGACGGAACTAAATTCGGTCTCTAAATCCGTCACTAAATATTAATTTAAAATATAAAATTAGAGACGGAAACAATCGGTCACTAAATTTTAAATTTGTGACGGAGTTAAAGACGGATTGAGAGACGGATTTAGAGACGGATTTAGAGACGGAAGTAAATTCGGTCTCCAAATTCGTCACTAAACATTAATTTAAAATACAAAATTAGAGACGGAAATAATCGGTCACTAAATTTTAAATTTGAGACATGCAATTCATGATTTCCGAATCTTATGACTTCACGATTTTCAAATCTTGAAATATACAAGATATTACAATATTTTATAATTTTATAAAGTATTAGTCTAAAACCTAAACAATCAATTCTATACCCTAAACCCTAAGCTTATCCTAAACCTTCAAACTCATGTAAACTAATGTGATTTACATAAATGATTTAAAGTTGTAATTAATTTTTGATCAATTAAAGGCATAATTATGTGGACTATATTCTCATTGACATATTGACATAAATAAATATATATCTAAAGTATATTATATATTGTTAATAATATTGAAATATATAAGATATTACGATATTTTATAATTTTATAAAGAATTAGTTTAAAAACCTAAACAATCAATTCTATACCCTAAACTTACCCTAAACCCTGAACTTATCCTAAACTTTGAAATTACCTATGTAGAGTAATGTGATTTAAATAAAATGATTTTAAGTTGTAATAATCTTTTAATTAATTAAAAGCATAATTAACTTCTTATTGCAGTTAGTCTCATGTGGAGATTCAAACAAAAATATAATTAAATAAAATAATAATTAATTTCATAAGGCAAAATAAAATAAAAATTATGCTTTTCTCTTGACTTGAACCCTTGATCTCTAAATAAAAACAAAAATTCCTACCACTACACCAGATACATTTTTAATAAAGATTGTCATATAAAATATATATTTACTATGTTCTGAAATGCACCATTTTATATTTAAAAGAAAAACCCATCTTTTAGAACAACATGAACCAAAAAATCCCCTTCTAAAAAAAACCCTAACTTCGAACCATCACTCAAACTCGAATCCCCTTTCTTCCAAATATTTCAAGTTCACCATCCGAAGTTTACCGGCGCCGTTCATCCCGAGGAAGTTCACCACCCGAGGAAGTTTACCTAAGGTGCGATTGTGGTGTTTACAAGGTGCGATTGTGTTTTGAGAATCTGTTGTGTGTCCAAGTGTTTGGCCTCTATGCATATCGATAAATTTTGTTTGTGTCTGGGGAGTTGATGCAGTGGTGTCTGGGAAATTGAGTATGTGGCTAGTTTCAATTCCTTGCCATGAAATCAGAAACTCAAAATCCCATTTTTATAATACGCATATTATACGCGTTTTCAGTAACTAAGGCTTCTAATAGTATTATATGCAATTCGAGAAGTTGTTAACATTTTGTTCCATTCACTGAAGATTTTGCTCATGTCTGCCCGTTGTTTTTCCTCGTGTTGTGTTATAGGTTTCTGAATTTGTGGTATTCATTGATTTCCCTATAAACTGTGATGTCCTTGCTTGATTCATTCTGTATCAAAAAACAAAAAATAGCATAATTATGATGAATTAGCAGTAGAATCTAAAATATTTCAAAATATGTGGTAATTATTAAGAGTATGCAATGCAATTTTCACGGATTTGTTTAGCTCATATGTGTTAGTGTTACACACTTGCTTCAGTTATGTACCTGAGGATAGTGTTCATTTACTCTATCGAACTCTTTCAATGAATATGATGAAACTTTCGATCTAACCTGCACAAAATTTCAGAAACAGAACAAAGGTGTTCAGATACAAATAGACTTTAACAAAGTACATTAAGAATCTTCAATCAAGGAACATAATGTAACATAGAAAAAAAGTAATATAATCTCTGTCCATCTAGCTAAATTAATTAACCAAATCTGCTCTTATTGGCATTCTGGAGAATGTGAGTAATGTAGAAGATGTGATTAATTTTATGTTCATTTTTTAATTGCATACCTTGATAGAAACAATTTGGCTCTACTCTTCGGATGTGTAACATTTCTTTTCTATTGAATCTAGGTGAATATACAATATGGAGAGTGATCGCTAGATTCTTTTTTAGACATCCTTGTGGATACAACACAAAAACTCAAGATATATTGTGGGAGAATTTTAAGGTAATTTTAAGGCAACTCAAGAGTTTTGTTGTGTTTGTGCTATTGGTTTGTGAGTGTTTGGATCAATCCTTATTCACTTGTTCATTTCATCACATTTGTACATGTTTCTTGATGGAGTTATAATTGATTGTTATTGATGTATGTATTAAATGATGTTGCACACGTTTAAGCCAAAAAAGTTAGTTTGAATAGCTTGATTTCTAGCAGAAAATTCAATCAGCGTTTACCTCGGATTAATCGAATCTTTTGCTACAAGGTATGTATCATTTTTGTTGATTAATTTGAGCACATCAAGCGTCTAATTGAAAAAAATGAAAATTATTTGTTTTTCACGAATTGCTTACGATTTATGAAGGAAGATTTTCCAAATTTACTGTGGCTTGTCAACTTTTACAAATCATGTTAGGATAAGACTTTTTATTTGCTGAAAAACTGTTCTAGTTGTAATTTTGTCAATCTGGTAAAAATTGCAATAACCTGTTTTAAAAACTTGTCTCCAAAATAAAGAAAAGGTGCAGAATAAAAAAATGAAAGAGATAAACAAGCTACTGCATGTTTTTTGAAACCTTTAATGATTTGAGTAGGTGTAAAAATATATTTGTTTTTGTTTGTGGTTGTGGGTTTCTTGATTACTGTCCTTTTTCAGCTTCTTTTAAGAAATTGACTGGTGATATTGCTCACACTTTATCATTTATATTTGTCTAATTGTTAAAATATTTTAATTGAGGTATAGGTGGGACAACTTAACAGATATTGGAATGCGAAAGGTGTGGAATGAAACTGTAAGTAATCGAGAAGGAGAGAGAGACGGAGTTGGAAAAATATCGGAAGAAGGACGAAGAGAGACACAAACAGATGCACGAAATAAAGGAGGAATCTAGACAAATGAAAGAACTTTTTCAGAAATTGATTCAAGAAGTGGGACCTCCAAACCACAAGTATCCCAGTGGATCTGGGCACACGAGAAGTAAATTTGTTATCTCTTACTTTTGGTTGAATGTTAGATTCGGATTGATATATTATTACTGATTATGATGTTGTGCTACTTGTTTTTTAGTGATGTGAATGACTTATTTTGTTATGTAGAAGTGATTATGATGTTATGTTTATTATTTTTGGAAAATTTTTATTATATTAATTGTGATTTTGGATTTTATTAGATTAATTGTGATGAATTTTGAGACGGAATGATATATAAATTATAGAGACGGATTTTGAGACGGATTTATTAAAAAATTCAGTGACGAATTTAGAGACGGATTTAGAGACTGAATTACAGAAAAAAATTAGAGACGGAATAGAGATCAAAATTAGACACCGAATTTGAGACGGATATTGAGTCGGAATGGCCACAAAATATTTGTGACGGAATTAGAGACGGAAATAGGTAGATATTTAGTGACGGAATTGGTGACGGATTAGAGACGGAAATAGGTTGATATTTAGTGACGGAATTGGTGTCGGATTAGATACGGATTTAGAGACGGAATTTTGGTGAAAAATATCATCACATTAGCGACGGAAATAGCTACGGATTATGTCCGTCACTAAAATTAGCGACCGATATTTGCCCGTCTCTAATTTGCGTCGAGCTGTTTAGAGACCGATCTTAGCGACGGACTTTTCCGTCGCTAAAACGATTTAGAGACGGAAATAGCGGGTATCAGAGACGGATTTGTCCGTCTCTGATACCCTATTTTCTTGTAGTGCACCTTTCCTTAAAGAACCTGGAAAATGGCGTCGGACTACAACTTCCAGGCCCATCTGTGCAACAATATTCATTAGTTTGGAAAACAGTGCAAGGATTGTTACATCCACCGGGGGCCCGAAGCTCATTTGGACACTGGTCATTAATTGGTGCGGTGCACCTTATGCTGCGACACACATCTGTCGTCGGGCTGAATTCCATTGGTATGTTGAACCCATCTACCAAGGAAATGTCAATAAAGTCCAAGTTATTTGGTTGGTTTAGAGCGAATTCAGCAAGGGTGTTGGGTGGTCGACCGTAGCCCTGGCATTCTAGTTGTCCATTACAGTCACCGGTCTCACACTGGCCTTGGCCATTGCAATTTGTTCGGCCCCAAATCCGAGCCTGAGTAGTGCCAGGCGCAACATTAATTTGCCACGATTCACCTGAATTGAGTTGCCTACCCCCGCCTGGGAAAGCAGCGGCCCAAACAGTGTAGCTACATCGGTTGGTGATGTCGAAAGTAGCACCATTGGTGCATGTGAATAACATGATTGGGAGAAGAAAAGCTAAAAATGGAAGGGTTTTGGTGAAGCTCATTGTTGCTTTAGTATAAGATGGTTTTGCTTTGTAGTTGTGTGGTATGAGGCAAATGGGATGGGGTTTATATAGATGGTTTGTTGCATCACAAGTTGTTGTGTTATTGATGACTTCTAGTGTTATGGTTAGATAATTCAAAGATTTCAATAAGATTTTTTTTTATTCTTGTCTCACTATTTAAGTCTAAATAATCTAAGGTATGCTTGTATGTAGTGATGACTATTAGACTATAATGTGGAAATTTATTAGTCAAGAGGAAATTAAAAGTGTCTATATTTATATCTTCGTGTGATTTACGGTATATTTAGAATTATTTTGGATTAAATATTAAATAATTGACTTAATGATTATTATAGTCTATCACTTTGTTTAGTTAAGTTCTGAAAATTTAATTGCCGAAAATCAATTATTGTGAAACTTGATTGTTTAGATGGTTTGTTGCATCACAAATTGCTTGTTATTGATGCTCTTCTAGTGTTGAGGTTAGATAATTCAAAGATTTCAATATGATTTTTTTTTATTTTTGTCTCATTATTTAAGTATAAATAATCTAAGGGTACTTGTATATAGTGACTATTAGCTATATTTGTATATGCTTGTGTGTTTGAATTTTAAAAATATCCAAAAATATGTATTATAAAAATTCGTGTAGAAATAGTGTGTGTTTATGTATGTTTTTAAACAGTGGTTTAAAGTTGTAAAATGTGTCAAATTAATAATTATAGATTGATGAATGATGTGTTAAATGATTGTGTTAATTACGTAGATAATGATTATGAAGCATATACGCTGTAATTATATATATATATCATGGATAGTTTATGCATATTCATATAATTGAAGGGCGTTTAAGTAATTCTAAGGGTGTTCACGAGTTAAGCTGACTCAAAAATAGCTCGATTCGAGCTCGAGCCTAACGAGTCAAGCTTTTCAAACGAGCCGGGCTCGAGCCAAAAAATGCCAGTTCGCCAGCTCGCGAGCCGAAATAATTTTTTTAACTAATATATATAAAAATAAATATTTATTCATATATTTATTTATTTATATATATTATGATATATTATAATAATATATATAAATTATAATATTTTTGATATTATGATTATATTTAATAAAATATATTTAAAAAAATTATTTTATAAAAAAATTTATTATTTTTTTGAGCTCGAGCTCGAAAATTGTGGCTCGAGCTCGACTTGTGAACACGCCTAAGTAATTCAGATTACTTTCGACAAACTTGATAACCGAAGCTAACTAATGATGTATTCAATTTTTATTACCCTCAAAATATAAATCGATCAAATGTCGAGATTACATATTATGCATTTATCCTATGATTAATTAAGTTAAATTCGATTAAGTCTAATTCGGACTATAGTTTCTCTATTTTGCTTCAATTAATATAGTTATTTACTTGTTCCTAATTTCATAGTCCAAGAAACAATTAATTTGTTATACGTACATTTCGGATGGTATAATATCTGTCTAATCTCGACTCTTATGGTCTTTGGTCAATTTTCATTGGCACCATTTATTTCCTTTTCTCTATAAACATCAATGTTTGTCTAGGATTTATGTTACTACAAATCTAGTGGAGTCGGCTCATCGTTAGAGCTCGATTCAAAATTGAGATATTTTGAGCTCGAACTTTCTTATAATTGTTTATAAATTTACGATCCAGCTCACAAATTTTTTATCATTATTTTTATTTTATATATATTATAAATATCCATATTCATGAAATTAATAGTTCGAATGTTGTTTATAAATACTTAAATAATATGTTAATTTTCGTGCAAAATATGTAATAACAATAAATTATACTATTTTAGTTTATAGTTGTTGATATAGTTTTTAAAATTAGTTCAATTAATCATGTCTCTGTTTATAACATCAGTGCAATAAAAATATTTCTTAATTACCTCATAATTTTAATTATTATTGAATAGAAGATACGATAAAATATAATATCATATATATAGATATGCTTTTTATTATAATTATCATTTTATGTTAGTAATTACATTTTGATTTTTGATATACATTATTAACATATTTTAACAACCCAAATTAAAATTGAATTAATCTTACTTGATTAGGAAAATAAAAAAAATTATTTTTTCGTTCAAACTCGATCTCGACTCATCTATAGTAATCTTAAACTCGAGCCTTATAAAAACTTAGACTCATCTAGCTTGAGCTCAAAAAAGAAATTATACTAGCTCGAGCATATAAATATTACCAAACTAAACTCAAACTCGACTTATTTTTACCCTATATAATCCATTGACCAGTTTCACAAATTGCTTATAAAGTCGTTGTGCATAATTATATGGGACCTAGTAAGTTGATGTCTTATTGAGACATTACAGAATATTGGTAAATTACTTGAGATAAAAACTTAATATAGCAAATACAGAATAAATAATTGTTCTGTATAATAATGCAAGAGTTAATATATAAGTAAATATATGATATATACAAATATACATGTATGGTCATATTATTTTAAATCATTTTAATATAGTCATATACATAAAGGTATTCTATGACTCTAGGTTGGCCAAATAAAACAATTGGAGCCTCTTATAAGTTATAAACACATTTTAAGATCCCAATTTTGTATGTTTAAAATTTGATAGTTTATCAAAATTGGCTTGTTTATAATACCTTCCTTTGTGAAAACATTATTCTTTTAAGTCACAAAATTAAACTTTCCATTTTTAATTTTTTTTTTCATATTATACCAATTTTTCAATTATTTTGATATATACTACGAGACTTTAAAAATTAATTTTTTTATAAATTAACTAAATCATCTATGAGAACTCCTGGTCGAACAATTGAGTTTTGTGTGAGTTCGATTCGTTCTTAAGGAATCCTATTTGTGTGAAGATGTCAGTTGTCTGCAACTTAAACTGATTTATCTCTCTTGTGTAATTTTTAAACTATTATATAAGAACGATGTGCAATTAATACGTATCATAAAAGTAGCGGCTGCGAGTTTTCTCTCGTCATAGAAAAAGTTTAAAGTTTACGGTTTACAATTTTTCTAGCCATTCCTACTAGACTGTATAAATCAACGCGATATAAGCTCTCACATAACGAGTTCTTTACTTCAAATCGGCTTACATAAACTGCATATTTTTTGAAAAAAGAATTTGGAAGGATATTATACATGCATGGAATATTCACAAAAATAATTTTCAAGATTTTCTCTTATGTTATGTTGTGTATAGAAATTTTTAATCACATATTGAGAATGAGACTAATTAATGGACTTAAGACTATTCACTTGTTAGCCGGGGCTTTTTTGATATAACCCCCGAGGTATGTAGCTTTGGCAAACAACCCCCCGAGGTTTGAAATTTTGGTAAACAACCATTTTTGTTTAGTTGACCGTTAGTCAACAGTTAAGGTCATGGGCAAAATTGTAATCTAATAATTCCAAACAAATATATTAATTTTCAATGTATTTATTTGGAATTAATAAAATTAATATATTTGTTTGAAATTATTAAATTATAATTTTGTAAATAAATAAAATTAATAAAATTAATATATTTGTTTGGAATTATTAAATTACAATTTTGCAAATAAATAAAATTAATAAAACTAATATGTATTTATTTTCAATGTAATATTAATATATTTGTTTGGAATTATTAAATTACAATTTTGCAAATAAATAAAATTAATAAAATTAATATGTATTTATTTTCAATATAATTTCAAATAAATACATTGAAAATTAATATATTTGTTTGCAATTATTAAATTACAATTTTGCACATGTCTTTAACTGTTGACTAACGGTCAACTAACCAAAAATGGTTGTTTACCAAATTTTCAAACCTCGGGGGGTTGTTTGCCAAAGCTATATACCTCGGGGGGTTATATCAAAAAAGCCCCTTGTTAGCCTAATAATCCATCATCAATCATGTTCACAAAAATTAGGCAAAGTTGGCTATTTATGTGGAAATTTATTAGTCAAGAAGAAAATTTAAAGTGTCTATATTTATATCTCCGTGTGATTTACGGCATATTTAGAAATATTATTTTGGATTAAATTTTAAATAATTGACTTAATCATTATTTTAGAATATCACTTTGTTTAGTTAAGTTCTGAAAATTGCCTAAAAATCTATTATTGTGAAACTTGATTATTTAATTAAGCAATCAAATTTAGGGAAAACAAATTAAAATAGTAAATAATTACGAGAACGAACCTTAACAGAGTGAACTTGGGCTTTTTATATATAACCCCCCAAGGTATTTAGCTTTAGCAAATAACCCCCCAAGGTATAAAATCTTGGCAAGTAACCACTTATGTTAAGTTGACCGTTAGTCAACGGTTAACTTTATGGGCAAACTTGTAATTTATATATTGAAACAAGGAACAAAAAAAAATTTAATTCACTTTATACAACAATAATTTTTCTTAATTTCAAATGTTTATTTATTTATCTAAATATTTAGATATATATTATATTATTCTATCTAATAATTTGAAGGTAAAATTAAATAAATTTAGATAAATAATTTGAAGGTAATATAATATTTTTAATTGAAGGTAATTAGATAGAATAATATAACATATAATATATAATATAATATTTGAAGGTAGAATAATATAATATTATAATATTATAAATTCGAAGGTAATTTAGATAGATAATATTAGTACAATATTTGAAGGTTTGAAGGTAAAATTGAATAAATTTAGATAAATAATTTGAAGGTAATATAATATTTAAAATTGAAGGTAATTAGATAAAATAATATAATCTATAATGTAATATATAATATAATATTTGAAGATTAGAATAATATAATATTATAATATATAAATCGGAAGGTAATTTAGATAGAATAATATAATATATATTTAAATTTTAGATAAATAAATAAAATATTGTTGTATAAAGTGAATTAGATTTTATTTATTTATTTTTGTTGTTCTTTCTTTTTATAAGTAAAATTACAATTTTGCCCATTAACTTAACTGTTGACTAACGGTCAACTTAACAGAAAGGGTTACTTGCCAAAATTTCATACCTCGGGGTGTTATTTGCTAAAGCTAAATACCTCGAGGGGTTATATACAAAAAGCCTGAGTGAACTTTGGTATTGAAACTTTAATTTAATTTGAACGCCAATATAATATTATTAAAATTGGATATCAATGAAAAGAATATAGTTGTCATATTGACGTTGAATTCCCTAACTATTTTAAAGCTCCTGGCTTTTTGTATATAACCCCCGAGGTATTTAGCAATTAGCAAACAACCCCCTGAGGTATGAAATCTTGGCAAGTAACCATTTTTGTTAAGTTGACCGTTAGTCCACGGTTAAGTTTATGGGCAAAATTGTAATTTATATATAAAAACAAGGAACAACAAAAATAAATACATAAATTTTAATATACTTTATACAAAAATAATTTTTCTCGATTTCAAATGTTTATATTATTTATCTAAAAATTTAGATATATATTATATTATTCTATCTAATAATTTGAAGGTAATAATATTTAAAATTGAAGGTAATTAGATAGAATAATATAATATATAATATGATATTTGAAGGTAGAATAATATAATATCATAATATATATATTTGAAGGTAATTTAGATAGAATAATATTATTATATAGAATATTTCAAGGCTTGAAGGTAAAATTAAATAAATTAAGATAAATAATTTGAAGGCAATATAATATTAGCAATTGAAGGTAATTAGGTAGAATAATTAATATATGATATATAATATAATATTTGAAGGTAGAATAATATAACATTATAATATATAATTTGAAAGTAATTTAGATAGAATAGTATTATAATATATAATATTTGAAGATAATTTAGATAGAATAATATAATATATATTTAAATTTTTACATAAATAAATAAATATTTGAAATTGAGAAAAATTATTGTTGTATAAAGTGAATTAAAATTTATTTATTTATTCTTATTGTTCCTTATTTTTATATATAAATTACAATATTGTCCATAAACTTAACTGTTGACTAACGGTCAACTTAACAGAAATGGTTACTTGCCAAGATTTCATACCTTGGGGGGTTGTTTGCTAATGCTAAATACCTCGGGGATTATATACAAAATGCCCTAAAGCTCCATAAATTTTCCTATCTGCTTGAATGATGGTTTTAGTTTGTAAACACTTCTTGACCAATAATACTAATATGATTTTCTTTTCTCTTTGATAACAAATAATGATTTGAGAAAAATTATTCATAATAAATTGATTGTTTTATGAGCGACATTCAAATAATCGTAATAAAAAAAGAAATCTAAATCAAACAGACCCTTATAACACGATCATATATTCGTTTGTACACCACATAAAAAGCCTCTCAAATTAGTAATGACGAATTTCGCTTAAGAATTCGGATTAAGCCTGCACTTGAATTAATGAAGTTGTTTTAAGTACCTAATTACATAAAATCAAGTCATCAAGTCAATGCATAGTTTTAATTGATGAAGTGTCGGTAGTGGCTTCTAGCCTCATACCTATACGAGCTATCAAGTCTTAGTATTTTTTACTCATTGCCAATATGAGCCTATGAGTTTATTTATAGGAAAATAAATGACGATATCAAGATACTGACAACTGAATCACGGGGATTCATACAGTTGTTCCATAATGTCCGGTTCAGATCATCTGGATCGTAGGATCGTCGATCGACCCAACATTTTTGTAGAATGCAAATTCATTGTTATATAAGGTATTTTTGGTATAATTTATTATATTTTAAAAAGTTATTTTGAATTATTTTGATTATAGCTAGATTTTGACCGATCAATCATCTTCAACTAGACCGGTGTTCTCCTTTTTCGGGCCATAAGATCTCACAATTATATGTTGTTATTGGGCTTTAGCTTAGTATTTAGAAGTGGTCTTGTAAAATTGAGATATTGATCCATAGTTAATCTAAATGGGCAAAAGTGAGCCCAATAAATCATAACCCAATCACCTGGTCTGACCCTTACTTCTCAGTACCCATTTAAATGGCTCAGCCCAATATTTCTGACTAGCATCTATTATATGTTGAATGTGTATTTATTGTAGGGGTGTGCAAAAGTAACCGAACCGACCGAACCGAACCGAAAACCGAAAATTCGGTTCGGTTTTTAACCGAACCGAAAATTTCGGTTCGGTTTTCGGTTTTTAATTTTTTAGAATTTCGGTTTTCGGTTCGGTTTCGGTGTGTGGTGTCGGTTAACCGAACCGAACCGAAAACCGAATTTTTTTAAATTTTATTAAATTAAAATATATTATATTATTAATAATAGATAAAAAAATAACAAAAATCCATTGTAGTCTAATTGGTTAAGGTGTTTGGCTTTCATCTAGAGGTCTCGGGTTCAAATCCTAGCAAAAGCAATTTTTTTTTTTACTTTTGTAACCCAAAAAAAATAAAAATAAAATAAAATAATAAAATAAAAATAAATTCGGTTATTTCGGTTTTTAACCGAACCGTATTTCGGTTCGCTTTTCGGTTCTCAAAATTACCGAACCGAAATTTCGGTTCGGTTTTGGACCGAACCGGGCCGAGTTGCACCCCTACTTTATTGCATGGTTTTGAAATTCAAACCAGACTGGCCGGTCCAACCGAAGGAACCAAGAACCAGCCCCGAAAATGGTCACAGTTGAGTAAAATCGTTTGGAACATAAGATCATCTTTTTTGGTCAAGATCTGTTTGAACCGGCGGTCAAGATCAGCCAAGGGTCAATAAAGTCCTCACAAATTGGTTTTTTATATTTTTGATTTGAACATTTTAATTATCAGACTAAATGAACTGTTTTTAGTTTGAAAGTGGGAGTTGAATATGTGATATGTGATTTAATCGCATATGTTCATATCAATAAATTGATTCTAATTATCAACTACGTTTTAAGTGTTAGACTTTGTTGTTTAATTTTTTCATTCATTGAATTTGAGTAATTAATTTAAATCAATGTACTAGAAGCGTAATAATATAGGCAAAAACATTTTGCTTTCAACAAACCAAACTCACTTAAATCTCTACATAAATCATGCTATATACAATTTACTCAATCAATATTTTCAAAACAAAATACTATTATAATTATACACCAACGTCTACATATTCAAAAGGCTCTAAAATTCAGTACAATCACAAGTATTATAGGGAACTCTAATTGCACGGTTAATAATTACTTATAGTCCACTTAGAGGGTGTTTGGCTAAACTTATTTAAAATATCTTATAAATTGTAACAACTTATAAGATGTTTTAAGAGCTTATAAGATGTTTGGTCTTATTTTAAAAATAAGCTCTCAAGTGTTTGAATAAAATAAGTTTATTGAGCTTATAAGATGTTTTCAAATATTATAAGAGAGAATTTGTGTAATTATAAAAATAAAAAATAAAAATCGGAGAAGGATATTGTTAGAAAGGAGAAAATTAGCTAAGGTTGTTATGTTTTTAACAATATAAACAACATCCAAAATCTAAGATTTTGAAATAAGTTGGGTTTGGCTAACTTATTTCTTATTTGCTTATAAGACCCAAACATCTTATTTTTTGGTCTTATAAGATCTTATTTTAAAAAGTTATCCAAACACTTTCATAGAGCTTATAAGCTCTCAAACATCTTATAAGATGTTTAAAAGAGCTTATAAGCTTAGCCAAACGCCCTCTTAATGTGATACTTTATAGAAGATTTTACTCTAAACTCGATTATATTAAATTCAAATGAATTCACAAGTAGGGCTCAAAGGCGGCCAAATATGAATTCATAAATAGGGAGGCGAAAAAAGTAATTAATATTTGGTTCAAACTCGATCATTAAACGTCAGTTCATTCAAAGCAAGTTTAAACAATTTTTTGCTTTTGCAAAGTTTTGAGATTCGACTTGATAAATAAAAAATATTAAAAATATAAACATAAAACTCTGTGTTCAACTCGATTAAAGTTCGTTTGAGCTCAGCAGGTCTAACAATCAAACAAACTCAATCACAAATCTTAAATATCGATTTTAAATAAAACAAACTTGAACAATAATTTATTCGATTCGGCTCAACTGATTAACACCTTTATTTATAAGAAAAGTGAATTACAATTATTATGTAAATTGTCACTCCCTTTTTCATCATACTTGACTTACTCAAACTCGATCCAAATTAAAATAATTAGAAAAAATACTAAGCAAAATCGATTAAACTGCATTTGAATTTTCATAGGTCGGCTGGAAGTTAGTTCGTTAAGACACGTTTAACACATACTTAAAAACAATTGTCAAAATGAAAGTGACTTAATGTCATGGAATCACCTAACATAAAACAATTTTAAACTGTATTTTATGTTTTATGACAATTAAATTAGTTATTTTATACTAAAGATTAGTAAATTTTTATTCAATCATTACTTGTACACAAAATAAACGCGTACAAACATGCATAGGTGTGCAAGATGCATGGCGAATTTCTTGAAGATTACATATGCAATGTTATTTTGTCAAAGAAGAAAAATGTTACTCCGTTCGTCAAAAATAAAATTTATTATTCGATTTTTGGTTTGTTAATGTTTATCACTTCTTATATATATGTATTATCTAATTTAACTATAATACCTTGTTTTTTGTATTATGAAAAGGGTATTTGGGAAAATAATAGACTTTTGATTATTATTTAGAAAAGACAATGTTTTTTAGAGGGAGGAAATATAATACTAAGTTGAATAAAACATTTCACTTAATGATTTAATTAGTTAGCTTTTATTTGGGTTTAAAGAACTTGCCTAGAAAAAGAAATATTAAAGGGAAAAACGAAATCATAGAAATAAAAAAACATATATAGATGATGGTCAATTTTATGTGAAATCGGGTTTAACAAATACAGTGTGGAGGGTGATTTTCATCGCTCATCCACAATCCCTACTCTATAAATATGTGATTTATAACACAACAAAATTTATTGAATTTTGTGTATTACAAATTTTTGAGTGTTGCATATGGAAACAAGTAGCCAAAACAATTAAAATGATATGGATTGGGGTTGTGTTGACTCTTGAGATATATTAAAATATTCATTTCGTCGAGCTTTTATTTAATTCTATAACACTCAATTTGATTTAAAGTTCAAGTATGAAAGTGACTATATATATATATATATATGTATACATGCATGGAATCAAATAACAGAAACAATTGTCATTGATAATTAACCTAGTAATTTCATACAAAAGTTTAATAATGTTTTAATTCAATCATTACTTGTACACAAGACAAAACGCGTCCTAACATGCATAGGTGTGCAAGATGATAAATCTTGATTTTTTAAGGTTAATATAAAGATAATTATTACAGTCAATAAATTTTTTAACCCTAAATGTGAAATTATTTATTGGGATTGATATTACAGTGATTTCTTTTTTACTATACAAGTTTATTTTGAGGGGTTTGTAATAAATTTGTCAAATAATAATTTTCAAGTTTGGACTTGAAAATATTGAGATAATTTATTTTTATCTTTAAGATAATAAAATCTAAATATATACCCTTTTTTATTGACAAGAAATTTGGACTTAAATCATTATAATAATATCAATTTATCAATCTGCAGAAAGATCTCTACTATTAATTCTCTCTCTATATATATGTACAACTGTTTAATTTTATTCTAGAAGGTTAATGATAATTACAATCCAAGTCATGTTAGAATATTTTAATGGAAAGTGAATGGAATATAATTGTTTTGGATTGATATATTATCAAAATTTCTTTTGACTATACAAGTTTATTTCGAGTTTTTTTTTAATAATTTTGTCAATGAATTTTCAAGTTTAATTAATTGTTTAGGAAAGAACGAGGCAAGTAATGGGAAGAACGATAGCTATGTTATCTGTATTTTATCTCCTTCATGTTGATTATAACCCTTAATTTCTTGTTAAATAATTAGAAAAAGAAATCGACATTAAATATATATAAATTGTGAAACTCATTAGTAAAACTTAATTGCGTGTCTTTTCAAAGAAGAAAGCTTATTATATTAATATTATATAAAACATAGATCCCAGACATTTGGAGTCTTTAATTTGTTTATTGCTTGAAATTTCATCCCAAATACCCTTGGTATTACATTAATTTCGACAATTTTCTTAAGGGGGCTTAATTGTAATTTTTTTTATATGGGGTCTTTTGAAGGTTTATAAATTTGTTGAATGGATATTATTTTTCTTTGGTGTCGGGTTAATAAATTTGCTTCTTAATTAGTATAATATATGTTATCAATTATTGAAAATTGAAGCACTTACTATT
The DNA here is from genome assembly GCA_963669365.1 of Verbascum thapsus. Taxonomy (NCBI): domain Eukaryota; kingdom Viridiplantae; phylum Streptophyta; class Magnoliopsida; order Lamiales; family Scrophulariaceae; genus Verbascum; species Verbascum thapsus. The sequence goes on from OY770109.1 coordinate 11,653,682, forward strand.
GTTGTAGCTTGTGCAAATTAATTTTTACCATGCCTATTTTGCACAATCTTTACACTTAAAGGACCAATTTTGTAATATTTAAGAAGTCACTACCAACTTTGAAGATTATCATAACATGATGGTCGAGAAATTTTATGTCTGGTTAAATAAATTTGGTGTGACATATACAACATATTTGGAATGAGTTGGTTGATTTTCACTAGGGATGAAAATCAAACTAAACTACTCGATATTCGACTCAAGCTCGATTTGTTAACTTGTTAAGCCAAACTTAAAAAACGTGTTTGATAAGTTTTTAATCTCAGTTCGATCTCGATTCAATTAGTAAATAATAATAAAAATATATACAAAGCAATCAAATTATTTAAGATCAACTTGATTAAAAATCGTTTAAACTCGACTTGATTAATAATTGAACCAAGCTCAAACATAATTTTTAAAGTTATGTTTTAATTTTCACCATTCACTTACTGCCACTAACTGAGTCAACTTTAAAATATATGATATATATCACATCTTTAAAATATATATATGATATATATCACATCGAGTTTGTTAAATTCGATATAACAAAAATTGTCTCTCATATATCATTGCTTTCGTCATTACTATTGTCATATATTAGACTATGTGCAATGGGGTGTTGAAAATAGGGTGTTTAATATTTTAAATAGTTGAAACCATTGGAAGAGGGTGTTTAATGGTGATGTGGATTAAATTGGTGGAGAAATTTTACATGGTGTTGAAAAGGTTACATGGCATGATCTTATTGGCTAACCATATTGTAGATATTTTTATCACACTCCAATTATTTGATGTTAATTATTTGATAATAAATAAATTTTTTTATATAAAAAAAATATATCAAAAAATTCATCATTTTTTCTCCTCTATAAATAGAGACTAGTTTCACTTGATTTGGATACCAAAAAAAATTCGATCATTTTCAATATAATCATATTATTATCCTTTACTAAATTATTGTTCTTTATCTTTTAATATTTTGTGAGTGAATGGATCCTAACAATAATCCTTTCAATTCTCAAAATTTGACTAATTGTCAACTCTTGTGTTATTTGCTAATACAAAAATTAATAATATGATAAATATTTAAACGATAATATTATTATAATCTAATTATAAAATTAAAAGGATAAATAAATAAGATTAATATTTAGATAAATATTTAAATAAATTTTATTTAAAAAAATATCAAAAAAGAAATTATTTCATCGTTATTTTTAATTATAAACGATAATTTTATTATAATCTAATCATAAAATTAAAAGGATAAATAAATAATAATATGAGATAAAAGTAGTGGGGTAGGGTGTTGAATATTATTAAACAAAACCATTGTAGAGTGTAAAATTTGAATGGGTGTTTAATTATTATGTGGAAGAGAGATAAGATGATGTGCAGTGTTGGGAATTGAAAAAGAGGGTGTTTAATGTTGTGACCATTGTACATAGTCTTATGTCATGGGATATCAGCTTTGTCATAAAACCCTAATTAAGTTTCTTGGAACCTTCCATCTAATATCTAAATAGTAAAATATATCGATCGAGTAGTATAAATACATTCATATTTAAGCATTCCCAATTATATTTCCAGCAGTACTGAGATTAAGGTTCATTAAGCACCTAATTAATCAGGTAATTAACCCTAATAATTCCCTCTATATTAGAATTATTCTTTTCTCTCTCATCTTCTTCCTACGACGGAACCACCCACGATTCATAGCCGCCGTTGCTTTCACCACCGTCCTCAGCCACTATTAGCCTCCCCATCCGCCGTAGTCGTTGCCTGCTCCACTCGTCGGCGCCGCCGTGGTCTGCCTCTAGCTGGGTTGCTGTTTACATATATGAATATTATTTCATATACAGTGCCTACATATATATATATATATATATATATGAAAATATAAATCTGCGTGTCTATGTATATATATATATATATATGAAAATATAAATCTGCGTGTCTATGTATATATATATATATAGATGCATAATGTCTTTTAAGTGGAGTTGGTGCAGGGAGTTGAATTTCTATATTAATTTTTACAGTTGATTATTTTTATTTTACAGGATTTTCTGTATTTACTAGATTTTCAATAAGCTAAATCATAATTAATCTAACGTTATCGATACAACACTTCAAAATATTTTATTTCTAATGATTAAAAGTAAGATTCTTACTACACAATATTATAAAATTGAGAAATGAAAAAAAAAAAAGTATACTTAAGCAAACTAATTGATTGATACTTAGACTTAAAAATTATGTTTAATTAGTCAAAAATAATTCTCCTTAATTCTTGGATTTCTTCAAATGAAAAGTTGATGAAAGCTATACTTCGAATTGAAAAGTATGTTTTGATGTTTTTTAATATAAAAGATCTTAAGGTGCTTATAGTAATTTTTTCAAATTATTATGAAGAATTAGTTGCTACTTCATATATTATCCATTCTATTTTTTCATTAACTAATGTATTTCTTTTTATTGGATTCATTTTAATACAGATTTTCAATTCGTATCGAACACAAAAATGTCGATTATTAGAAGAACTCACGATTGCTACGATCATTATGAGCTAAAAAACTACGACAAATTATTCTCTTGTTATGCATGCAAGATGAAAGGGTTCGGGCCGAGATACACATGCGACCTATGCGGTCACGAACTTCACCGAGAGTGTCGATACCCTAGCCCCAACACGACCCACGAATACTTTGGATGCTCTATTTTCACGTTTCGAGAAAAACCCTTCACAAAAATCGGTAAAAACGACAAAATGTACCACTCGAAATGTTGTGACGCGTGTGGTAAGGATATTTGTGGTGTGAGTTACCACTGTGAAAATGATAATCTCGACTTACATCCTTGTTGCAGTAATCTTCAAGAGAAAGTTTTAATCGGCGATACAGTGTTTAATCGGAGGGCTAATGTGTCGTCTAAATGCATGTGGTGTAAAGAGAGAAAGATTTCAGATGGAAAACGAGATGTTCTTGGTTGGTCTTATATATCGACGTGCAGAAAATACCATTTGCATGTGTATTGCATGACGGAGATGATGCATGAGACTTATATGAAGAATGGTGAATTGGCATTGGAGAAAGTTGATTTACGAGACTTGGTTAAATCGAGGAGGACGAGTGGGAGTCGAAATAGCACGTTTGAAACGATAAAAGCGTTTCTTAAAGTTATACTGGCTGTTCTTTTAGGCGATCCAACTGTGTTGATTTCCAATGTTTTGGTGGAGTTAGTTTCGCGTGGTTTGCAATAAGTATTAAAAAGGGTTTGGATTTATAGTATGGTTTGAACTTTGAAGTAGTTTGATTATTTTTTGTTTATAGTATATGTGTGCATTGTAATATATTGAGATTTGTTGGTTTTGTTACATTTGTTTGGCTTGGATTGTGTACATTATTTGGTAAAAAAAAAAATCTTTTTTTTGAGAAAAACTTTTGCTATAAAATATAAACTTTTATGTATAAATTGTTTTTCTTGTAAATATTAGTCAATGAAGTGTTTGCATATTTTAGAGTTTTTCTTTTACTAGTAAATAATATGTTCGTTGAACGTATATGATTTTGTTTAAATTATTTACATAATCAGCCAACTGAATATAAAAATATAGGAAAATATGAGAATTTGATGCAATAAATACACCATAATTTCATTTTATATTTTATAGTCTCATATTCTGATATATAGCATCATTTTTTGAGAGATGAACTCCGACATATTTAATTCAAATATTAATTTTAGCTCGAGTTTGACTTAGTTTGGTGAAATTGTTTTTGTAAACCAAAGAGATTGAATTGATTATAAGTCGCAATCTTGTAGTTTGTCACTACAAGAAATTTCACTTCTAGAAAGAAAAATATTCGTTACTTATATGAGCTAAACAAAATACTAAGGCTCCATTTGTTTGACAGGGAATGGAATCTAAAATGGGAATAAGATTTCTGGTAATTTGATTACTAGAAATCTGATTCCATTGTGTTTGATTGTCCACAAAAAATTGGGTAAGGATATATATATATATATTTTTTCCCTTTTTTTATGTTTGGTTCAAACACATATAATAAAGAATAAATTCTAAAATTAAAGACTTTGACTTAAATACCCTTATTTTAAACCATATTTGTATAATCTAATTATAAATTTTCAACCATAGTAGAATATTTGATATTATATATATACACAAGTGTATATACACATATATATTTAATTTGGTTAAATAATAAAAAATAAATATGATATCAATTTGGTTCAATTGCATTATCCTCTTTTAGAAAAGTGATAGTTAAATTGAACATGCTTATTTTTTATTTACATATTGTTTGACTTTAAAAAAAATTGATACATATATGGATTTTTCATATACCAATGCATTGATAATTATTTTAAGTCGGAAACATATTATTGTTAATAAATAAAATATATTAATCATATGTGACCAACAACCATTTCAAAAGTACTATCACAAAAATAACATAACAATTTTTCAATTTCATTCAATAAATAAATTTCAAATAAAATATAAATCACGATCGATCTATTTTGATGATAAAAATATTCTAAATAAATTAAAAATACGAAACTATTTCTTCATAAATAATAACTTAAATGAAATGCATAAATAAATAACTATTTTTGTTGATTTTGTAATATTTGATATAGGGGTAGCAAGGGCATAAAGTATTGTATTTATGATTACCTTGATATGGTAATGACAATACCTCAATAAATAAGGTATTGTAATTCCCTTATTTGAGATGATAATTCCCATATTTTGGGAATTAGATTGCATTCCATAATATCAAATAAAAAAATTACCAAACAAGGCTATTTGATTTTTGGGAATCATATTTCCTATTTTGATTTTATACCGACAAACAAACGAAGCCTAAACTATAACTCATGGGAAACAAAAAATTGGTACTCCTGTAGCTTAAGAATTTTAAAATGAAGTTGACATATGTGTTTCCATATTAAATTAGATGGTGTTTGGTTAAATTTATAAATATCTTAAAGTAGCTCAAAAGTGTATAAACCCTCAAAATAAATTATCAAAATTTTATAATGTTACTTAGTTCGGTAAGACACGTTTAATTAATACATACCTAAAAGAACAATTGTCAAAATGAAAGTGACTTAATGTCATGGAATCACCTAACATAAAACAATTTTAAACTGTATTTTATGTTTTATGACAATTAAATTAGTTATTTTATACAAATGTTTAATAAATTTTTTATTCAATCATTACTTGTACACAAGACAAACGCATTTTAAATTATATAGGTGTGCAAGATGATAGAATTTCTTGAAGATTACTTAGATGCATAATGCAATGTTATTTTGTCAAAGAAGAAAAAATTGTTACTCCATCCGTCTCAAAAATAATATTTAATATTCGATTTTTGGTCGGTTCTAAAATGTTTATCTCTTACTATAAATATATATGTATTTATTATTTAATTTGACTATAATCCTCTCTATTTTAATTGAAAAATGTACAGTTAATTTATTTATACTATAATACTACAATCTTATTTTTAAGCATAGTTTTATATAATTTGAATTACTATCATGACATGTATTAATTTGAATTACTATCATGACATGTTTTAGAAAGTAGTGTTATTAGTTTTCTTCTGTATTATGAAAAGGGTGTTTGGGAAAAATAATAGACTTTTAAATATTATTTAGAAAAGACAAAAATGACAATTTTTTTAGACTGAGTAAATATAATAACAAGATGAATAAACATTTTAACTTGACGAGAAAAAATAATAATATTAAAGTGAAAAAGGAAATAAAATACAAAAAATACATAAATAATAGTTACATGGTTGTCGGGCGATTTTATGTCATATTACGTCTAACAGATTTTGTGTGATATATGATACATATTTTGGGACGGCCGGTTGAGTGATTTTCATTATTCACTCATTGTTCTCACCCTATAAAGATATGATATATAATACACTGAATTTGTTAAAGGCGACGTATTATAATTTTTCTATTTGGTTGACTATAGAAACAAGTGGCCAAATCGTTGAAAAAGAAATGAATTGTGGTTGTGTTGAACCTTGAGATATATTAGAATATTCATTTCCTCGAGCTTTTCTTTAATTCTATAACACTCAATTTGATTTAAAGTTCAAATATTAAAGTGACTTAATATATATATATATATGTATAGATGGGATCCTATAAAAGAAACAATTGTCAATGACTATTAAACTTGTAATTTCATACAAAAGTTTAATAATGTTTTAATTCAATCATAACTTATACACAAGACAAAACGCGTACTAACATGCATAGGTGTGCAAGATGACAAATCATGATTTTTTAAGGTCATCCATAATTTTTTAACCCTAGTTGTTAAATTATTGTTAATGAAAAGTTCATGAAATAATTATTTTGGATTGATATATTATCGTGGTTTCTTTTTTAATATACAAGTTTATTTTGAGGGACTTTTCATAATTTTCTCAAATAAAATTTTCAAGTTTGGACTTGAAAATATATAATTTATTTTATCTTTGGCATAATAAAATCTAAAAAAATACCCTTTTATTTATAAGAAATTTGCACTTAAAATCATTATAATATCAATGTATCAATGTAAAAGGTCTCTATAATTAATTATATATATTATATATATATATAAAAGTACAACTCATTAATTTTAATTAAGTTAATGATAATTACAATCCAAGTTTTTAACAATTCATGTTAGAATTTTTTTAATGAAAAGTTCATGGAATATAATTTTTTTTGGATTGATATATTGTCATGATTTTTTTTTACTATACAAGTTTGTTTCAAGGGTTTTTCAATAAATTCGCAATGAATTTGCATGTTTAGTTAATTGTTAAGGAAAAAACGAGGAAAGTAATGAGAAGGAAGGTAGTTATGTTATTAATATTTTATCTCTTTCATGTTGATTATAACCCTTAATTTCTAGTTAAATAATTAGAAAAAGAAATCGACATTAACTATATTTAAATTGTGAAGCTTAAAACTTAATTGCGTGTCTTTTCAAAGAAGAAAGCTTATTATATTAATTATTATATAAAATATAGATCCCAGACATTTGGAGTCTTTGTTTATTGCTATAAATTTTATCACAAATACCATTTGTAATACATTAATTTCATAATTTTCTTAGGGGGTCTTAATTGGTAAATTTCATTTTATAAGGGGTCTTTTGAAGGTTTATAAATTTGTTGAATGAATATTAATTTTTTTTGGTGTCGAGTTAATGAATTTGGTTCTTAATTAGTATAATATATTAATTATATTCTAGTTTGTGCAAATTAATTATTACCATGCATATTTTGCACAATCTTTACTTATAGGACCAATTTTGTAATATTTAAGAAGTCATACCACCTTTGAAGATATCATAACATGACGTTAGGAGAAATTTTATGTCTCCTCGGGTTAAATAAATTTAGTGTGACATATACAACATATTTAGAATGAAATACATGTTTGGTTTTCACTAGGGCTGAAATTCAAACTAAACTACTCGATATTCGACTCAATCTCGATTTGTTGACTTGTTAAGTCAAACTTGAAGAACGTGTTTGATAAGTTTTGAAGCTCAGTTCGAGTTCGACTCGATTAGTAAATAATATAAAGCTTATACAAAATAATCAAACTACTCGAGATCGACTCGTGTTCGGCTCTATTAAAGCTCGTTTGAACTCGAATTGATTAACAATTGAACCAAGCTCAAACATAATTTTTGAAGCTCAATTGCAATTCAAACAAGTTCGAACTATATTCGGCTCATTTACGGCCCTAATTTTCACCATCCATTTACTGCCCCCAACTAAGACAACTTTAAAATATATAATTATCACACTGAATTGTTAAATCCGATATACAATAAAAATCGTCTTTTCGTATATCATTGCTTTAGTCATTACTATTGTCATATATTATGTCATGGGATATCAACTTTGTCATCAAACCCTAATTAAGTTTCCTGAAACTTTCCATATTCTAATCTAAATAGTAAAATATATCGATCGAGTAGTAAAAATAAATTAATATTTAAGCATTCTCAATTATATTTTCCAGCAGTGAGATTAAGGTTCATTAAGCACCTAATTAATCAGGTAATTAACCCTAATAATTTCCTCTATGAGGCATGGATACGGGACACGGGATACGGCGCACGACACGACACGAACACAGGACACGTCATTTTAAAAATATTAGGACCCGACACGGCCTCGAACTTTTTAATAAAATATTTATATATAAATTAATGTACATATATATGTTCATTAATTTACGTTAAATATATAAATTAGTCTTTTAATTCTAAATTAAATGACTAGTTAGATAAATAAACTATAAGAATGACCATTGTATGTTATAAATTTGTATTTGATTTGTAAAGTTATATATGTTTGAAAGAAAAATAAATTCTCCAGTTTTCAAAATCACAAAAAAAAGTGAAATAACATCAAGTGTCACAAATTTATTTTTTTGATGACATACCCTCTAATTGCATCCATTACGATGTTCATATTTTATTTTTTTCATTTTATTTAAGTAAACAAATTTATTTTTATATTGGACATGGTGTCGGAGAGTGTCGGACGAGTGTCGTGTCCGATTAGATGTCCGACACGACACATTGTAATTTTTTGAAGTGTCCATGCATTACAGGCCGTGCCTATTAAATATATATATATATATATATATATATATATATATATATATATATATGCACATATATATACATGCATAATGTCTTTTAAGTGGAGTGGGTGCCGGGAGTTGAATTTCTATATTAATTTTTACAATTGATTATTTTTATTTTACAGGGTTTTCTGTATTTACGAGATTTTAAAATTGGTATATAACATGTACTATACTAATTATAATATTAATTTAAATTGTTAAGTCTCTTAGAAAACAAGGAAAGTACTTTAGGTCAATTCACAGGTTCAAATTTTAAAAACAAATATAAAAATATTTTATTTCTAATGATTACTAAGATTCTTATTACACAATATTATAAAATTGAGAAATGAAAACAAAAGTTCAAATTTAAGCAAACTAATTGATTGATACTTACTTAAAAATTATGTTTAACTAGTCAAAAATAATTCTCATTAATTCATGGGTTTCTTCAAATGAAAAGTTAGTGAAAGCTATACTTTGAATTGAAAAATATTTTTTGATATTTTTCATATAAAAGATCTTAAGGTGCTTATAGTAATTTTTTCAAATTATTATGAAGAATTAGTTGCTACTTAATATATTATCCATTCTATTTTTTCATTAATTAATATATTTTTTTTTATTGAATTCATTTTTTTTACATTTCAGGGTTTACAATTCAACGTATCCAACACAAAAATGTCGGTTGTTAGAAGAACTCACGATTGCTACGATCATTATGAGCTAAAAAGCTACGACAAATTGTTCTAAAGGGTTCGGGCCGAGATACACATGCGACCTATGTGGTCACAAACTTCACCGAGAGTGTCGATACCCTAGCCCCAACACGACCCACGAATACTTTGGATGCTCCATATTCACATTTCGAGAAAAAACCTTCACAAAAATTGGTAAAAACGACAAAATGTACCACTCAAAATGTTGTGACGCGTGTGGTAAAGATATTTGTGGCGTGAGTTACCACTGTGAAAACGATAATCTCGACTTACATCCATGTTGCAGTAATCTTCAAGAGAAACTTTTAATAGACGATACAGTGTTTAATCTGAGGTCAAACGTGTCGTTTAAATATATGTGGTGTAGAGAGAGAAAGATTTTAGATGGAAAAAGAGATGTTCGTGGTTGGTCTTATATATCGACGTGTAGAAAATACCATTTGCATGTGTATTGCATGACGGAGATGATGCACGATACGTATATGAAGAATGGTGAGTTGACATTGGATAAAGTCGATATAAAAAAGTTGGTTAAATCGAGGAGGACGAGTGGGGGTCGAAATAGCACGTTTGTAACTATAAAAGCGTTTCTCAAAATTGTACTGGCTGTTCTTTTAGGCGATCCGACTGTGTTGATTTCTAACGTGTTGGTGGAGTTAGTTTTGCGTGGTTTGCAATAAGTATTAAAGAGGGTTTGAATTTATCGTATGATTTAAAGTAGTTTGATTATTTTTTTAGTATATGTGTGCATTGTAATATAGTGAGATTTGTTGGTTTTTTGTAACATTTGTTTGGCTTGGATTGTGTACATTATTTGGTAATTTTTTTTCTAATTTTTTGAGGAAAACATTTGCTATAAAATATAAACTACAATGTATAAATTGTTTTTCTTACAAACTACATATATTAGAGTACCCATTTTCTTTTCTTTTTTGTAGTAAATAATATATTCGTTGAATGTATATGATTATGTTTGAATTATGTACATAATCAGCCATTGAATATAAAAACATGGGAAAATATGAGAATTCGATGCAATAAATACACCAAAATTTCATTTTATATTATATAGTCTCATATTCTTATATATAGCATCATTCTTTGAGAGATGAACTCCGACATATTTAATTCAAATATTAATTCTAGCTCGAGTTTAAATTTGACTTAGTTTGGTAATTTCTTAAATTAAAGAAATCGAATTAGTTAAAAGTCACAATCTTGTAGTTTGTTATTATATGAGCTAAACAAAATACTAAACAATAACTTATGGTAAACAGAAAATTGGTACTCTTGTAGTTTAAGAGTTTTAAAATGAAATATTAGATTAGATTGTGTTTAATTAAAGTTATAAATTTCTTAACATAGCTTGAAAGTATATAAGCTTTAAAAATAAATTATCAAGACTTTATAAGCTGCTAAAGATAAGTTAAAAGACTCCAACATATTTTTTTAATAATTAGAAGATAGATAGGTTATAAACCCTAATTACTATAAAATGGGACAAGATTTATTATTTATCTCTTAATTACTATATTGGACATATATCAAAACATTTATACATGTCAAAAACCTTTAATAATTGCATTTATAGATGACTACTCAAGGTTCTGTTGGGTGTTTCTGATGAGTTTTAAAACAGAAGTTGTTCAATTACTCACTGATTTTGTTGTGTTTGTTAAAACTCAATTTAACAGTAACATTAAAACTATTAGAACAGACAATGCTTGGGATTTTTTTAGTTATGAGTGTATTAAGTTGTTTAAATCCAATGGGATTATATACCAATCTTCTTGTGTTTACACTCCACAACAAAATGGTGTTGTGGAGAGAAAACATAGACATATTCTTGATGTTGCCAGGGCCTTGAAATTCCATTCTCAAGTTCCTATTAATTTGTGGGGGGACTGTGTTCTGACTGCTGTACATCTTATAAATAGGACTCCCTCTCCTTTACTTGATGGCCTGACTCCTTATGTGAAGCTATATAACTGTTTACCTAGCTATGATCACTTGAGAGTCTTTGGTTGTTTGTGTTATGTAAAAATTCTTCCAAATAATGACAAATTTCATGAGAAGAGTAAAACTTGTGTTCTAGTTGGTTATTCTAGTACTCAGAAAGGGTATAAGTTAATGTGTTTACATGATAATACTTTCTGTGTGGCTAGAGATGTGGTTTTCTATGAAAATTCATTTCCTTTTGTTGATAAGAGTCAATCTCTTAGTGATGCTTTTGTTACTGATGATCATACACAATATCTTCATGATTTTATTTGGCCTTATCCTTCTAACAATGAGAGTATACATCAGTCTACTACTGATAGTGATTATGAGCCTAATCAAACTGAGCAGAATGATACAGCAGAAGAGTGTAATACTACTGATCACAATCCAACTATTTCTACTCAGCCCTCTGCTGGGGTGAGGAAATCCACTAGACAGAAAACAGATCCCTATTGGACTAAAGATTATGTGTCTCCTTATTTTGAGTCACCTACTGCTACTAGTACTTTATCCACCTGTTATCCTTTGTCCAAATACATGTGTTATGAACAGGTTTATCCTAGTCATAAAGCTTTTCTTGCCTCTATTTCTGCTGAAAAATTACCAAAGTCTTTTCAAGAAGCTTCCTTAAATCATAAATGGCAAGAAGCTATGACTAAAGAAATCCATGCTCTTGATATTAATAACACCTGGAGTATAGTGGATCTTCCTGCAGGTAAAGTACCCATTGGGTGCAGATGGATTTATACCATCAAGTATCACAGTGATGGCACCATTGACAGGTACAAAGCCAGACTGGTGGCCAAAGGTTTCACTCAATTAGAGGGTATAGATTACACTGAAACCTTTGCACCAGTGGCTAAACATGTGACAGTAAGACTTGTTTTATCTGTTGCTGCTGTTTCTAATTGGTCTATCTATCAGATGGATGTTTCTAATGCTTTTTGCAGGGAGATCTTGATGAAGAGATTTATATGCACATTCCTCCAGGTTTTGGTAAGCACTCCAAAGGTAAAGTGTGTAGACTTCACAAATCCTTGTATGGCCTTAAACAGGCTCCTAGGCAATGGAATAAGAAATTCAGTGATGCACTGAATTCTTATGGTTTTGTCCAATCCAAAGGAGATTACTCCATGTTTGTGAAGTCTCACAATAATGATACTCTTGTGCTTCTTGTCTATGTGGATGACATTCTTATTACTGGTAATAGTGAGTCTATGATTTCTGATTGCAAACTTTATCTTCATAATTGTTTATGATGAAAGATTTAGGTGAGCTTAAGTATTTTTTGGGTATAGAAATTGCTAGGTCTACCAAAGGTATTTGCTTAAACCAAAGGAAGTTCATTTTAGAACTCCTTTCTGAAACTGGTTTACTAGGGTGTAAGCCTGTTACTACACCTATGGATCCACATGTTAAGTTGACCTCTTATGATTATGATGTTGGTATTAATGCTACTGTCCATGATAAACTGTTGGATGATGCTTCCTTTTATCAAAGGATTGTTGGGAAATTACTGTATCTTTGTCTTACCCGTCCTGATTTGTGTCATTCAGTGCATATCCTCACTCAATTCATGCATAAACCTAAACAGTCCCACTTGGATGCTGCATTTAGAGTATTACGGTATCTTAAAGGGAAACCTGGGTTAAGTTTGTTTCTGTCAGCTCACACTTCTTTGCAGGTTCAATCCTTTTGCGATTCTGACTGGGCTTCCTGCCCTATGACTAGGCGTTCGGTTACTGGATATGCTGTTCAACTGGGGGACTCCCTTATATTGTGGAAAACGAAGAAGCAGGCTGTTGTTTCCCGATCCTCCGCCGAAGCTGAATATCGGGCCCTTGCCACTGCTACTTGTGAAGTTATTTGGGTTTTAGGTATTTTGAAAGACTTACACTTGTCTCATACTTCTCCTGTTTCTGTTTTTTCAGATAGCAGTTCCGCTATCCAACTAGGAGCTAACCCGGTGTTTCATGAGCGTACGAAGCACATTGAAGTTGATTGTCACTTCATTCGTGATAAAATTCAAGAAGGGGTGATTGCTACTCATTATATTCCAACCAAGCAGCAGCCCGCGGACATCCTTACTAAATCTTTGAGTCGAGATCAACCTGACTTGCTCCTGTCCAAACTGGGTGTGATTAATCTTTTGTCTTCCGCTAGTCACCTTGAGGGGGGGTGTTAAGTATAGTGTGTATAAAGCGTATTATTGCTTATTGATAAAAGCGTGTATTCAGATAGTAAGTGGGTTAGATAGATATATAGCCTTAGTGGGTCTCTGATATGTTAGACGATTTATTCATTTTTATTCAATCAATGATATTCTTTTCTTTCTTGAACCTTCCTGTAAATCAACAAGGATGAGTGGGAGTCGAAATAGCACGTTTGAAACGATAAAAGCGTTTCTCAAAATTATACTGGCTGTTCTTTTAGGCGATCCAACTGTGTTGATTTCTAACGTGTTGGTGGAGTTAGTTTCGCGTGGTTTGCAATAAGTATTAAAGAGGGTTTGAATTTATCTTATGATTTAAAGTAGTTTGATTATTTTTTTAGTATATGTGTGCATTGTAATATAGTGAGATTTGTTGGTTTTTTGTAACATTTGTTTGGCTTGGATTTGTGTACATTATTTGGTAATTTCTTTCTAATTTTTTGAGGAAAAATTTTGCTATAAAATATAAACTACAATGTATAAATTGTTTTTCTTATAAACTACATATATTAGATATTAGAGTACCTTTTTGTTTTTCTTTTTGTAGTAAATAATATATTAGTTGAATGTATATGATTATGTTTCAATTATGTACATAATCAGCCATTGAATATAAAAACATGGGAAAATATGAGAATTCAATTCAATAAATACACCAAAATTTCATTATATATTTTATATAGTCTCATATTCTGATATATAGCATCATTCTTTGAGAGATGAACTCCGACATATTTAATTCAAATATTAATTCTAGCTCGAGTTTGACTTAGTTTGGTAAAAGAAAAATTCTTAAATCAAAGAGATCGAATTAGTTAAAAGTCACAATCTTGTAGTTTGTTATTATATTATATGAGCTAAATAAAATACTAAACAATAACTTATGGTAAACAGAAAATTGGTACTCTTGTAGTTTAAGAGTTTTAAAATGAAATATTAGATTAGATGTTGTTTAGTTAAAGTTATGAGTTTCTTAACAGAGCTTGAAAGTATGTAAGCTTTAAAAATAAAATATCAGGACTTTATATGCTGCTAAAGATAAGTTAAAAGACTCCAACATATTTTTTTAATAATTAGAAGATAGATAGGTTATAAACCCTAATTACTATAAAATGGGACAAGATTTATTATTTATCTCTTAATTACTATATTGGACATATATCAAAACATTTATACATGTCAAAATCCTTTAATAATTGTATTTATGAATTACACGTATCAAATATGTGAAATAGAAGATGAAATAGCTATTTGAAATCAAAAATTCTATTTGAAAATATAAACGCTAAAAGTTTATTAGCACTTTAAAATAAGCTTAGCCAAATATGTAATTGGATAAAGTATAAGTCGTACATAAATTTCTAACTAATTAAAACTCAATCTCTATCAACAAGAAGGTGAGGTGAATATGGGATTTGTAGAACATAAAATCTAGTTTGATCCGAAGTTTAAAAAATAACCGCAACTTACAAAAAATTGATATGCATTTCAATATATATATATATATTGATATTAAGAAAAATAAAAATTTGCTATAAATGCAGTTATTGTCAAGATTTTTAATAAGAAATTAATTAGAAAATTTTGGATTATATTTCTAACATAAATGAAATAAAATCTTGATGCAGAGAAGGTCAACAAACTTCTTTGACTCAATTTTTTTTTCCAAAAATGTGAATAATTATCTGTTACCTTATTCAAAATATTTAAATATTCTTAAAGCATGTACGTCACTTTCAAATTCACTAGCTGATGAGTTTTAATAATAATTAGGGATAATTTGGTAAATAATAAAGCAAATTAGGAAATAATAAGAAATAAAAATGTTGTATTAATCCTCATTATTAAGGCTAATTTACTACGTGGGCCAACCCAAAACAGCTCAAACCCAGGGCCCATTTTATGCATTATAAATATTCATTGATTGATTAACGTTAATTGTCATAAGAGATTATCTAATCTCTTCACAAAAATCCCTTATTATTCGGGGTACATTAATGTGTTTCTATTTTTTTCCCACTTAAAATATATAAAAAGTTTTTATTTTCAACTTACGAAAAAAAAAAAAATATTAATAATTTTGAACGAGAACTCTTAATTTTTCCATAATCACTACAAGACTCTCAAATATTTAACGACAAAACTATAAAAACACGGAAAATTTTATAGTTCATTTTCAGAAAGAGACTTTTACGATACAAAAAAAGTCAAAAGAATAGGAAAATAATAATAAATCTAATGGCCCACGTAATTAAATTCTTCGAATCAAACAAGTTTCTTAAATAACCTACTAAATTATACGAGAATTTTAATTATCAATAAAACTCATACAAAACAACCAAAAAGAATTAAAGATATCATAGGCGACAATTTTTCGTACGATAATAATATTACAATAGTTTCAAATTTTATTCCGTAAATTAAATTTCGAGTTATTAAATATCATAAACATTTTAAAAACATCAAATAATAAAACTTGCAAAAATGCTAAAAATAAGAGTCTTTTAATTATATATCCGTTAGTTAAATTCCTTAAAAGGACTCTTTTCTCACTCTTAGCTGTCGGTGTATTCAATCTTTAGTTTCCCGCTAACTTATTTGGCGTCACTCTTCTTTAATTCTCTCTCTCTCTCTCTTCTGTCACCGTTACGTTTCGTTTCATTAAAACCCTAACTCTCGCCCTGTCCGTTACCTTTTTATCTCAATCTCCATATTTATTATCTATCTCTTTCCTGTTCAATTGATTGTAATCTTTTTGATTTTGTTTGATTGAAGGTTTACGGATCAAATGAGGATGCATTGAATTGAACCGCCTGATCGGAGCCGAGGTTGATTTACTTTTTTTTGTGTGTGAATTTTTATTTATCTAATTTATGTTTTGTGTGAATTTGTATTGATTTATGGATTGGAACTTCAAGTTTGTGTTTATGTGTGTGTGAGCTTTGGAAGATGTGGATTTTGGCGAACTGATTTTGGGTGACGAGTTTAGAAAGATCTAGTGTTTCTTCTGGATTTTATGTGAAATGGTGAGCTTTTGGACATAGGAGAGAGGAATGAATTGAAGTTCAGGTTTTTATGGGTTGATGAATTATTTTTCTGCGTTTTGGTTTTGCAATTCATATGGAAACTTTATTTCTTTTCTGTACCTTGAGCTCCGTATAATGCAAGTATGATTTGGTCTTCGTATGTCTAGTTTGTTGTGATTTGATATTAAGAAGTTGCTGCATTGTTAATGTGGTGATTACTTGGACAGTTTTTTAGTTTTTCCATGGCTGAGAGAAGAATTTGAATTATTAGGATTACATTGCAATTGTACTGTTTTCTTGTCATGATCTGAGTTTATTTGTGGTAAATTTGTTTCATTTACTTCCTTTTCGGTGATTTAGTTTGACTCATTTAAGAAATGTTTATGAATGTATGTAATTTTAAATGGTATTTGTCATTGATTGGCAGGTGCATTAGGAGTGGAAGCCATGATCCAAGTAAAGGAGGAACGATGTACACCGGAGTCAACAAGAGAATTCAGATTTGTTTCATATTCTTCGTTCTCTGAAAGCAGTTCTGATACTTTCACTCCGAGATCTTCTTCTGATTCTGGGTATGCATCCATTGTTCTTTCAACCGAATGTTATGGATGAAGGCTATTAGATCTTGAAATTAACTTAAGGATATTATTTGATAATCTTTAGCGAGATATATGTTTCAGCCTTTAATGCAAGATTTGATTTTTCATCCATTTGTCTCGTAGAAATAATTTCTACAAATTGGTTATATTTGTCATTTAATGGTCTACATATTTTTTATTTAGCTGATTTTATCGAGGTAGTAATCAGTCATTAATGACTCCAAATTATTTGGTGAAATGATCTCTGCAGTGCTCTATATTAGATTAGAGAATGGGTGATTGATTCTAAATCGTCACACACTTATCAGTTTAGCTTTTTGTGTCTTAACTCTTAGCCTTCCTTTTCCTTTTCACGGGTAGTTTCAGTGTTAGAAGAAGTTCGGGCGCAATCAGACGTTCCTCACAAGCAGGCTGGACAAATGAAGAGGTTCGAATCTAGATTATAAAGTTAATTCTTACCCACTCAATATGAGCGATAATTAGACCAGCCATAGAATCTTCCAAATCTTTCATCATCTAGATTCTTCAGTATTGGAATGTTTTTTTTTTGGCTAATTCTGTATTACCATTATTCCTGTTGGTTGTCATAAAACAATCTACGAATAGAAACAGATCATATACACCAGCAAAACCTGCAATCTGGTGTGAGTAAATATTTTACTTTTCGTGTGGATACCAAAGAGTGTATTCTTTATGTTTATCAGCTGCTAAAGGTATACGATTTGTTGACAGGATAAGCTGCTGGCTGAAGTAGTAGGGAGGTTCAATGGGAGGAACTGGAAAAGAATAGGTGAGTGTGCTTTTCACGAGACTGCCTCTGCCCTTTGCATATCATTGCTTGCAAGAAAATTTGCAGTAGCTTTAATGAAAATATGCCTTTCTTTCTTTGATGGCTCTGTGTTAAATTTCATCATGGATTCAGGTTGTTTGCAGTGAAGTTTTAGTCAATGTGTGTCTTCTGCCTTTGATGACTTTTCAATGAATTCTTATTGGGTTTGTGTGTCCTTTTCTTTAAAGTTTTGAAGAAATACTTGGTGTAAAGAATTATTTGAAGATCATGCTTAGTATTGTGGGCATTTTTTGTTTTCAATGTCTTAATGGACCTTATTGAAAAAAGAAATAAACCTTAAAAGAAGCTTGGAACCAGGTGAATCATTTCAACGGAACCAGGTGAATCATTTCAACGGAACTCCCTGCTCAGTTTGGTTGTAAGAATTAGCTTCTTTGGTTTGATGTTCAAATTGCTTTATTATGATATCACACAGTTGAATCATCGACGCCCCAAGATGTTAGTGATCTGGTGGAGATTTCTATCTGTCATCTGGTGTATGTCAGTTATTACTCCCAGTTTATGTTCTTGACTGATTATATTTTCTCTTCTGTAGCTGAATTCATCTCTGGAAGGACAGACGTTCAGTGCTTGCATCGTTGGCAAAAAGTTCTTAATCCAGACCTTGTCAAAGGCCCTTGGACAAAGGAGGTACAATGATTATCTTGATTGCTTTAATTGCTCAGTGACAAAGGTCACAAGTATATGTCATCCCTGTAACTTTTGATATTCAATCATATTCGTTTTTGTCCGAAACTTTAGGAGGATGATTGTATTATTGAGTTGGTCGGGAAGTACGGCAGTAGGAAATGGTCAGCTATTGCAAAGTTTTTACCAGGTAGAATTGGAAAGCAGTGCCGAGAAAGGTAAGCATGATGCATAATTTTTAAATTTTTCTGGTAAATGTGGCATCTTAGGTTAATTGGTAAACTGAGGGGCTATCTAAAGAATTCCATATGCTCACAGTTGACAAGGTCACAGTGGCAAACCAATAAGGAACTTTAGTATTTCATTATATTATCTCAAATAAAATGTTGAAATCAAATCCAGTGGAAGTTGTTTTATGACGCAGACTTTTATCCTTATTATCCTTAAGCATCAACCAGAAAATCTTAGACAACAATGACTTCTAAACTTCTTTGATTTCCCCAATCCAATCAAAAACACAGATTATTTCTTTTGGGTATGTGTGTAATGGATGCTGGTGTCCGAGGTGATTTTGCTGTATTTCCATTTCTGATAGATCAGGGGTGAGGAAAGATTGCTTATTACTCAAGTAAAAAGTGATTGTGTCGATTATTGTTGTTATCGCTAGCAATCTAGCTTATCTGTGGTACATTTGCTAACTGCTAAGAGTTTCAAAGTGTATGTCTCTGAAAATTCATGGTTGTTCAGGTGGCATAATCATCTAGATCCAGCAATAAAGAGAGATCCTTGGAGTAAAGCAGAGGAAGAAATTCTAGCACACTACCACCAAATATTTGGCAATAAATGGGCAGAAATTGCCAAGTTTCTGCCTGGAAGGTATATATTTTAAAGTTTCATGTGCATAGGACATATAGTGCTTGAACATTTCCAGCATTTTTACTGCCACAATATATTTCGCATTATGTTTCAGGATTAGAGTTTACTTTAATGATGCAAGACAAACCCTTTTTCTTTTTGTTAAGATGATGGTGGTGATTTCTTTGCAACAAATATTTTCTTTCAATAAGTATTATACAGCACAAGATTTATTCCGTTTGCCCTTAGCCTAGTAATGGGTTTCTTTTGGCAGAAGGTTTCAGACCTGCTTCTAGTAGAATCACAAAATTATCATAGAGGTGTTATGCATTGAATTATATGGCATTTTAAGTTCTAACCTTTTCATAGTTGATTGAGTCTATATTTGACCCTCAATGTATAATTGCTTTAGAATTTTTTGTTGTTCCTTATAACTTAATATTAAGCATAGTCACTTTCAATCTTATCTTTCCTTCTTTTTTGTTGCATTGTCTTGACTATATAAAGAATTTTTTTTTTTCTCGAGTAATGAATCTGCTATTAGCTGCTGATAACATATACTTAGTCCCATTGGTCTGATAATCAATATTCGTAATTGTCAGGACTGACAATGCTATTAAAAATCACTGGAATTGCTCGCTGAAGAAAAGGCCAGATTTGAATTTGCCTCTTCTTTCGGCACTAGAGTTGCATGGAAGTACATCTCCGTCTATCTTCAATCATGAAGAAAGACTGGAATCCAAAAGTTATTCTAGAATGCCCCATAATTTTGATGAACCTAAAGAGTTTGGCCAGAAAAGAACCCCACAGAACACTGATGGTGCCTGTTCAACAACCCTGGCCCTTGGGAATACTAATTTTTCCAGCAATGGTTCAGAGTCAAAACCTGATTTCCTAGGAATTCGCAGCACATCAGAGGGAGTAAGAAATCTGGTAGAACCCATAAATAAGGTTCAGTTTGGTTCATTTTTTAGTGTTACAAGTGACAGTTCTGCAAGAATGTTTGACTCTCCAAAAAGGCCTAAGTATAGCCCATGTGTAACAAATGACGGGTCTGATTTCTCACCTGTTGATACCTTCTTAAGTTTGTCATTATGTGGATCTAGTGAGGAAACTCGAAAGGCTGGACAGAAAAGGAGTGAGTACAAAACACCCCCATTGGTGGATCATAAGAAGAATGGCTTTTTGTGCTATGAGCCACCCCAGTTGACTGGTTTAAATGCTCCTAATTCTATTGGCAGGAATCACAATCACATGTCATTAAGTATCACTACCAAGGATTGTAGTCCAGAATCTATGCTGAAGAATTCCGCTATGAGTTACAGAAATACCCCTTCAATCATAAGAAAGAGAACTTTTAGAGAAACTGCAAATACGATTTCATGTGCTTCTGATAGTAAATATGCTAATGGCTCAAACATGATGAACGAGAAGGGTCGTTTGTTTTCTAAGGATTCCAATGGACAAGCTCTAGAGAGACGCCTGGAATATGCGTTTGATTTGGAGTGGGATTCAACCACTGTTAGATGCTGTACTCCTGGTTCTACAGCTCCCTCTTCGGAACTTAAATTTGGGGCAAATGTGATGTTGACTCCATGACTTAATGTGAGTTTAAATTTTCAGTTGAAAATGTTTGTAATTATTTGAGTTATCCCTTCTTTTTTACGTTCGTTTGATCTTTCGATTTTGTTCATCTTAGTTCAACTTATCTTGCAATAATCATACATGGCTTGCGTTTAGTTTCTTAGCGAGTGGATAATTTGAAGTTGTTTGTGTCCTTATATTTAACCCCCCCAAAAAGGGTGTACATATAGCCAAAGTGTAAGGAAGCTTCTAATCTAACACTATTTTGTTTTCAAAAAACTACACTAATATATGCAATTTTCTTGATTTCATGTGCTTCAACATGTTTGGCAACTAGATTTTGGAGGCATTTCATGCTTGACTTTCAATCTATGTATATGTAGATGAATTGCTCTTTCGCTTGCATGTTTGTCTGCTTTTCGTTCAGCTCCTTCTGTAAAGTTCTTTGTTTATTTCCTTTTCCCAACACTCACCTTTCAATGCTGAATTATTCTTCAAATTTTGTCAGGTTTGTTGCATCATACAATCATTAAACAGCAAACAAAATGTCGTCTTGTCTTATATGCAATAATAAGGTACGATATTATACTGGAATTTATTCATTTTATTCAGATTTGATTCATTAATGTTCTTATATAGTGATTTCGAATGCCAGTTAAAATTGCTAAATTGTGTTGACTTACACTCTCATAGTTCATATTTTTGTAAAGTGATTCTCACAGATATTTTTAAGAATGTAATGGATTATTTATATGCCTGATATTCTTGTGCTCGGGTTGTGGTTTCCCTTACATGTTATTTCTTACAACGGAGAGGCGAAACTAACTTGTATTCTTGTTTTCGCCATTGATCAACAGGGCTTTTGGGACCTCCAAACAAATTCAAAAGGTGATAGAATAATCGATTTACATATGCATTTCGGAACACAATTCAGTTGGCATATGGAAATGGAAGATCGTTTTTTGTTCATCATGTTGACCGCAGTAATTTAGTGGTTTTATATTGTGATGTCTTGGTTATGACCTTTTTCGTTTTCTATGAGAAAACGCAAGAAATGGTGATTTTAATCTAAATCTTCAGGTGTCGAATGTTGGTATTACTATACATAATAATACCTGGATATATATGTTCTGCAGGTGACGATATTTTAGGCTAAAATTTTTAGCATTGCGACTGTACATAGAGAATAATAATAGTATCTGGTCATTATGATACTAAATAATCTTTGTGGTAATTTGGATTTTTATCAAATTTAAGGTTCTATATATGTTCTGCAGGTGATCTATATTATTGTCTTTAGTTTTACTGTCGTTCTTATAGTTAGTCCTAACTACAGATGCGTTTATTGGTCGTTTCTTATTGATCGATAAGCTGCACCACTAAAGACTTCTATATAATACTGTTTTGCTAATACTTTGATAGACTTATGCTTCTTGAATTCTTCCTTCGTTGTATCATTGATATAATATGCTTCTTGAATTTTTACGTTGCATAATTTTTTATGACAGTGTAAAATAAATTCTTTTTTATCAATCAAAAAAATTATAAACCTAATACCTAATAAATTTGAGAAAAATTAAAATCATCAAAATAATTTATTATACAATTTAAATGCAATTAGTATAGAGAGGGGAATGTGGAGTGGGTTGAGATAATTGAGAGGATGACAAACGTGATTCAGTTTTTTATGATAAATTACGAATATAGTCCTGATTTTCACTTTTGTGATAGTTAAGTTGAAGGACAAAAGGTGGACAAATAAAAATTGGTATGAGAACCGTACTTTAGACACAAAACAAGCTTTTCTTTTAGAATAGTATAGGTATAAACTTTCACAAACTAAGTTTTAGAAGAAAAATGATATTTGTATACTTGTGTCCCAAATCTCAACAAATTCGAATGATATTTTGCTTCTGTTTCAATATTTGACGGGATATTGGAAAACTAGGCCCCAATTGGTTGGCAAGTCTTCTTCCAAAAAATTTATTTAAGAGTAAAAAATCTCATAAAATTCAAATGTTTGGCATCTTACAAAATTTCTTTTAAAAAATCTTCCAAAATTAAAAATTATTCCGAAAAAATCCTATTGAGAAAGAGAAAAAATAAATTTTACTATTCATGATTTGACAGTTACCATTACAAATAAAAATAAGATCCATTGTGAATATTTTTTTGTATCTAAATTGATGAGTTTTACTAAAAATTGTAAATTTATATATAAATATTAATTCAAACTAATTTTTCACAACAAAAAACATATCACATCAACCATAATCATTACATATTTTCTTTAAAAAAACCTCATTCATACTCTCTTCTCAAATCACATTTCTTATTCTTAAAATTATTATTCTCATTTTTATCATGTCACTCTTTAATTAAAACTTGAAACCTAAGTGATAATTATGATAGGCACGTTTTGCAAGTTGCTATTCAAATAATTTTGCCGTAAATATGAAGAAACAAATAATTGAGGACTGATTGCGACTTTCTAAGGGATGCTTTCCCTTTTCGACCTACATAAGAAAATGACCCGTAAACAAACGAGGGTCGAGCGATGGCCCATTATTGGGTAATTTTAAGACTTGTGAGTTCAGCAAATTCGATTTAATATTCGCTATTTAAATTTTTAAATTTGAGAAGCGTTGATTTATATATACAAATCAAAATATGTAATGTATATATGATATTTAACCATTTATGAGGTAATTTTATGATACACCAGATCCAATAAGTTTAATTTGATATCCATTTTAGATTTGAAATGTGTTGATATGAGTCCAAATATTTAATATATTGAACTAGATAATTTCAATAATACTTATCCACTTATCTTGACTTTTTCTAATTTTTTGTGTCACCATCCATTTTGTTATCTTAATTACCTTATCTCTTGGTTAGTCTAATCCCGTCGCATGTATAATAAATGCGTAATACTTGTTTTTAAAAATATATGAGTAACATATATTTTTTAAATATAAATGTGTTTAACAAGCAAAATAAGGTTAATTCAAGTATTATATATACACTATTAAATGACAGATCCGAACTAGAATTTCTAATTATCATAATTTATGGATAATTCTATAAAATATCGATAATTTTATAATGTATCGACTTCTTTTTGTTCCAACATGTTATAAAATATTTCTAATTTGATCAGACGATTATATTAAACTCGATTTGATATATAATTTTCCTCGACACTTAGTTCAATTCCCAATAAGATTTGGCAATAATAGACCAGTCCCCTACCGTACAGTGTATGTATGTATTGTATATATCCATTTCTTCACTCCATCTTTTCACCCGCCAACCCAACAAACCTTCCATAATTGAAGAAACTAACAGAAAATCAACAAATCCCTCTTCATTATCCGCTGCAATTTCAAAAAAAAAATCCTTGATTTGCTCAAAAATCTTTCTGTTACCCCATATCTCTATCTATATCTGACTCATCATCCACACACACACACCATATAATAATACTCTAAATCTCACAGCTATACACATATATATATATATAATATATATATATATATATATATAAAAATTCTTATTGAGCTTCTAATCGGGTTTTGTGTGATTGAATTTCCAATGGGTACTTCTACAAAAGAGACTATCTTAGTGACTGGTGGAGCTGGGTTCATCGGCACACACACTGTTTTGCAGCTTTTGAAACAGGGTTTTGAGGTTGTCATAATTGATAACCTTGATAACTCAGTTGAAGAGGCTGTTAACAGGCTTAGAACATTGGCTGGCCCCCAGCTCTCAATTAATCTTCAATTTTATTTGGTATGATTTCTCATCACTATAAACAATTTTGAAGAGTTGAAATTTTTTGATTTTTTTTTTGTATTTTGATTAGGGATTTTGGATTGTGGGTTGTGGAATATTAAAAGGGCAAAAGGGTTTTGTATATATGTGATATTTGATTAGTTTCTTCACTCAATCTATTAGTTAATTACATGTTATGGAGCTGAAATTCTGCATTTCGATTTTGGAATTTGAACGTATATCGTGTTTTTCTTAGTAATTATTTGAATTTTCGTCGTTTATTTCTGAGTTCCCTTTCATTTGTTGCAGGGGGATATCAGAAATTTGGAGGATTTGGAGAAGCTATTTTCTAAGACCAAGTATGTAATATTGATTATATTGGTATTCATTTGTAAATTCAATTTCGAAACGAATAATCTCCGCTTTTGTTCTAATTCGACGAATTATGCTCTTGTTGATACTGATATACACACACACATATATATATATATACACTAGTTTTGAATGTGACAATTGCATCTATTTTGTATCTACTCTGTTTTCATTATTCAAATGATCTAATTCGATTCATGTAATAGGTTTCATGCAGTGATCCATTTTGCCGGGCTTAAAGCCGTTGGCGAAAGTGTTGCCAACCCGATGAGATACTTCGACAATAATTTACTCGGCTCGATTAATTTGTACAAAACAATGGCAAAATATAATTGTAAGAAGGTTTGTACCATACTTCAATCTTGTGAGCCACTCATTATTCACTTTTAGATTGCAAAAAATGTTCCAAATTTCAGAATTTTATAACAATATAATGAAGACAATATTTCTATGTGATTGTTCTTGTTCGTAGTTGGTTTTCTCCTCATCTGCAACCGTATACGGTCAACCCGAAAAAATCCCTTGTGTCGAAGATTTCGAGTTAAAGGCTATGAATCCTTATGGTCGTACAAAGGTTTGATTTGTATATCGTATGGTTTTGATCGTTTTTTGTTGAATTTTTCTAACGTTTTCGTCTCGTTTGATTAGTTGTTTTTGGAAGAAATTGCTCGAGATCTTCAGAGGGCTGATGAAGAATGGAGAATAATATTGCTAAGATATTTCAACCCTGTTGGGGCTCATGAGAGTGGCTTGCTTGGAGAAGATCCTAAAGGAATACCCAATAATCTTATGCCTTATATAACTCAAGTGGCCGTCGGTAGGTTGCCGGAGTTGAATGTTTATGGGCATGATTATCCCACACATGATGGAAGTGCGGTAAGTACGCTCGTTTGATGTGACTATGAATTAACTTGTCGATCATGTATATATATGTATGTATATGTGTATAAGTGGCTAATCCTTTACAAGTTCTTCATATGTCCTAGATCTATGAAGTATTGATTTGTTAGTAATCCTTTACTAGCTTGTGATACATAGCATTGGTTTTAAATGAATTAGTAGATCATGTATGTTGGGTTGGAGTAAAATCGTCTAGAGATGATAAGGTGTAAATTTGTCTATGACATGAATTTATTACGAGGGCCATATCAAACCCTTGTTATACGATACGACTATGATGCCTCATATACGAGGCAAGTATATTTGACCAATAGTTAATCGGTAACGAGTCGTTGGGTCACATGTATGAATCCCTCTATAACCCAGCCCGACAACCCTGATGACGTGGACCATTAGATTTAGGACAAATGGCAACAAAACATCTGAATGTCGAAACAGGGTTAGTGGGATAAATAACCTATAAGTACCTCATTGACTCATTCAATCTTCAAATTAGGGACGGATATTAGACTCTAAAATACGAGCTACGACACTAAACACCTAATACAAATATGACTTGATCTCAATTGTGGTACGTATGTAGCTTATTATACGAGTTCAATCTACACATCATACTCATCCGAATTCTGACAAGATCAATGCATGTTTGGTAATGAGTATGCCTTTAGTAAACCAACTTGTTGAAGAAGTACTTCCATTTATGAGTTAAATTATGGAGCCATAAACTAAACCAAGTTTGAGAAATCGACATGAGTTCATTTATGTATATTTCGACTATGAGACTTAACTCTTCTGATTGCGGCTTTTGACGAAAATTTCTTCTTTTAACAGATTCGAGACTACATCCACGTTATGGACTTGGCAGACGGCCATGTAGTTGCACTGGAGAAGCTTCTTGAACGCAAAGACATAGGTAAACCGATTACATCTTATTGCTGCTGAAAACATCACCATTCATCTTGTAATCTTAATGATTTGAAAATATAAATTTTTCGATATAAGGTTGTGTTTCTTACAATTTGGGCACGGGGCGTGGCACGTCTGTCCTTGAAATGGTAGCTGCCTTTGAGAAGGCATCAAACAAGGTAACTCCCTTTTGCACACTATTATGCATAAAAAGTATGGGTGTCAATTGGGTTGAATGGGTTGGGTTTGGGTCGGGTCCATTTGGGTTGGGTTTAAAGTGGGTTGGGTCCAATGTCAAAAATATGTATTATAGTTGGACCCAATAAGCACCCAAAGTGGATCCAATAAGGATCCATTATGAATCAAAGTAATGTAAAAAGTTGTTGTAGACTGTAAAAAATAGATTATTGACTCAAAGTGAAAAATAGGTTGAACCCAATTTAGACCCAAATTTAGCCCAATTTAAAACTCAATTGGACTCAAATATTATTAAAAGTTAACCCAATTGAAACTATAATGCTAAAATGTTAGGACCCGATTCATTGAAAACTTAATTAGATTTGGGTCCAAATATATGTATGGACCCAAATTGCCACCCCTAATAAAAAGTATGCAGTAAAAGCCACCAGTATAATTGTATATCAGTAAAGCTCATTTTCTTCGTCTTTTTTGACAGAAAATTCCCGTTAAACTTTGCCCGAAAAGGCCTGGAGACGCCACGGCTGTTTATGCTTCAACTGAGAAAGCTGCAAAAGAGCTTGGATGGAAGTAAGTATTTATAGTATATACTATACTCATGGTATAGATATTAAGTATTTGTATGAAATTTATGGTTAAAAATATGTTCGTTTATTTTTTGTCAGGGCGAAATACGGTATAGATGAAATGTGCAGGGACCAATGGAAATGGGCAAGCCAGAATCCATGGGGGTATCAGTCCAAGCCTTGAACAGGGTAAACCGTACACGGTTTTAGATTCGACCCGTTTTGATTGAAACCTTTTAAATCTCTATCTTTTGTGGGCTTAGAGTTGTACTCTTGGATATTATACCAGTTAAATTTGTACTTCATCTGCAATTCAAGCCACAAATTTATGTTTTTCATTGTTTTTTGTTACTTTCAGAGAATACACAATGTAATAATGTTGACAAATATTTTCTAGTATGCTATATGGTATTGAAAATGGGGCAAAAATAGTGTATTGTAAATGCAACTGGGGCAAAATATTATTGTAAATGCAATAATTGAGTAAACTTTGGTACTTCTTCACCTAATACTTTTAAAATTTTAGCAGCAGTTAAGCAACCATTAATCATTTCCTGTAATTGTATATCACTTAGAGCCAGAACCCAACAAAAAGAACAAATTTTTATAATATTTTTTCCTTCAAACTCAAATTTTTTATTTGGGTACAAGTATCATTGACTGAGATTTTGGATAACTAACTGATAGCTCACCTAAACAATCATAAAATAACAAGAAAATGTTATGAAGCTTCATCTTAAGCAATCAAATTGCAGATAAATGTAAGAGAAAAATGAAAAGAAAAAAAAAAGGCTGAAAATTTTCAATGTCTAGTATTACTGTTTCACCAGTTGCATTTCCTGTAATTATATATCACTTAGAGCCAGAACCCAACAAAAAGATCAAATTTTTATAATATTTTTTCCTTTAAAGTCACTACTTTTTAAATTTATTTCTGGGTATAAATATCATTGACCGAGATTTTGGATAACTAACTAATATCTCACCTAAACAATCATAAAATAACAAGAAATTGTTCTGAAGCTTCATCTTAAGAAATCAATTGCAGATAAAGGTCAGAGAAAAATGAAAAAAAGGCTGAAAAATTACAAGTTCAATGTCTAGTATTACTGTTTCACCAGTTTCAGCATACTTACCTGCACGTCCGCCATTGCCAACACCATCTCCGTTCTCGTTTTCAGAAGCTTCCGCCAGACCGACAATTCAGACAGCAAATCTCTTCTTTCGTCTTTTGTCACTTGTGCTGTCTTTTGCCTCTGCTCTCTCATTGGCTGCTTTGTCACCTGCAAATACCAAGTTCAAAAAACACTCTACAAACTTCCGGGAATACCCTGAATTACTGTAAGAGTTCGATATATGTTTATGTTTTTTGGTTCGGGCCCGAATACAAACTGGGGTGGGGAGGGATTTTCAATATCAAAAACTTGTGGGGCGAGAAAAATAATTTTTCAAAGCTAGGTTCGGAGGGTCTTTTTTTTTCAGAGGGAGGAAAATATGTATATGGATTTGTCAATGATGATTTAATAAAAGTGAAATGTTGGATTAAGAAACCACACACAACTAGTCAGTCAATGATATAATCGTGAAAAAGTTAAGAAAAAAAAAATAGAGATAATATAACGAGTAGAAGACAATAACTTGATAATTCCACAAAAAATCGAGTCTTTTTAACAAAAATTCTTTTGGTTTAACTATTTTTCAGGTACTGCTTCACTGTGAACATTTTCACATTCCTTTATGCAGCCTATCAGCTCTTTAAAGGTATTTGCGATATTGCCCACAGAGGTATTTTCATCTCAGATGTCGTATCTGACTACATCAGCTTCATATTTGATCAGGTAACTTTACTCTCCATGAAGACCGTATTTTCATTCAATTATACCACTGAAAGAGAGAAAATAATATAAACCTTGAAAATGAGTGTACCGTAATTTGTATCATAAGAAAATATAAATGATGTGCCATCCAATTAATAAAAAATTCTTAATATTCCAGGCCAAATCGAAACACACTAATACTTCATAAGCTGCGAAACTCTTCATGCAATTGAGTGACTAATAACGGATCAAGTACGATCAACAATTTGAGTCAGTCATAGACAATGTTATATGCTATTGATGTGCCTAAACCGCAAGCGCACGGCTTCGGTGCAGTACAAAAGATATCGTTCCCACGAAGACCGAACAATCAAGCACTAGCCTATCAATTATCAGTAATCTAAGCCTAATAAAAATACGAGATAGTTGTAAAGAAAATTAAACCAAAAGCAAGTAAATTGATTCGAGTTATATATGATTGGAAATTCCGGAATTAGGGTTCACCACGATAAATATTATCGACTCAATTATATTACCGATGAAGTTACGACCGCTACTTATGAAGGACACTATCCTATTGTACTCGCTACCTTCTGTCGAAGCATAACAATATACCCAAGCTAATTAATCAACTACTTTCGTGATGATTAGACTAAACTCAGATTCATTAATCTCTATGATAGTGTATCGATTCCTCAAAAGACCTAAAACTACTTTCGTGATTTAGGATCCTAGGTTTGAATTCTAGGGTTCTGATATAGACGTCACCTTTCAGAATTTTCACCCAATATCTATGATCATGCAAATATGTGGCCAGCAAATTCACAAGCATTAATAATCAAGAATGCAAATCATAAGCATACGCGATGTAAAATCAACGATTCTATAATTTATATCGATAACATATTATCGGGCTATTCCCGGTTCCAGAATAATATGAATTACTCCATAGATGCGAAGAAACAATCAACAATCAATAAAGTAAACATGATAAAACGACAAGAATTAAAAGAGATTAAAGAAAATAATTTCGATTAAACCCGTTGTCGAATAATCCGTTTACAATAATCTTGAATTTCGTCTCTCGATCTCCGATCTTTACAACTCAACTCCAGAAAATAAAGTTCGAGCCCTAAAACAATGTTCGGAGGGGTATTTATACCTAATCTAGAAATAAACCCGAAATTGGGCCGAATATGGGCTTTCAGCGTATTGGTTTAGAATAGGGCGCGTACGTACGCCGTTTAACACGGCGCTTGTACGCAGAACAAAATGGCGCTTGTACGCCGCACAATCCGGCGCTTGTACGCGGAACAATGTGGCGCCTGTACGCCGCACAAACCGGCGCCTGTACGCGAGATTGGCCAAATTCCCTGCCTCCGTTGATTGTACGCGAATTAACACGGCGCTCGTACGCCGTGTGTTTCGTCGCTCGTACGCGATTTAACACGGCGCTTGTACGCCGATTTATTTGCAACTTTCGATCAACTTGTTCTCGATTTCAACCTACAAT
The DNA here is from genome assembly GCA_963669365.1 of Verbascum thapsus. Classification (NCBI taxonomy): domain Eukaryota; kingdom Viridiplantae; phylum Streptophyta; class Magnoliopsida; order Lamiales; family Scrophulariaceae; genus Verbascum; species Verbascum thapsus. The sequence goes on from OY770109.1 coordinate 11,684,928, forward strand.
TGGTGTTTTCCGTTTGCAACATAGAAATTCCCTACGGCACTCAAAAGTGACATTAAACGCATTTGCGGGATAAAAATATGATGCAATTACATAAATAAACGTGTCGAATGAATGATGAAAGTTGCGTGAAAATGAGGTTTATCAACCCCCCCAAACTTGCTTTTGTTCGTCCTCGAACAAACGGTAAAATAAAGAAACAAAAACAAAAACTAAAGATAAACTCATTTTCGTAGAGTACACGATTGCACTTAGCATGTGCAACAAGCCTTTAAACCTCTTTGTTACCCAAAAAGGACGAGTTATAGTCTCGTGAGGGTTTGCAGATGATATACCCACAAAATCGCGTAATCAATGAATCCTTGCTAAATCGAAAAGTGATGCAATCGTACAAAAATCGACGTGAACTAATGACCCGACATATTTAGAAAAAGATCATGCATTCGCTTAATCATTGGTTACATCACACCACATAGTTAAACAAACTTCTAGAAAGCACTGAATAAAGCCATCTTTAAGCATTATAGTCGAATGGCGTTTCTAAAACAATTTGAGCGGCGCCCATCCATACCAACTAGTCTAACAGATATTAGGGTCTAACTGGTTCACAATATTGAACTTTTAGCATAAGTCAACTATGTAAACAATTTCATTCTTGACAGGATTGTGCAATGTTCGTTCCCTTAGACTTTCTATGACACCCGTTATCGAGTTTTGGGTCAACGACTCCCAAGCTAGATAGCCATAGGGCGTTAAGTTTTAAGAGACTCCTTCGGACTTAATCACTCAAGTGTCAAAGGTCACAGAACGAACTAATCCATCTTTTTTTTTCTTTTTTTTTTTCTTTTTTATTGTGCCAGAAGACGTGATTCTAAGTTGGTAGACTTGGAGGCCACTACCTATGTGTTTCGAAAACGGGTGATCCACTCAACTCCTATGCCTTGGACTACTACGTATTAGTGACTAGCCAGAAAAATGTAACTAAGCAGATGATATCACCGACAGAAAAGTTCATGCGTTATATTTATTAAAAAGTCAGGCTTACATATCACTTAGTCAATCGTTGTACGACGATCACAAAGATAAAGCTATAATCCATAGTAAAAGTGTTATGTTTCCATAAACAACCCCCAAACTTAAATCGCACATTGTCCCTAATGTGATAAACGTGTGTATGTATGCATGCATAAACGTAAAAAGGGACATAACCTTGGCGAGAGTCGAGACAATCTTCTGAGTTTACTAGGTATTGTATCGAGAAGACACAATGGTGAAGTAGTGCTTGAATCTTCGTTGTTGTTCGCGTTTTGTTGCTTCTTGCAGCTGTAATGGAGGAAGAACGAGAAAGAGTGAGACGGGTTTAAGATAAATTCGTGTTTGAATGTGTAATAGGGGAAAGAAATCGGTTTTTAAAACCTAAAACCCGACCCCGCGTACGTACGCGATTTTGAACGGAGTACGTACGCATAGTAATACGGCGTACATACGCCTTTTATATTCGCGTACGTACGCGAATGCTCAAAAATCGCTGCGCTCGTTGTTTGTACGCCGATTTACACGGCGTACGTACGCCGTGTATCTCGGCGTACAAGCGCAGTGTTATTACGCGTTCGTACGCAAATGGTGTAAAAAGTTCTGCCTCCGTTGATTGTACGCGAGTTAACACCGCGTAGGTACGCCATATAAAACTCGAATTTTTTTTTTTTTTTTTTTTTTAGAAACTATAAATAAAAACTTGAAACGAAACAAAACAGCAGGAAAGAAAAACAAAAAGAAAACAAAAACAAAAATAAAGGATACATTTGGGTTGCCTCCCAAAAAGCGCTTGTTTTACGTCTTTAGCTCGACGTTACCACGCTTAATTTAGTGTAAATCCCGGATTGGACCCGACGACTTGGCAATTCTCCAATCGAACTTAGGATCTCGATTTCTAGGTAAAGAAAAATCAGGCACCGGTTGAACGGAAGAATTAAATCGCCCTTTTTGAAATTTTTGGCGAAGAATTTTTTTATCATGCAATACTTCAGCACCTTCATTGTTAACCCCTGCACTCTCATGCACATCAAAACTTGATTTATCTAGTTTGTGAAGTCGAAACTTCCTCTCCTTTCCAGCGAAATTTGATGCCAATGGTGGATTTCCCTTAAACAGTTGAGCAATATCAGTGATAATTGTATCTTCCTCCTCGATTGAGCCATCACTCACCAGTCGTGCCTCTAACGGATCTTTATAGTGGTTCTTAGCAAGCTTGTCCTTGGTTATAGCTTCGTCAATCCTGTAACAAGAGTTCTCGATAGAGCTGTTAGCAACAACAGATTTATATAGACTAAATTCAACTCTCTCATCCCCAATATTCAAGGAAAGCCTTCCGTTTTTAACATCAATAATAGCTCATGCTGTAGCTAGGAATGGCCTACCAAGAAAAATGGGAATTTGAGAGTCTTCATCCATATCGAGAACGACGAAGTCTGTAGGAATAAAAAATTTTCCTACTCTAATCGGTACATCTTCTAGCATACCTACCGGATACTTCACGGATCTATCAGCTAATTGTAGAGTAATCGTGGTAGGTTTTAACTGACCCAATTTTAACTTACGTGAAACAGAAAGTGGCATAAGACTAACGCTAGCACCAAGGTCACACAATGCATGATCAAAACTAACGTTACCTATTACGCATGGAATCGAAAAACTACCGGGGTCTTTAAGCTTAGGAGTTAATTTTTTTTGAATTAATGCGCTACACTCCTCAGTTAAAGCCACGGTTTCATAGTCCTCTAGTTTCCGTTTGTTAGAAAGAATTTCCTTCAAAAACTTAGCATAAGAAGGCATTTGTGCAAGTGCATCAGTGAATGGAATATTAATGTAAAGTTTTTTCAAAACTTCTAAAAATTTTCCAAACTGTTTATCTAATTTCGCCTTAGCTAATCTTTGAGGGAAAGGCACGGGTGGTTCATATGGCGGTGGAGGTACATATATTGGTTCTTTTTCGCTTTTATCAGTTGTTTTGTCAATAGAGTTGTCGGGATGAGACGATTTTTTCTTTTCGACCTTCTCAGTTGACTCAATTTCACTAATCCTAGTAGACATTTTTGGACCCTCATAATTAGTTTCATTCCTTAAAGCAATTGCATTACAATGTTCCTTTGGATTTGTCTCAGGTTGTCCGGGAAAGGAACCAGAATTCCTACTTGAGTTACTAGCTTGTTGTGCAATTTGAGTTTCTAGCATCTTATTGTGAGTTGCTAAAGAGTCGACCTTAGTTGCTAGTTGCTTAATTGCATCATTCACTATCTCGTTTTGTTTAGTCTGGGCTACTACGAAACTCTCTAGGAGGGACTCTAGGTTCGATTTCTGTGGTGGAATAGGATTGTAAGGCTTCTGTTGGAATCCAGGTGGCTGCCTAAAGTTAGGATGTGGAGCTGTATTTTGGTTTGTATTGTACGAAAAATTAGGGTGATTCCTCCAACCAGGATTAAAAGTGTTTGAAAACGGGTCGTTCTTTTGGTTGAAGTTATTCACAGAGTTGGCTTGTTCCATAAAGGGATCTTTAGGTACACTTGCTAATTGACACTCTAATGCAACATGACCAACCATACCACATATTTCGCACATAGGGGGTGGGGTAGTGACAGAATTGACATGCATATTCATAGAGTCTAGCTTCTTAGACATAGCCTCTACTTGTGCAGAAAGTAAAGTAATTGCATCAATATCATACTTACCTGGCGTCTTTTGTGGAGTCGATCTTTCGCTTGACCATTGGTAGTGGTTCAATGCCATGTCCTCGATTAAGTCGTAGGCTTCATCGATACCCTTATTCATCAGCGCTCCTCCAGCTGCTGCATCGACTGACATCCTCGTGGTGTAAATCAGTCCATTGTAGAAAGTGTGAACGATGAGCCACTTCTCTAATCCATGATGTGGGCACAGTCGTAGAAGATCCTTAAATCTTTCCCAAGCTTCATATAGTGATTCTCCTTCTCTCTGAGCAAAAGTCGTAATTTGGTTCCGTAGTTGGGCAGTCTTGCTCGGGGGAAAATATCTCGCTAAGAAACACTGCATCAGTTGATCCCATGTTCTGATGGAACCGGTCGGTAAGGAATGTAGCCAAGCTCTCGCCTTGTCTCTCAGTGAGAACGGAAATAATCTCAGTCTGATGGCATCCTGGGAAACCCCGTTCATCTTCAGAGTGTCGCAGTACTCTAAAAACATGGACAAGTGGAGATTCGGCTCTTCAGTAGGTGCACCCCCAAACTGATTCTGCTGAACCATTTGCAGAAGGGATGGCTTGAGCTCGAAATTGTTGGCCTCTACAGTAGGCCTGGCAATGCTGGAGTGAAGTGTCTGTGCATTCGGCGCTGCAAAATCCTTAAGACATCTCGCGTTGGGATTTGCATTAACATTTGCATCTGCGTTAGCGTTTGGAATCGCGTTTGCGTTTGGTTCTGCCATTGCTGCTTGGTTCAGTTGAATTTGTTTCAGTCTTTGTAGTCTTCTCCTTGCACGAAAAGTTTTCTCGATTTCCGGATCTGGTTCGAAATCGATCTTACTTCGCATACAAGAGAAGTCAAAATCCTGAAATTAAAACAAAAATTAAAATTAAAAACGAAAATCAAAAATAAAAAATAAAAACGGCTTAGTCTCACTAAAATATGATAAAAACTAATATTGACTATTCAAGTCCCCGGCAACGGCGCCAAAAACTTGATGTGCCTAAACCGCAAGCGCACGGCTTCGGTGCAGTACAAAAGATATCGTTCCCACGAAGACCGAACAATCAAGCACTAGCCTATCAATTATCAGTAATCTAAGCCTAATAAAAATACGAGATAGTTGTAAAGAAAATTAAACCAAAAGCAAGTAAATTGATTCGAGTTATATATGATTGGAAATTCCGGAATTAGGGTTCACCACGATAAATATTATCGACTCAATTATATTACCGATGAAGTTACGACCGCTACTTATGAAGGACACTATCCTATTGTACTCGCTACCTTCTGTCGAAGCATAACAATATACCCAAGCTAATTAATCAACTACTTTCGTGATGATTAGACTAAACTCAGATTCATTAATCTCTATGATAGTGTATCGATTCCTCAAAAGACCTAAAACTACTTTCGTGATTTAGGATCCTAGGTTTGAATTCTAGGGTTCTGATATAGACGTCACCTTTCAGAATTTTCACCTAATATCTATGATCATGCAAATATGTGGCCAGCAAATTCACAAGCATTAATAATCAAGAATGCAAATCATAAGCATACGCGATGTAAAATCAACGATTCTATAATTTATATCGATAACATATTATCGGGCTATTCCCGGTTCCAGAATAATATGAATTACTCCATAGATGCGAAGAAACAATCAACAATCAATAAAGTAAACATGATAAAACGACAAGAATTAAAAGAGATTAAAGAAAATAATTTCGATTAAACCCGTTGTCGAATAATCCGTTTACAATAATCTTGAATTTCGTCTCTCGATCTCCGATCTTTACAACTCAACTCCAGAAAATAAAGTTCGAGCCCTAAAACAATGTTCGGAGGGGTATTTATACCTAATCTAGAAATAAACCCGAAATTGGGCCGAATATGGGCTTTCAGCGTATTGGTTTAGAATAGGGCGCGTACGTACGCCGTTTAACACGGCGCTTGTACGCAGAACAAAATGGCGCTTGTACGCCGCACAATCCGGCGCTTGTACGCGGAACAATGTGGCGCCTGTACGCCGCACAAACCGGCGCCTGTACGCGAGATTGGCCAAATTCCCTGCCTCCGTTGATTGTACGCGAATTAACACGGCGCTCGTACGCCGTGTGTTTCGTCGCTCGTACGCGATTTAACACGGCGCTTGTACGCCGATTTATTTGCAACTTTCGATCAACTTGTTCTCGATTTCAACCTACAATTGGTGTTTTCCGTTTGCAACATAGAAATTCCCTACGGCACTCAAAAGTGACATTAAACGCATTTGCGGGATAAAAATATGATGCAATTACATAAATAAACGTGTCGAATGAATGATGAAAGTTGCGTGAAAATGAGGTTTATCAGCTATCTAAAAGGGGTATAATAAAGCAAGAAATATAATGTGCTGCTATTGCAATATCTTGAATGCATAACCTTGTTCTTCATTGAGAATACCCTTGCACATCATAAAACTAAATTTCAATCTCTATCTTAGCAACAAATCCAACAAATAAAAATTTAAATACCCTCATGCCATACGAAAATAAAAGAAAATTCAGGATAGTGGCCTCAATCGCCATACCATACGTAATATTTTTATCAATTTTCTCCCTTTTGAATTGCATGCCTTGTTTCATTGTCAAAATGCTACAATCCCGATAACATTTTCCTCCACAGACAACCGAAAAACACCGTAAATTGAAAAATACTTGCAAATGTATATTTTTTACAACAATAATAACCACCAAGCAAATACGAATAAAACCTCCCTCTCATTTCTTCTTTTATTTGTTATAAAGGAGTCAATTGGTTAATTTTATTTTCCACCATGTAACAGTTGGCAGTATATCTCCTCGTTTCAGCATCTTCAGTATCTGTACCATTAATCCAAAAGATGTACAATGGCAATCCACTGTGGAAGGCAACTATAGTATCCGTCTGCATGTCTTTTGCTTCATTCCTAGTTATGGCGTCTAGTGGACTCCTATCAGGCTATAAATTATGCAAGAGGATCATATGGTGATGATGCATCATTATATGATTAACCATTGGTTTAGTAAGTTGAAGAAGGTAGGAATTACAATAGAAATTTCTTTCCTTTAGAAATGGTCAAAAACTGATTCTTAAGAAGCACTAAAGCGGCTATATTTCAGTGGATCGACTTAGTATTTGTATATGTGTGGGTGGATGATACAAAGAGAGACTGTTTCGACTTATAATTTTAGTTCTCTGAGACAAATATACTGCTTAACAGCTATTTTTATCAGCACAAATGTTTATTTGACCTTACAGACCTTAAAAGGTTGGAAAAATTCTAATCTACCATATTTTAATCATGAAAGTTTAGCTTGTATTGAAATAAAACACTTTATGTTCTTCTTTCTTCTGCGGTCATGCAAATATTTAATTTTGAAATCACCCTTATGAAATCTGAATGAGCTTTCAGCCAACCATAACAATCTCAACCCCATGCCTTCATCTCTTTTCATATTCGTTAGACGCTAACTAACTAAATACCCACCGTTGCCACTATTATATAACTAGCTTGATCATTGAGCAAATATATACTTAGAACATCTAAAATATACTGACTGTAAGCATTAAAACTCAAAACAGTGGACTAAGTAAAACTCTCAAAAGCTCCCTCATCACAAAATTTTATCAAAAAAAAAAAAAAACAGAATTAGTTACCTTCTAACATCTATTATCTTTTCATCTTCATTAACAACAAGTTTTCCCTCCTCGAACTCGCAAAATCGAATATCTAATCCTCTTGCAGAAAGTTCATTAGTCAATAATACCCTCACATCCCCATTTCTGAACCTTTTTAAAATGGTCGATCTTGTAAGCTTGCTTAGATCTCCATGTAGCTCAGCAGCTTTTGTCCCACGAGCCTCTAACTTAAAAATAGCATCTTTTAGCTGCTTGGTGTAGTTCATGAAAGCTATCACACATTTCGCATCAACTGCATGTATCCATCTTGTTTCTAGATTCATTAGCGTTCTTCAGAGGGCCCACTTTAGAGACTATCGGAAGAAGACATGCAAGTGTTTTTGCCTGACCCTTTGTAGGACTGAATCACAACATCATGATTTTTGAGAATTGTGGGTACTTTATAACCTTCCTTCTCTAACCTCTCGACTAATACAGGCGGAAGGCCAAGCTCAGAAAAAGATGACGCAGAAAATGGAGCTAATGCCGCTATATCAACTCTCTCTTTCTTTTTAACTACACTAATTTCTGTGGAAGCAACTTTCGTTTCTCTTCTTTTGGGGACCTCAATTGTGGAAATTTCGTTTCTCAGTTCTATTTTTTTCCTTTCCCTTATGCGTTTCGATTCTACTCCTGAAACCGAGACTTGCCAGAGTGAGAGGCGCGTTGTTGTTACTAACTCGACTGAAAAACCGAAAGCTGCTGTATAACGGAGCTACACGTGAAAATCCATAGAATTTTCCAGAGGATAAAGTGTCACCAACGAGAAAAAGTACCCTGCTTGCAGGTAAAGCAGGCTTTTTTGTCTATGCAGGTTCAGGAAGTAGCTAAGTAATCAACTCTTTGCAGTTCAGCTTTATAATGGAAGAAATTCCAGAAAACTGCAAAACAGAATCGGCTAGTTAATTCAAACAGCATCAAGAAAGGAAATAAATAGAGTGAACATTGAAGTGCTGATTCAATATATTGAGGGGAACAAACACAAATGAAACTGAAACAGTGTTCATATAGGCATTTTATCAAACAGCTAGACTACAAACTGCACTTTTCTTATACACCACCGAGATTGTGGGTCTCAATGTGCATATCCTAAACCATAAACGTATGTGCTGATGAAGCTATGGGATTAATGGAGAGGAGTGACCTTAAATAGACGATGATGGTGGAATCAGTGAAAGAAGGAGGGCCAGTAAGAGATAATCTGAACAAATACCCTGTGGAACGGGAACCCAAACATAAAATCTAGAAAAATATATTTGCACTAAGCCCCCTCAATTTTATAGTATTTGGTTTTTGAAGTGCACATTAAGAAAATTGTATGATTGAATCTGTAAAATTTTAAGCTCGACTAATTTACACTCTGTGTTTACAGTAAACGAGCCGAGCTCGAGCCGAGCCTTGAAAATTTCATAGGCTCGAGCTCGAGCTCGTTTAAGAATATATGAGCTCGAGCTCGAACTCTTCGAGCTCATTTTTTTGAGCTCGAACTCGAGGCAAATGAGTAAAGTTTGAGCTCGACTCATCTGCTCATTCGAGCTCAAACTCGGTTCGTTTGTTCATCCAAGTTCGAGTTCGCTCGTTTGTTCATTTGAATCAAACTTTAACATTTGGCTATAAAATATATATTTTATAATTTTAAATAAATAATCATTTAGGATATCTCAAAAAGGTGGATAAATTATTACTTATGTAACATTTACTTTATAAAATATGTAACTAATTAATTAATAACTCGCTAAAATCGCACTTGTTTCACTAATATAATGATTTTACATAAAATAAAATCAAGTGCTATGAGAATCACCTGTTATCTAGTAAATTGGTAACAAAATTACTCATATACTTAAAATTAGTGCATATATAATTATATATATATATGATGTCTATATTCAAATAATTTTTTTGCTTTATTGAAATAGGTATAACGAGAATAGAGAACTATGTCTTAAGAATTTTATATCATAATTACCAATGAATTATGAAATGTTTACCCAATAATATTTTCATTAAAAATATAATATATCAATTATTTTTAAAATTAAATTACATAAACACAAATCTACTATAAATGAATTTCACACCATTATTCATGGCCAAACTAAGAGAGTAATAAGATAATCTATTACCATATTTGTACTTCTTGCAAAGCTATAAACCAGATTTACAACATTGCCAAATGTTTCATATTGGCAAGAATAATGATGATAAACAAAATGTCATGATCCATCTCTTATGGGTCCAACCCAATTGAGATTTAGACTTGCTTAGTCTATATTATGTATATAGTCTAAAATATTTTTATAAGTTGAAAGAGTCTTAGAATATTTTATAGAATGTGTTAGAGTTCTGGAAAAGACTTAGTTAGTCTATTTTCCTTGTTAGATTGAGTCGATCTTAAACGTTCGTTGAGAAATAAATAGTATAAATAGAGGTAGGTATTTCATTTGTAATCATCTAAGTTTCAATTGTAATTTTCGCGTATTTCCTCTTGATAACCCGTTCGTTGAGAAATAAATAATATAAATAGAGGTAGGTATTTCATTTGTAATCATCTAAGTTTCCATTTAAATTTTCGCATATTTCCTGTTGATAACCCTACACCTTCTGGTGGTGGTTGGAGTATGATGATGCAAGATCTTCCTGCCATTACATCAAACAAATTTCACCGTTTATTATCATTTCAAATAAAAAATCATCAAAATTACATAAAACTTATTTATTATTAAACAAAAGAATGTTTCGGAAACTAATTTTTAAATAAATTTAAACAGAAGAAAAAATAAAGAAGTATTCATTAAAAAAGATATAGATGAGGAAAAGAAATAGAGGCACAAGGAAGAATAGAGGCAGGCAAATTAAAAGAACTGGAGCAACGAGTCAATGGTGAGGCAGAAGGAAAAAATCATGGAGGAAATAAAGATGCTAATGCAGATCAAGATGGAGGCAATCTCCAAAAATATGGAGAACGCGAGCAGTAAATCCCCAGCCGTGCCATAACAGTCTCAATCATGTCCATTTTCACCAATATTAGCGAGCCAATTTCGAGCTCACGGTCAGGAACAATATGCAGGCAACACCAACACAAGAGTGCAAGAACCGGTGAGGAACGGAACACCTACTACACAATTCACTAGAGGCCTGAAATTAGACTTTCCGAAGTTTGACGGAGTTAACCCTAAGAGTTGGATCAGAAAATGCAACAAGTATTTCCTGGTTAATCCATTAACGGTTATGAAAAGATTATTCTGTGACGCCCCACTTTTGAGCTATACAGTACTATTAAAAATATTACATTTTAGTCCTTGTTAATTGAAAAGGGTTATAATGGTTATGGGACAAATTCAATTATTAGAAGAAATTAAATTGATTAAATTTTTGGAAGTGCAAGATTTACTCCACTTATGTTCTCAGCCGTGTCACTCCAAGATATTGCCACCTTTCCTTTTTAAACACCTCAACTCACATCCACATCACATGTTATATTTACAATAATTTTGGGAAATTCTAAATAAAAATAGAAACTCAACAAACTTATTAGGGAAAACAAAGTAATTGTGTTGATGTTTTAATTCGGGGGTTGCTGAATATTTGATTACCAATGGAATTTGGAATGGGTATATTGAGTGGGATTGGAAATTGATAGAGAAATTCGGACTAAAGAGGGGTTATATTTGGGCGTCCATGAATTGTTCTAATCGTGCGCCGAGCGACAATCGGGGGGATTAACAGGTAATTCGCTGCCTTTGTTCATGTGTGTATTCTCTTTGACGTGTCTCTTGGTGGGTGTACTTTTCTGTTGTTGGTGATGATTAAAAGGGTAACAAAGGTAAAGAAGTCATGATTGAGTAGTTAACTTCTAGGCGTATATCTTCATTCTTCACTTTTATGCTCCAACTTATATTTAATTAAATGTTTGTTTAATTAGTGATTGCTTACTAGTTAGAGCTAACTAGATACAGTGGCTGAGAAATCAACACCATGATTTAATTAGTTATTAGTTGTAAGTTACATTAGCTAATAGTTAAGTCAATTAGAACTCACCTATACTGAAGTGTCTTGGTAACCTTATTTTAATGGTTTGATGCACATGGTCTTTGTCTGTAAGAAAAATGTCAGCCTTAGGAAATAATAATACTTCAAGTGAGAATTGGTTAATTCAAATGTAAAATAATTGTATATTAATAGTGGCACTTAAGGAGTTGTGTTATGCTTAGATAGTAATTTATCCTAGTTGCTAATTATCATCTACAAGAGGTGTCATTGGTTCACTGTTAGGTGCCCGCCGCCTCCTGTGTATAGTACATGAGAACCTTGAATTCAAAACATCGAGAGGAAGATAAACTCCATTCGGATTGCTCCTATATTTCTTGTGAGTTCTTTATTTACTAGTCTATTTTATATGTCATATTTAATGCAATCTTAATTCCAATAGGTAAGATTATGTTACAAATGTGTTTTACTTCTATAAACACGTTTATTGATGTTAATCCATACATTTGCAATACTCATGAAATCCGAGTGTAGTACTTTATCTCACTCTGGATATGGGATGATTGACTGACGAATGACAACTTATGTGAAATAATTAATAATGGCCTGGCGTAGTACTTTATCTCGCTTGTGCATAGATGTGATATTATCTTGATTATATGAATCCTATCAATGATCATTTATTGTGATATGGGCCCAATTTACGGCATAGAGGTTCTGATCCTTACGGGTAGCATTGGGCTTGCCATAGTGGTTGGTCATAACTCAATGGTTGTTGATTCCCCTCCCGCGCATGGACGGAGGGGATCATGGCGATGGGGTCGCAGATTTAGACATGTTCCCGGGCATTTCAATTTGTTAGCAAGGTCGCTCCTTGCATTTGGTGAATAAGGTAGTTGATTTGCAGCGGGAGTCATAAGGAGGTTGCAAGAACTGTATCCTTTATTATATGATAAACTTTAATTGGAAGTGATGGACCTAAGTGCTACACCGTGACACCATCTTAGGGCATTATGAGTTACTCTAGTGTTGTACTGAGGCAAATCCGGGAGTAGCCACCAATCCTCCACTGACAATTGAGTGATATTTGTTATCAACTTTCCAAAGTCATTGATACTTAATTAGTTGGTTGATGATTGTTATAATCATGATCATGCATCAATGTTTATATACAATGATATTCATGCATAACCCCACAATTACACACACTGCACTCACTGGGCTTAGTACCTCACCACTCGTGTCTTCCCCTCCCAGGACAAACATATAAATGGTTGAGGAACAAACGCGACTTGCTTATGGTTAAGGATTAACTTAATACAAATAGAGGTATCGAACATTTTCGATTACATTCGATTGTATATGTTTAATAAAATTTCATGACCTATTTCACTAATAATTTTATAGCTTTGTTTTGTAGAGCTCTGAACCACAAGATTGGATTAGAGTGTTTAGAGTATCATCTAGCAAACAGGTGAGATAGGGTGTGACACATTCTGTCCGCGGTGAATATGGAAGGGAAGGCAAACACGTGGTATCAAGATTATATGGAAGGAATGGAAAATATGGTATGGGAAAGATTTTGTAAGTTGGTGCTGGAGAAATTCCTAGACGCACGTCAGGGTAGCATAATCGGATAGTTTAATAAACTAAAACAAGTAGGAACAGTGGCGGTGTATCTAGAACAGTTCTTAAGTCATTTATGATCAGCATAAATAGAAATCTCACGGACGAATACTTCATGCATAGCTTCATAAGTGGACTTAAAGAAGAGATCAAACCAGTGGTACATAATTTATATTAATGATTGTTTTATGAATGATTATAATAGGGAAGTATTATGCTTGAAAAGAATACATTTTTATATCACGATATTGCTAAAAAAAATGTGTATTGAAAATATTACGGTTCTTTTTATTTTTAGTGGCTAATTGAAAATTGTTCAATCCTAATTCATTGGGTGAGGCAGCTCATTATGCCAAATTACAAGAGGTGTCGCTAGAAGGAGTAGCTAAAGTACAGAGAGATTACAAGAGGTCTTCCTAAAAACCGCTTCGCCGCCACTCGAACAACTATCCGCCACTCGAACAACTATCCTTCTCCGGCGGTGGCGGAGGTCGCCGACACTCAAACAACTATGCTCCTCCGGCATGGAAGCGACCTCCGAGTGGTGTTGGTGTTAAGGTGTTGAGATTCCAAGGTCAATAGAAATAAAGAAAGGAATTTATTTGTAAAATTTATAAAATATAATGAATTAATTCTATCTAGATCATATACATCTATTTGTAAAATATTTGAAATTAAAAATTATAATTACACAAAAGATATTTTTAATTTCTATAACCTTATCTGGATAGTTAAATGGGAGAAAGTGAATTAATCCTCCATCAAAAATTCATAATAGCTTTTTTCTTTTAATTTAGATGTGACATGCGACTATGTTTATTAGTATTTTTAAAATATGTATGAAAGATTATAAAATGTGTTGAATAATAAAAAAATAGTATGCAATGGTTTAAATTAAAAATTTTGAAAGAGAAAAAATAAGGTATTAGTTGGAGAAAATTGTTATTAATTTATGAGTGTGCTAAATGATGAATTTAATAATTGATATATAATTATGAATAGAATTTTAAAAAGTTGAGTTAAGAAATACTATGGGAATTTTTTTAACTTTTGTTATTCAAAATATAAAAATTAAAATTAGAAAATATAAACAAACCTACCTTATATATAACAAATATGAATCTTACTATCTTTTACTTTTTTTAAATAAACAATGAATTAGGGGTGTTAAAAAACAACCGAACCGAACCGAAAATCGAAAATTCAGTTCGGTTTTTAACCGAACCGAAAATTTCGGTTCGGTTTTCGGTTATGAATTTTTTAAAAATTCGGTTTTCGGTTCGGTTTCGGTTTGTGGTGTCGGTTAACCGGACCGAACCGAAAACCGAAATTTTTTTATTTTATTAAATTAAAATATATTATATTATTAATTATTGATAAAAAATGATAAGAATTCATTATAGTCTAGTTGGTTAAGATGTTTGGGTTTCTCCTAAAGCTCATAGGTTCAAATCCCAATAGATGCAAAAATTTTTTTTTTTTATTTATTAACCCAAAAAATAAATCAAAATAGGAAAAAAAAAAAACGAAAAAAATAATAAATAAATAAAATTCGGTTTTTTCGGTTTTTAACCGAACCGAACCGGTTCGGTTTTTAACCGAACTGAACCGGTTCGGTTTTTAACCGAACCGAACCGACTATTTCGGTTCGGTTTTCGGTTCTAAAAATTACCGAACTGAAATTTCGGTTTTTGACCGAACCGGGCCGAGTTGCACCCCTACAATGAATGTTATGTAATATGAAATTAATTGTGCCAATGCAATAATTTTCGAAGTAGACTTATAAGTAATTTTTTTTTAATCTTGTTTATCAAAATAATTTTTTGGTTGATTTGTTCAAATTCTCGATTTTCACTATTGTTAGAGTGTGTTTTGTACGTATTTCACATGCTTGATATCGTGTTATTTGTCACATTTTTGTTTCTTATTTAATGAAATTGTGTTGGTATTGAATTACTAGGTGATTATATGGAGAAAGGAAGCAAATGAGACAAAAAGAAGTGAAAAAAGATGAAGATTAAGTCGGCATGAAAAGTGGACAGCCGAACACTTTACAGAATTAAGCGTTTTCGTACTTAATTCCCTGAACGCTTCGGCCAAGGAACGAGACTGCTGGAATTTCTGAACACTTTTCTGTTGAAATTCGAATTTTTTGATTTCTGTTACCCGAAATATTGGGATTTATTCCTTTTTTGATTTAGGATTTGTTTCCATATTTGAACAATCTTAGTTTGTTAGGTTTGTTAGAGTTCTATTTTAATTAGTTTCCTTCTTGGATTAGGACACTACTAGATTAAATAAGTGGAATTTTAATTCCACAAGACATCTTTTACTTTATTCTTCAGTTTATGCACGTACGTTTTCTTTTTCTGTCAAGCTTTCGAATTCTTCAAGACTTACATACGTTATTTTTGATTATGTGTTGCTAAACACATGATTCTAGTCGAAGGTTTATCGAGGTTTGATTCTTTTAATTTGTGAGATCTAATTTGTGGCATAATTTCTTTGTTCTTTAAAATATTTACTTTTTCTCTGTGTTTCGTTGACAATATATTTTGATTGATTAGTTAATCTGGTCAACTAGTTAATCGTTGGAATCGTGTTAAGCTATTTAGGACCCAAATCCGTAATTGTTTGGTTAATCCTAATATTTGTAGCAACTAGTAACGTTGATCATGGTCAAGTTTTCAATTAGTTGCTATGAGAATTAGTAATCTAATTTAAATAAACCGAGCTTACGTGTTTGTTAATTAGAATTGGTGTTTTTCTAATACGTGAATGTTATCGATAGGCTAAATCCTTAGAGCTTGTTTAGGCTTGTCTAATTGGTAAGAGTAGTAATCGAAGAGCTTATTTTGATTATCGACGACTTAAAGAAAAACTAGGTTATTAGAGCTTGTTAATAACTATAGCCAATTTATTTAATAACATTGAATTATCATTGTATCGATGATCGAATTATAGAATCAACACCGAGATAATCCGAAGACTAGAATCTCTCATCTTATTGAATTCGAAATCAATCTTTTTGCATATTTAATTTATGTCTTTTGAATTTTATTCTAGTTAAATCGAAAAAATCCCCCCTTTTTATTTGATATTAGTAAATTAAGAATTAATTATGCACCATTCTCTGTGGATCGACCCTACTTGTCACTATTTACAAATTTTTTTCGAGTAAGTTTTATTTTTATTGAATTCGACACCCACCAAATTTTAATTTCTCAATTTCCATTTATTCTAACTTTTAACAAATCCTCCATTAGGAAAAAGAAAATCAAAACACAAACACAAACATAAAAATAGATTGTAAAATCGAAGAGTGATTATGCTTAGATCAGATATGAACAGAGGGAGAAGGAGATTACGAGTCAGATTTTGTTTCAAATTACTTCGTTTTTAACAACTTTCCTTTATATTAGCATTCAACCCACCCTAAGAATGGTTTACTATGCTTGCTTATGATACACTTTAAAAATCAGTTGATACAGACTATTATACTAAAATTAAATTGAACTTAGGACGTGTTTAGAATGAGAGATTTAGATTAGAGTGTATTTGAAGGAAGGATTTCAAATGAAACTAAAATGAAGTAATTTGAAATCCACGTAGTGATGAAGAGAATAAATCAAAATGTGTGTCTAGGAATTTGAAATCTATTATAATTTGAATTCATCTAAACAAAGTCGATAGATTTGTTGATGAATTTAAAATTCACGACTTTCAAATCCTTCAATCAAAACACACCATTAGTTTATATTGAAAATCACTCTCAACTAAAACTAGAACACAATATAGAATAATTATACAAACAATAATTCTCGATATGGAGAGTTACACACGAAAATACATAATTCTCAATTTGTACTCTGTAATAGTTTTAGGCCACAGTTTTCCTTAATACTAAAAACATAAGTAGTTCTAACAGTTCATATCGATCCGTACTAAATCACACTAACCGAAGACAAATCCAACAACCTTAATCAATCCAGAGACGAAGATATCACTTGCAGCGAACAAATGTCTTCCATTGACGTGTTTTTTCCACCTCTTCTTATAAGTCCCTTTCATCGCCACTGCATCCAAATGTATGGAAGTTAGATAATATATCAAACATATAAAACACCATGATCTCAGTATAAAACCTGTATCGCATTTCACATTGACATTCATTACAGTTTTAAGAAATAATAACAATATAGCAATGGTGTTTATTTGAAGAGACGAGAATAAATAACAGAGATGAGAAAAGGGGGCGTTTAGCAACGCTTATTGTAAAGAGCTTACAACCACTAATTGAAAGACCCTCTAAGGATCACCATGATAATTTAGGTGTTTTACCAAAAGAATTAGCAAGCAATTTGTGAGAGCTTATAAGCTGTTTTAAGAAGCTAATAAGCTCTCAAAGACCCTCTAAGGAAAACACAATAGAAAGTTATATCGAGTTTAAACTTTTTTCATTCTTTCTGATGTTAAATGAACTTAACACCAAGACAAAAATTACTCGAGGTAGTCATTCGGTTAAATTCACCAATATTCTTGAAAATGAAACAAGATACTAGAATAAAAAACATCATGTTGACTCTTATGACCTAGGATCAACTCAGGTTCATACCTTGGCCTTACATATTGCACCAAGACAAAAATTACTCAAGTTAGTCATTCGGTTAAACTAGCCAATACTCTTGAAGATGAAATAAGGTACTAACGAAAATACTGCAAATGCAAATAAACGATATACGCAGGTTCATACCTTGGCCTTGCGTGTTGCACTATCACCTTGTCAACCAACAGAGTGTCCTTAAGAGGAACAAGGCTAGGAGTAAAACCGACAACCTTAGGATTTAATTTCGGCCAATTAAACTCAACACGTTTCAAACTCTTGCTTCTTGGGTCATAGCAAACCACATCAGCTTCCAGCCAAAGCATTACTATTTCACCATTTCTGAGAACCTGCAACGGCCTAAACTCACCATAAAGGCGACTACCCATGGGTCTCTCTGTATCAATAACGAATTCTTTGATCCAACGCTCTTCATTGTCAACCTTTTTCATGAACCATAAATCCAAATGACGATTATAAACATTTTTAGTCACACAGAGGTAACCTCCGAGAACTCCCATGCTTAATCCATCCTTGTCCCCGAGCTGTTCTGCCCCTAATTCAGGAGGCAAGAAATGTATTCCAAACATTTCACTCTCAAAATCGAAGGAAACTACAACGTTGAACGTTTCCATAGACGAAAGCCAATAAAAAACTCCATTTAAGTAGACTGAACACGCGTCAAATGAATGATCAAGCCCTAATGGTCTGTTTTCGATATCTCTCCATGAACTAGATCCTATGACATGAACTTCAGCCCTCACCTCCAAATTTTCACCAATCATGATATAGAAAAGCCTCAACACCTTATACTGATTACTACTCGCACTATACCCTAACATCATCATCCTAGTCTCCGACAATGGCTTGTTCCTCGTTTCGACATTAGGCATTAATAAATACTCATTGGTGACAGGATTACACACAATAGAACACTCATCCTCGCTACGTCTTTTAGCTAAATAAACCAACCCATTACACGAGTTCACTGCAACAAACTCGTTACGATACCGAATATTAG
Source organism: Verbascum thapsus (assembly GCA_963669365.1). Lineage (NCBI taxonomy): Eukaryota > Viridiplantae > Streptophyta > Magnoliopsida > Lamiales > Scrophulariaceae > Verbascum > Verbascum thapsus. The sequence goes on from OY770109.1 coordinate 11,703,580, forward strand.
AACGGTAAATATCATAATTCCTCCTCCAGATTTCCGGTATCTTGAATAAGGGTTTTAATCCAAAACCACGGCTGGGGCCACCAGGGACGTCGACTTCGGTGTCGATCCATCGGAGAAACTTGGAAGGTTTGAAATCGTCTCCGAATTGGATTATGAAAGCTTGTGGAGCGTTTGATGAGTATAAAGAGATAAACTGGGGATTAGGGTTTGACAAACTGAGAAGAGTTTTGCAAACACACCTGCTAGCATAGAGTGCCTTGATTGGAAGCCTCGATAGAATTTCCAATAGGACATTTGGGGGGAGATCAATTAGGGATTCGATTACTTCCATTTTTGGTAATTGAGCTGGAGGTTGATGATCCATTGGAGAGGAATTTGGGATTTTGGGGGCAAATTAGATTTGAAGATGATGATAAATAGTCAAAGCAATGAGAGAATTTTACCCTTTGGCCCCTCCATTTTGCCATTATAATAATTTTGATCCCACATTTATCGAACTAGACCAACTTAGTCCTAACATTTCGATAATTCTTCGTTCGAGATCTAATTTAACAAGCTCAATTTGGACGAGAAAGGGCGTAAACGTAATCACACCTCATTTCGTCATTTTTATGTATCTCGATCAATTCTCTTAAAATTATATTATCCGAACAGTAATTTAATGCTGATTTAAAATATATATAAGTTGTAATTTGATTATAAAAAAAAAAGACACAATATTTTGTAAAGATCCCAATTTTTAATAAACTCTAATTGGGAATTACTTTCAATTGAATAAAAATGGAGGTAGATTGTGCAAATTAATGTTTTCATTGTCAAAAATGGATCAATTTTTATTAATTAGTTTCAGCCAGATAATTAATAGCATGTGTCACATCTACTTAAAATTAAAATATTTTAAATTAAATTTGTAATGTTTAACAGATAAGGGACCAAAATTACTTTAATATTAACGTGTACCAATTAAAAGTGTAACCTGTGTATGTGTCGGTGTTGAATGTCAATGCTTTCTATTTAATTACTATTTATTTAGATTTTTTTATCAAAACAATTAATTTTTAAGAATCTTTTACTAAAATAATAAATTTTTTAAGCATCTTTTTGACTTGTCAAGTGGGTTTATATAAAGATGTGTGACCAACTTATTTGGAGTTTTGTTGGAGACGACTTAGAGCATATTTTTGTTTTAAGTAATCACTAAATACTTTGCTTCATAATGAAGAAATATTATTAGCAATCCAAAAAATAATATGCGAAAACCACTAATATTTTTAAGAACATATTACAAAAATGTTTATGCCTTATGTAAATGCTCAATTTATTTTAACATATAAGACAAATATATTCTTTATTTGCCGATTGATATTCGATACACATCAAGTGGGTTATTTTTAAATAAATATTCGAATTTTGGTAATAAGATAAAATTATTGAGAATGACAATAATTTTTTTTAAAGATACAAACTAATGCAATTAGAGGTGAAAATTTAGCTCGATACTCGATACTCGACTCGAGCTCGATCGCTAAAAGCTCGGTTCGAGCTCGGTTTGATAAATTATCAAACCAAACTTGAACAAATTTTTCTGTTTGATAAATTTTGAAGCTCGACTCGAGCTCGGCTCGATAAGCAAAAAATAACAAAAACATGTACAAAATATTCAAACTACTCGAGTTCGAATCGTGATCGACTCGATTAAAGCTCGTTTGAGCTCGGCTCGATGAACAATCGAACCAAACTCAAACACAATTTTCAAAGCTCGATTGTAATTCAAACAAGCTTGAACATCCATGCGTTCGGCTCGACTCGGCTCGTTTTCACCCCTAAATGCAATGGTACTGCAAGTGGGTTATTTTACACTAAGTCGGTTCTAATGAAATTGGCCAATTTTCAATTTTAAAAACATACCATATTTTGTAATAATATAAGTTTTATAGTGAAATAGTTCCATAACCATTAGATATACAGTTGAAAACTTGTTCTTTTATGGAGTTTAAATGCTAAAAGTTGTTCACATTTTAGATAGAAATAAATGCGAATTTCTTTTAATTTCATTAAATGTAAAGATTCTAAAGCATTGAGATTGAGAAATTGAGACAATTGTTAATGTTTAGATTGCTAGGTCATAGTCTAGGAAGTTGAACATGTGATATTTTATTAATATGCTAATTAATATTGTGGTAACTATCATAAACTATTTATTATTAGTTTATTACAATTAAAAAATGCTTATGAAAGGGCCTGATCATCTTATCAAAATTGAAAAAAAAAAAAAAAAACACTTTCAACATCCATAATGAATTAATGAAAAACAATTCAAATAATCTAGTCCAATTTGATTTTCATCTTATTTTCTATAAATAAATAATACAAAAGGTATTTCAAATATGAGAATTATAACATGCCTTGAACAAAGTCAAATAAATTACATTGTACTTTCCAAAATTATTGTAATTGTATCAAAGAATATGGCGGGTTGTGAGCCGTTGGATCACATATGATGTTACCCTATAACTTCATAAAATCATCTTAACGCCCATAAGTGAGTCGACTCACTCGATCCCAACAAATTTAGACATCGATTTTTCTCAAAGAATACATGATCTATATAACATGAACATATCAACATTGATTATTACCTTTAAAACTTGTTCCTTTTTATGGTTCAAAAGTTGGAACTTGATCCGTAGGCGCACGAAGGGCTCGATAAACTGTCCGATCAATAATATTCCGGTAAGGATCCTCGTTTCTCTTTTGAAGCAAGTACGACATATTACATTCGACTTGAGATTTTATTTGCAAGTAAAGTTCTCTTGCCTTTTCCCTATCCTTTAACATCTCCTTTTTTCCCTTGGTTTCGATTGGTTTCCCAAAGAGGTAGTACAAACGGCCCGGAATCTTCGGTAGAATTCCCGGGATAAACAAAGGTTGATTGGCAACCTCGCCGCTCATTCCGGACCTACAACCGAAACGTAGCCCCAATGATTAACGCCATGATTTTAATCAATAATCTTAGGGTGTGTTTGGATTGAGTGATTTGGATTTGGTGAGGGGATTTGGAGAAAGGATTTGAAATGACACATAAAATGGAGTCATTTGAAATCCACCGTAGTTATGAAAAAAATAGGTCACAATGAATGACAAGGGATTTGAAATCCATCGTAACAGGAAATTCATCCAAACGAACTTAAATAGATTTGTCGATGAATTTGAAATCAATAGATTTCAAATCATTCAATCCAAACACACCCTACGGGTAATTTACTTACCAAGATAAGGATACAAAATAGGGCTGAAAATTGAACCACGATATTCGATATACGACTCGAGCTCGATTGCTAAAATGGGGTCAAACCAAGCTTGAACAACTTTTTGTGTTTGATAAATTTTGAAGCTGACTCGAACTCGGCTCGATTAGTAAAAAAATAACAAAAACATGTATAAAATATGGTATAGGTGGTTACCTCACATTAAACGATTCGTATTTTTCGTTATCGCTTCTTATTCGGTCACCCCAAATAGGGACTTTAATCAGGTCGTCATAGTCCAAAACTAACTGCGAGTAAAATTAAGAAATGTAAGACGCCGATGAGATTAAGAGTAAAACTTCGGTCGAATTTCCTTCGATTGTATCTATGTACCTAAGATGCAATTCATCTATTGATTAAAGGATACATAGTATGCGAATAAATAAGTGACTTTTTTATGATAAATAGGGCTGCAAATTGAACCAAACTACTTGATAGTTGACTCCGAGCTCGATCACTAAAAGCTTGGTCGATAATTTACAAAACTAAGTTTGAACAACTTTTCGTGTTTGATAAATTTTGAAACTCGGCTACAGCTCGACTCAATTAGTAAAAAAATTATAAAAACATAAAAAATAATCAAACTACTCGAGCTGGACTTGTGATCGGCTCGATTAACAATCAAACCAAGATCAAACATAATTTTTCAAAGCTGGATTGTAATTTAAAAAAGCTTGAATATTTAGGCGTTTGACTCGACTCGTTTACACCCCTAATGATAACCGCGGCGTATAAAGGCAATTCGCTAATCAGCATTCAGCCATCATATATTGAGTAAAGATAACGTACCTCTGCTATATCATCCTCTCCGATCACTCCGAACGGTACAATTGTGGCCTCAAATCGTGCGGCCATCCTCACAAATTCTGGTTGGTCAGGCCAAAATAGTTTATACTCTTCACCCTGATTAATTTCAAACAAAAAATTAGTACTACCTATTAAGAAAACTCGAATCAATAGATTTAAATCGACGAATTTTACTTCAAATTTAATAGTAAACCTAAATTCTAAAAACCCTTCAATTATCATAACAAACATCAAGAGCCCTTCAAATTTCTCCAATTGTTGCCAATTAAAAATCAAGTAATCGAATTTTGACTAGTTAAAATATTGGAATTTACACTAAACAAAATATCGACAAACCTTTTTGTGTAGAGCCTCACGGGCCCCACCGGGGTAAAGTAGCACGTGCGATTTCGTTTTGAACAACTTGAAGAGATTGCTTGCACTTACGGGCAACGCACCATACAGCCTTAGATAATCGGGAAACGAAAATTCCTTATTTTCCGCATCAACGAGATTCGAAAACAACGATGGATGTGCTATACCACGAACCATGACCTTCTTTTCCTTTAGAAATTGTTCGACTAAGGGAGCAAGTTCTAAACCCATAAGCATGTGATAACCGACTAACAAAACCGGGCCTTCGTTTGGAACCCCGGCTAGGCCTCTCACTATCTTCCCGTCTTCCCGAGTGGATAGCATTACGGGACCCACATAGTTGCGGAACCATCTGTATAAAATTACAACCCATTTATCAACCTAGTTCTCGAAGACCCGATAAAGGGTTCTAGATTAAAGTCGAAAAGTGCAAATTTTGTGTGCTCCTTGTTTTTTCAAAAGTAATGGCTGAGAGTTAGTGGTATCACATCATTAAAACGATATATGTTTTTTGTTTAGTTTTCTTTTTATTTATTTGGGGGCCGGTTTAGGAAATGAGTCGTATTTAGGATGTGCGAAGAACAAATTTCTTTTTAGCAAGAAACATATATAGTGAGATTCACCTAGAAACAAACATATTAGAGACAATTGTTCTTTGTTGTTAAAAGTATAGACGATCCAATCTTCGTGTTAAGTTATTGGCCAATAAACGTTCAATTAATACAACCTAACAATCATACGAAAACTTAAGGATGCAAAAGTATGGACAGTTACCTATTTCCCTCGATTGCCTGATTAAACTCGGACGCACTAGGAGGTATAAAATCCATTACATAATCATGGTTCCTCGAACGACGATAGGTGGAAGTACCTTTAATAATAGTCAACAAATTAACGCCATCCTCCTTCATTAACAAAAAATTGCAATCGGTTAGTCCGTGAGAGGTATATAAGCGTAGAATAATAAAATGGCGGCTACGTTGAGACGCCTCAAATATATTAACTTTATAAAAACCCTTTTATGGAAATCAAATGCTAACAAGTAGATTTTAAAATAACTAACACAACGATAATAATTTCGTGCATTTTATGTTTCGGTGGTAATAAATTCAATTTGACTGACATTTGGATCATATGGCATGAAAAGTGTCTTTTTATTACAACAACGAAACTTTAGTGCAAGGAAAGTAACTACTATGTGATTAACAAAAATTCAGAAAGTAAAATATTTCTTTGATCCGAGCAAATAAAGGGCTTGAGGTTCTAGAACATGCTTATACATATCCAAAAAAAAAAAAACGAGATAAAATCCTTACCTACCAGTAATATGGTATGACCATTGTTTTTGAAGTATCGTACTTTGCAGTTTTGCAATGATCTCGAAAGTCGTAAAGCTTCTTCTCGACTTGGAACCATATTATCCTTGCCACTGGTTTAATATTACCACAATTTTGAATAAAAAATCCAGATTAAGAAATAAAAGAGTAAAGTTCGGGATGTAAAATCTAAGCCAAAAGTATGGATACTGAAAGTGTTTCTTTCAATTATTCAAGCTATGGATTTAGAGATCGTAAAAGCCCCACAAGTTCATATCATTTTTGTACATAAGATATTGTAAAAGTATGAAGAACATATGTAAACATACCTATTAATCTATTCAACTATGGATTTAGAGATTGTAATATAATAAATTTATGAAGAACTTTATTTGATTATGTAGCACATATGTAAAGCATTCCTTTATAAAAATCTCATATATATTGCTAACATTCTACAATTTACACATTATATGATTTTACGTGTAGAGCACGTAGATTTTGCTAGTAATATAAAAATATATTAGATGAATTAAGATATAGAAAAAACCTAGCAATAACAAGTACTTCAGCTTTAACGGCATGAAGACGAGAATTAGCATAAGCTGCAGCAGTTTTTAGCAGCTTCAATTTCCAAAGCAGAGTTTGTTTCGGTATGATATCAGCCAAGCCCTATACATATATACCAGTGAATAAAAATGAGTTTAATATTCTAAGTACAGAAATTAAAATATAATCTTGCATAATAAATGGTTCGAGAATATGATGGATTAATAAAGATCACAAAATTTCAAGCAATGCAAAAGTGTACTTACAGAAAGGCGTGGTAGTAGAGCAGTAAGGTTAGCAGCTAATTGTTCATAATATCGTGTTGGAGGTAGCATTTTATTTATATCTACTGTAGCCATATTCATCGGATCACCTGTTATACGAAATATAGAATTTTTACGATCGAGTAAATTAAAGGGCCAAACAATAGTAAGTGATAAAACACCATACTTTTTAAGGATAATGTCATTAATACTTCTTGAAATATCAAATTTATTTCACTATCGTCCCTAAAGTAAAACTTGTTAATAAAAAATAAATACAATTTATCTTATTTTAATTACTATTAGTTTAAATAAAAATATTCAGAATTTGAAATTCAAAATAAAGTAGTTACCGTAATTTACATTCAAATACTAAAAATGATTTCTTTAAATCTATTTCTTTTATTAATGATATTTACGATAATTTTACTTCTTAGTATTTGTTTTAGTCAACTGATCAACCATATATATTATTATTTCTTAAACTAAGATAAGGGTGTGTTTGGATGGAAGGATTTGAAATCTATGGATTTCAAATTTCATCTACAAATCCATTTAAGTTCGTTTGGATGAATTCATGTTATAATGGATTTTAAATCCCTTGTCATCACTTTGACCTATTTTCTCCATAACTACAGTGGATTTCAAATGACTCCATTTTAGGTGTCATTTCCAATCTTTCCTCCAAATCAACTCCCCAAATCCAAATCACTCGATCCAAACACACCCTAATATGATTTAATATTCGTACCAATAGCAAATGATAACTAATGCCCCTATAAAATCACTATACATTTCTTTTAATTGATCGAATAAAAGAAGTTTTTTAAACCACTATAACTTATAAAGCCGCTAAGTACATACCCATAACAAAGCTTAGGAGATAAGGAACTGTTGCATGAAGCTCATTAGGCAACGCCTCTAACAAAGGCAACAATGGCTGAAGTTGTGACCTGCCAAATGACGTTGCTGAAAGAACGAATTATCAGTAAATTTCTACGATATATCTAGAAATTAGAATGAATTAATGGTCTGTTTGGATTGAAGGATTTGAAAACTATTGATTTCAAATTCATCGATAAATCCATTTGAGTCTGTTTGGATGAATTCATGTTATGATGGATTTGAAATCCATTAGTTTTCATTTTGAGCTATTTTCTTCACAACTATGGTGGATTTCAAATTACTCCAATTTTAGTGTCATTTCAAATCCTTCCTCCAAATCCAAATCACTCAATCCAAACACACCCTAATTGAAATATACTCGAAATATGTACCTGGATTAGCTAATATAACTACAAGGTCGATTTTTGGATTTTTTGCGGCCACGGCTAGTGCCAAGCATCCACCAAACGAATCTCCAACGAGATAAATAGGTTTATTTGGGGATGAAGAGTGTTCAATCCTCACAGTTTTTTCGACAAAATTTACCAATTCTGCAAATTTATGAAATAAATAATATCACTCATAAGCAAGTTTAATTGAAAAGCACAATAGATTTGTAATGTTTGAAAGTAATAAAATGTTCGGACCTGCAAACGGTGTTCGATCTTGCACGGGGATATGCATGCACCGGACATCAAAGACCCTGAGACCAAATTACTCTTTTTGATGAAAAATATATTACAAATGTCACAAGGTTGTAAAATTGGTTCTTTCTTTTCTTTTTCCCGTTTTTGATGAATAATTATATAATCGAACATTATGTTTAGCATTGTAATAGCCCTTATCACAATCCATGCCAAACATGATTTATTAATATCTAATTTACACAAACAGCAAAGCCTATTGCAATTCAAATTCTCAACTACATAAATGTATAGCAATTTTGCATTCTTAATGATATCAATAAAGACTTACTTTCCAAGAGACTTGTGATGCAGAATAAGGCCAAGTCCAAGACCATCCATTCCTGCAAGAACATACGCATTTAACTACAACTTTACACAATACACATACTTAAAACTTCTCCACATAATCACTTCTAAACCGAACAACAAACTCGCTAATGGTGTGTTTGGCTGGAAGGATTTCAAAGTCATGGATTTCAAATTCATCGACAAATCTATTGAGTTTGTTTGGATGAATCCAAAATTGTAATGAATTTCAAATCCATTGCCACTCATTTTGAGCTATTCTTTTCATAACCATGGTGGATTTCAAATGACTACATTTTAAATTTTAAAGTCATTTGAAATCCACTCCTCAAATCCAACTACCTCAATCCAAACACACCCTAATCGCACTTAACAAAGAATCAATTTTTACCAGGCAAGAACAGAAGGATAGGTGAACCCCTTAAATGAGGGCCACAATTGATTGGTGTAAACCACCGGACGGGCCCACCATCGGGCTTAATTAGGTCTTTAGCATAATCAAGATAATCTTTTACAGATTGAGTCCCATACCCATCATCCCACAAAGGCTCCAACTTTTCTTCATTAAAATTTGAACTCATATGAACATTATCTAAATCAATTGAAGCCCTTTTGCTATCTTCATCCACAGAAGTGGATATTCCATTAACTTTACCGTTAACTTTAACAGAATCAGAAGATACTGCAGCAGCTGAATCTCTACGAGCTAAACACCGAATCTGATATTTAAAGTTGAATCTTTTGTCTATGTTTAGAGCAAAATTGGGTGATAAACCAAAACCCTTGACAGTTGAAGCCATGGAAAGCGTACCAATGGCTTCAAGAGTTGTACTTCAAAGATTTCAAGATATTAAAGCTGGAGATTAATGGGTTTTGAGTCCCAAACTTTTTTTATATTCAATGGAGGAAAAAAGAAGAACCTTTTTCAAGTTTGGAGACGTGAAAAGCTCCACGCCACACAAAATGAGTTCGTGTGAGTATTTAGAACGAGAAATATGACTATACAAGATAATGTCCACATAATGGATCCCGACAGCCATGAAGAAAAGAACAAAAACAGTGTCGTGCAAGGAATTGGCAAAGACCCTTTTACTCTGTTTGGTCATTTCTGTAATAACAGAATCAAAATGGGTTTTGTTTAGATTATTGAGATTAAGTGAGAGTTTAATATATTTAATGTTATAATTGCGGAAAATGTCAGTTGTGTGAACTGTATATTAGTATTTAAGAGTGGAGATCTGATTGTAAGGTGAAAGAGATAAGGAAGAATCTAGATGCCCAATGTCTGGTTTATTTGATTCTAAGGTAAATGTTGACTGTTAACTTAAAATGTAATTCTTCCAAATTTATAGGCTATGTTTGGTTTGTTTGTGTATTTTGGTTGAGAATTCAGGGTGAAATTTTTTTTTTGATAAATGCATATTTGGTGAGATTGTGTTTTGTTTTATATTGATTATTAATTTTTGAATTAATTTTTTGGTGAAATAGTGTTTGTTTTTATTTTCATAGTGAACATAAATTATGTAACAATCAAATCACGTAAGCTTTTGTCGGTTAGTAATTAATTAGTGATTGAAAATTATAATATAATATTAAAATTAATGATTGTTATATATGTGTGTAATAGAAGGTGTTATATATATATGCATATATGTATAGAAAAAAGTGGGCCATGAAAGTGTATTAAACTTCAAAATAAAAAAATAAATTTTGGACCAAAAAATTAGGAATTTTTGGGACACAAAATTTTGAAGTCCAAATACAAGTTGGTCAAAATTTTGACCAAAAATGGTTCAAAATGAAACCAAACATAATCATAATATTTAATATAAAAAGAAACCATATTTATTTTTTTAATGTATCCATAGGATTATTATGACGATTAAATCAAGTTCAAGCTCATGTTAAAGATGTAAAGCTCAAGCTTGGATCATTAATTCGAGCTCGAATTTGACTCGTTTTTATGTTTGAGTTCAAGTCCATTTCAAATTTTTGACTCGTTTGCAAGCTCAAACATATAGTTGCTATGATTTTTTTGTTAAATTAATGTATTTGTACTTATATTTCAATAATATTAGTTTAAAAGATACACATATATAAAATATAATTATAGCATAATATTACCAGCTGGTTCGCGAGCTTATGAACATCAGGGAACTCAAAAAACTCGATTCATCAACAAACTCAAGCTCGCGAAACTCAACTTATAATCGAGGCATTCAGAAAGTCGAGCCATTCAGTAATCGAGCCGGCTCACTAATCTCACGATGCTCAAAATCTCGGCTCATCAACAAACTCAAGCTCACAAAACTCGACTCATACTCGACACATTCAGAAGAAGTCGAGTCAATCATTAATTGAACCGGCTCAGGCTCACGAGTCGGCTCGACTCACTCATATTCATAAACCCTAGCTAGTACAAACTCTCAATTCACAATCATCATCTTCACCAAATGACAAATTGAATTATATCTCCATTCCTCTTCAACAGCAAAACCATATACAAAGCTTTAATCAAACAAAAAGATGCTGTTGAGAACAACATTCATTTCAACACTCTCCTACATCCCCGGAAAACCCTTCCTCCGCCGCAAATTCCCCTCCGCTACCACCATCAGACGCCTTGTCTCTCTACCTCCGGCAAAGCCTCCGCCGCGGCTCTTAAAAGCTCTCCGTCCGATCTCCTCTCTCTCAATTGCAGCCACAGATTCCACTCTAAACCCTCAACTGATTGACCCTGCCTATCTATCGTGCTCATTACCGGAGAAGAAGCCTCTCAAAGTGGCCGTCCTTCTCAGCGGCGGCGTCGATAGCAGTGTCTCACTACGTCTCCTCCACGCCGCCGGCCATTCATGCACTGCTTTCTATCTTAAAATTTGGTTCCAGGTATTGCAATTCTGGCATTTCTTAAGATAGTTACCTTAATTAGTGTGTTGCCTACTGAGGATTATTCTAGTTTCTTGTTTAACTTATAGTGGTCTGGTATAACTTATAATCTATTAAGTGTTGTTTTTTTCTATGTTTACTTACTGATTTTTTTTGTGTGAGTGGTGTTTGATACTTTGATTCAACATATCGCGTCGTTGGTTAACCTTGTACATGACTATAATGAATTATCTGTTATGTCTGGTAGTACACTTGTAAGTATGCGCACATGTATTTTTTTATATTCCAATACATAAATAAGGCATTGGTTCATACATATCCCTATATGTTGTAGTGATTTGCAGTTTATTTGGAAGGTTCCCGACATTTATAGGTTGTCTGAGTAATGTCCAAGATTCCATTTTTATATATAATTTGTGAATCTTTTGCCCCATTTCTGCTTCAAATGGATCTTTTGCCTCACAGCGAACTACGGTGTTACCACTATATCAATTATTTTCATTATATGTCAAAACAAATACTAATAATCTTGTAATATCACTGCTGTTGTAGGAAGACTTTGATAACTTTTGGTCTGAATGCCCATGGGAAGAAGATTTGAGATATGCAAAAGCTGTTTGTGATCAGGTTATAGTTATGCCTCTTCCATATTTGTATTTTGGCCATGTCTACATTTGTGAGCCCTTCTTTATTCCATTTTGATTTGTATATATTTTCTACGAGTTGAAGGGTAGGTTCATTAATCTTTTCAGCTCGTGGAAGCTACAACTTTGAAATAGTCAAACACTCCCCAATGAGTGGCTTTTTTTTGATGTATACAATCAGACAAAATGGCTTAGGATGGATTAGATAACGATACTGTAATAAAGTAATTTGAATATGCTAAATATGAAGTTAGACATTGTCAATACCTTGTTGTTCAATAAACGTATCTCTATAAACAAGCAGCATGTGTCAATCTTGTATATTATGTAGTTTGAGGTCTATATTCTCGAATACAGTTTTAGTAGTTTAGCCTGACCCATTTGTTATCATTTATAGTTAAACATTCTAACTAATTTTGATCTATGGTTTATTGCAGGTTGATGTACCTCTGGAAGTTGTGCATTTGACGGATGAATACTGGAATAATGTGGTATAAATTTTCTTTCTATGAAAGCTTTAGCCTTTGTCACAGTTTCTGTGTCGTTCATAGGGAAATCGAGCACTTAACTTTTCAAATCCGTTTTTATCCTTTTACATACCGTACCTTTTCGCATTAAACACTCTATCTTCTAAACAACCAAAAATAAACTTGAGTAATAAAAAGAAAACAGAAAAGTGATGTATTATAATGTTTCAGGTATCGTATATCATCAATGAGTATCGACATGGCCGCACTCCAAATCCAGATGTTCTCTGCAATACAAGAATAAAATTTGGTTTGTCTTTTAATTCCTCTAAAATATGTTATGATTTCTCGTTATCATATAAATCATCAATAGGTTGATGTTTTTGGTTATAGGTGCATTCATGGATGCCATAGGTGATATGAAATTTGACTTCATTGCATCTGGGCACTATGCAAAGGTTGTTCACCAAGATGGGGATAATAAAGATGGGCCGTCTACCTTGGAATTATCAAAAGACGTGGTACATGAACCGTAGACATGTTTTTTACCTTTTAAATACACACACACACACACACACACACACATATATATATATATATATATATATATATATGACTTTCAGTTCGAAAAGCTGTTTCAACATCCTTATCCTGCAAATTGTATGTTTCAGGTTAAGGATCAAACATACTTTCTTTCTCATCTTTCACAGTCCCAGCTCAAAAGACTTATCTTCCCTCTTGGATGTATCCGAAAGGTCAGGTGGGAATTTGTGTGTAGACATATAAACACACACTTTCTTTCTTTTGATTATGCCGACATCTTTTATATTACTATTCCATTTTTTACTGGCAAAAAGTATGGAATAAGTCTTAATGTGCCAGACTATGCATATTTCCTCACACTAGTATGTTAATGCATTCTTAGTTCTTAATACTTTTCCACGACAATGTTTAGGAAGAAGTCCGCAAACTTGCCAAAATGTTTGAATTGCCTAATCAAGATAGAAAGGATTCACAAGGGATATGCTTTCTTGGAAAGGTATGTTTTGCCACTCTCTAGGTGCAAATTCATTATATATATTGCTTAATTGTTCCCAATTATAATTGTATTATGTTGCAATTAAGCTTGTTATGAGATATGATGAAGACCAAACTGTCTGAAGCTTACAGTTTGAGTCAGCAAAGTTCGACACAAATCGTTGATATACTCCTTAAACGAGTCTAAATTCTAAATTTTTTCGGGTAGTGAAACTTGCTTTCTTAATATTCATTCATTTTATTTTTTTTTTTGGGATTTTCAGATTAAGTTTAGTGAATTTGTTGCAAGACAAATTGGGGAGGAAGAAGGTGTAATATTAGAAGCTGAGACAGGAGATCTCCTCGGAAAGCACCGAGGTTTTTGGTTCTATACGATTGGCCAACGTCAAGGATTGCGTCTTCCAGGTGGACCATGGTATGACCTTTTTTGCATTGATCTTTACGACGTGTCACTGTTTAGATTCCTGCTGACAATCTTCTTGATTTAAGTTTTTTCAATGCTCAGTACTAGAGGTGGCAATTTGGGTCAATACATATATTTGGACCCAAGCCTAACTAGGTTTTTAATGGGTTGGGTCCTAACATTTTATAGCACTTCCAATTGGGTTGGCTTTGAATAATATTTGGGTCAAGTTGGGTTGTAAATTGGGTCCAATTTGGGTCCAACCTATTTTTCACTTTAAGTTAATAATCTACATTTTACACTCGGCAACAACCCCTTACATCACTTTGATTCATACTGGGTCCTTATTGGGTCCATTTTGGGTCCTTATTGAGTCCAATTATAATGCATATTTTTGGACAGTGGACCCAATTGGACCCAACCCACTTTGAGCCCAACCCAAATGGACCTGGCCCAAACCCAACCCATTACTCAGCACCTATCCCATTGTTTCGTTTTACATTTTGATTTCCCCCAAAAAGTAGGTGATTGTGGCTACAAAAGTAAAACAATGGGACCCTGTAATACATTAACCACACAGTGTTGTCCATAATTGGAACATTGAATAGACCTTGATGGAATGCTCTTAATCTAATGACATTAGTATTATTCATTCATATTCACACATACTAATATAGAAATCTGAACATTTGTTTGGTTATTGTATAGGTACGTTGTAGAGAAAGATGTGAAAAACAACGTAGTATTTGTATCAAGGAGTTATTATTCAGTTGACAAACGAAGGCGTATATTTCGTGTTGGATCCTTGAGATGGTTTAACGGCTCTACTCCAAGGCACATAACTCAACTCCAGTGCAAGGTACAATGTTTCTTGTATTCATGAACAGTTTAATGTACATTAGGCTGTCGTCCCCTACTAACCCTTTTAATCATAGTTGTGATGGCACCTATCTTTGATATGGCGCACGCCATTGGCGTCATTCTCGCCTTGGCATGCGCCTTGAAGCTCGAAATGGCGCGCCATTTCAAATTTCAAAATCAAATTGTTTTCTTGGATCAAAATCGATGATCAACTAGTCAAATAGGTAATTTGGGTATAAATTTGGGATACACAACTTTAAACCTTCAAAATTAGGCACCAAATTGGAAAACCCCTAACCTCTCGAACCCTAACATCTTTAAAATTGAACTCCAAATTACAAAAAAAAACTCTAAACTCTAGTTGTCAAAATCGAGTAAGTAGATTAGGGGTGGCAAAATGGGTTCGGAACCATGATTCCGACCCTATTAAACTAGTTTGGGTTGAGTTGGTTCCTAAGAAATTATTTTTGGTTACTAATTGGTTCCAACTTGGTTCCAAGTTGGGTCCAACTAATTTCAAGTTAGGCCCAAACTGCTTGCCAATAATCTAAATTTTAAATAACAAAATGTAAGGTATTGAGTCTGGTTGGGCTTGGTTCCCTTTCGGGTTGACTTTGGTTCCGATTTGGGTTGAGTTGGTTCCACCTTAGAACCATTTAAAAAATCAACCCATCTAAGAACCGAACCATTGAAACCAACCCAAACCCAACCCGACCCACCCGTTTGCCACCTCTAAAGTAGATAGTTAGAGTATTATCTTTTTTTTTATTATTGCGTTGAAATGCTAGTATATATAATTATTTTATTTTTATGATCTCTGCTTCAAAAAGACGCAGCGCAATCGCCATTCGCCATTAATAACTATGCTTTGAAGTTATTTCTTAGTTAAATGTACCAGTACATCCAATGAAAAGGCTTTGATTTTATTCTCGTTGATAAACCTCCAGGTTCGACATGGTCCCGGTTTATACAATTGTGATTTGGCTATAGAAGTGGACGAAAACGGCCATGAAATAGCAGTTGTTAAATTATCAGAAGACGATCAGGGCCTAGCAGCGGGCCAATTTGCTGCCTTTTACAAGGACTCAACGTGCATTGGATCTGGTGTGATATTGGACTCGTGGGATGATCAAGGCTTTCCGGTTTGCACAAGGGCACTTGAGATTGCACGAATGGAAGATAAATCGAAGCTCAAACCAGTTAAGATTAAGGTATTAGAAACGAGCAAGAACGAGGAGGAATCTGATTCGATTGAACGTGAAAAAATTAATTTAACATCGGTAAATGCTTTGTAATTGATTGTCTTGAAGTTTTGAGATTTTGAACTTGAATAAGTGAAGTTTTTGCAGCATAAATATGTAGTTTACTTCTGTATGGGAGATCATATTGGGAAACTTGAATTATACGTTGTAATATATAATACTTTAAATTTTAGGTTTTTTACCTCTTCAATCCATTATAAAAAGTACTCAATTGGTTGGATACTCCAACCGAAAAAAAAATTGCCAAAAAAAAATCATTTTTTGGTACGTGTTAAAAAAATTTCTCAAATTTTTAGATAATTTTGATGAAATTTTTGAAAAATGAAAGAAATATGATTTTGACTATTCATTTGATTTAAAAGAGTTTTTTTGACTATCTTTTAACTCAAAAAAATAAATTAACGACATATTTAATATAAAATAACGCAACGTTTGAAATAAGATCCAGTATGATTATTTTTTTGATGTCTAAATCGAGGAATTTGACTAGAAATATTTACTATAAATTATATTCAAATATCAATTCAAACAAATTTCTTAAACACAAAACATATCATATCAACTATAATCATTACAATTTTTCTCTAAAGAACTTATCTAAACACACATTTGATAATCCCTAAAAATATTTTTGTCTCACTTTTTTCGTGAAATAAATTTTTGAAGATGGATATGACATCCAGTACTATTTTGCTTAAAATATTGTCCAATTAATTTTTTAAATCAGTGATATAATTTTGTGGATTCAATACTTGTGTTATTTAAAAAGTTTATTGCAGATAAACAAAAAGTCTAGGTATACAAATTTTTAACATCGGTAAAACATATTTAATATTGAACTTTTGGGTTCTTATAATTCACAATGAACTAA
Organism: Verbascum thapsus; assembly: GCA_963669365.1. Taxonomy (NCBI): domain Eukaryota; kingdom Viridiplantae; phylum Streptophyta; class Magnoliopsida; order Lamiales; family Scrophulariaceae; genus Verbascum; species Verbascum thapsus. Next base: position 11,720,486 of record OY770109.1, read on the forward strand.
TACAATAAATAAATGAACACGTTTTTTAATTGAGTAATGCTATATACCACCGTTTTTATACCACCGATTTTTCACCTCCCCTTGATTTAGAAAGTGTGAATATATTGAATTCAATTGAATTAATTAAATCCAAATGAGTATTTACTAATAATAGAAGGAGTGAAAAATCGGTGGTATGAAAACGGTGGTATATATCATTACTCTTTTTAATTACTTATACGCTTCATTATACAAAGATTCATGAAATATTGTTCCAAAAATTTATTGACTAATTCTAAGCACAATAATAGTAAAAATAAGAAAAATATAAACATGAGTGGTATATGCTTTTTAATTGCTTAAACAATAATGAGTAGTATATACAATATAAACATGAGTAGTATATACAATAATGGCTTTCTTTGGAGAGGAATATATGTAGTGTACAATATTTATAATAAAAATCCCATTATTTTTAGCATCAATAGCAAATATGAAATTTTTGAGGGTGCATTTTGCAAAATACCCATCAAAGAAAACGGATAAAATCTCTTTCCTTTACCGTTTAAAACCCACACAGCACAGAACAAAGAGAAGAAGCTTAGTATAATCAAATGGCGTCGTTGAACATATGTACCTCAATTCCTCTTTCCAACTCTAGCAATCGCACTTTCTCTTTTCCCACCGCCGTTTCTATCTCCGCCTGTCGCCGCCGCCACCTGCGCACCGCATTTTCTGCTCCTTTATCCGCCTCCAATTTGTCCACAAACGCGGCAAAGGACGAACTTGTATTGGCAGATCTGAATGAAGAAGAAACTGAAATTGATGACGATGAATTGGGATGGTTATCAGACGAAGAGGAGGAGGACGAGAGATTTGACGTTCAAGAGCTCGAGCGCGAGGCTAAACAAGTAGCAGAAGAGTACTCTGTTTCCTTGTCACGTGAACTGATAATCGGTTCGTTTGATTCTGTTCTTTAATCTATTTGTTGGTTATTTCTTTTGTTATCCAAACAAGAATCGTCTACAGAAATTCTAACGAGATTAAGTGTGAATTAACCTGGAGTCATGAAACAAAAAGAGTGTGTTCTTTTTAAATGCTGAGCTGAAGAAATACAAAATTACATTCAATGCCTACTTATACTTCATTCTGTATTAGCTTATTTGGCTTGTTGATAGAATATCTCTAACGAACTTAACTTCCGCCAATGAACTCCAGCTGGTCTCATTCTATTTATTGTAATTAAACCATATGCCGTCTTTGCCAAACTACACTCTTAAGCTACCAACCCGTCACTTATGGTGCCAATCTTGTTCGAATTGATGTCTTCTATTAATAATTATGCACTTGACTAATCTTTGATATGTCCAGAAAAAGTTTAGTTCTATTTGTTTGACATTGGAGTTATGTGAGTCTAATATTTGGCAGTCATTTAAATATGATTTGCGTGCACACTTTTTCTGACTTTTTGTTTTTCTCTTGCAATCTCAAATAGTTTGCTCCAGGATGTCAATAAGATATTAAGTCGTCCCAGAATTAGTTATAATGGTCTCTGTTGAGTTTTTTGTGATTATGTGTCGATGTTGACATCCCATATATACTTGGTGATTTCAGAAGATGGTGTTACCAAACAAAAAGGAACTCGGGGAAAGCAGAAGAGTATCACAAGTTCCAGTAGCAATGTTAGTAAAACTCTTCTTTGGTCTTTATTTTATGGTCTATCAATATCTTCTGGATCTGCTTATAAATTTCGTGAAGTTTGAACAACACTGATAGTCTGATATGCATTTCATTAGATAAAGTATCAAAGCAGAAGTGAAGTGATTATTGCTATTTAATATTTCTGTCCCAGAATTCAAGCTCTTGAACTTGAAAATGTGATGCTCATGTCAGCATAAATATGAACTTTACATTACGCATCTTAAGAAAGGGGGAGAACTTGTTTGATCATGTAGAACTATGAATCATATTGTACACCTCTAGAGGTCTTGAATGCTACATATACTTATCAGTATAACTTTGTCTGTTTGTCACAATAGGTTGTATTATATTTTTTTTTCTTATGTGTTCATTTTCATGTCAATTAAATATTTCACAGATCCCTGATAATCTTCTTCCAAGGGTCGCAATAGTTGGAAGGCCAAATGTTGGTAAATCAGCACTTTTTAATCGTCTTGTTGGGGTACGCATCATTAACCTTACTTATAATTGTCCTTGTCCAACTCAAACTTAGTTATACTATCGCCAGGAAATTTAAGTTGTATAAATTATTTCAGTGTCCCGTTTGTGAATTTTTTTTCTTTCGTTTTCTAAATATATTCATTTAATCAAATTACCTGTTTGCAGGGCAACAAAGCCATTGTGGTTGACGAACCTGGTGTTACCAGGGATCGTTTGTACGGTAGATCATATTGGGGGGACTATGAATTTATGGTAGTGGATACTGGAGGTGTACTTACAATTTCAAAGTCTCAGGATGAGGTTATGGAAGAATTAGCTATATCGACAACCATTGGTATGGAGGGGATTCCTCTTGCCTCCAGGGAGGCTGCTGTTGCCAGGATGCCTTCTATGGTTGAGAGACAAGCTGCGGTGGCTGTGGAGGAGGCATCTGTCATTATATTCCTTGTTGATGGTCAGGTATGGATGGTCCTTCACGAAGATGCCATCTTTTCTCATTATTACTTATTTGTGAATAACCAGGCATATAATTCATCAAATAGCTTTCTTTCTTGAAGAGGTGTCAAAAATACGTAATCATGGTTGTCAGATTTCAATATACCCAAGGAAGTTTAAACTAGTTAAACTCATCCTGGAAAGCTGGTTATAGTATTGTAGGTGACTAATTCGTAATAAAAGATCTTTTGCTACAAAGAAGCAAAAATGAGTGTGTATGATATCTTCTAAGTTGAGAAGTGATTTTCTTTCTATATAAAACTTTATTTTCGTATCAACAGGGTTGTATTTGCTGCTTCCGATTGCTAGCACCTAAACTCGTGTAGATTCATTTGTATCGTTTGTCTTTACCTTAGAAAGTTGAGCACATACTATGCCCTTCTCATATATATTGTTGTGCAAATTTTGTTTTCCTGTATGTATAATGTAAATTTTATTTTCCTTTGACTAAATTAGTGTGATAGGATGCAAGTCTTGTTTGTTGTTCTGTCAACATAATGAGCTCTTAACAGGCAGGTCTAAATGCAGCAGACGTGGAAATAGGGGATTGGTTACGCAAGCACTATTCACACAAATCTGTTGTTCTTGCTGTCAACAAATGTGAATCTCCTCGTAAAGGAGTAATACAAGCATCAGAATTCTGGTCTTTGGGGTGAGTAGATTTCCTTCCTTCTGTTGGTAACATTTATGCTTTTTCGTTCAACAGAAAAATGTCAATCATGTGCATCTATGTTATCAATGATGAAGTGTATAATGAGGCAAACTAGGAAATTTTGTAAATTTCATAAGATGATATGTTTCAGACAGTGCAGATATATTTCACATTGTTTTCTTCGTAAGAGTTCCCAAAGGAAGAGGGATTATCACGTTTTTTCCTTAAAAGAAAACATTTCTTCTCCGTCTCTCTTTGCTTCCAAGGAAAATCGACAGACCAATAAATATATTACAGATCCATTACCATGTTACAACCGTCTGTACATACACACACATTCTACAGTACCACTTGTCCATCATCATTATACATGACATACTGCAACTGGGAATATTGTGAAAATTGATGTGATTAGCTTAAATAAAACACATATAAGGTTGTCAAACAGTTTCTTGGCATTTGGTCTTAACTATGTATCGTCATTTCCTTGATCTACTAGGTTTTCCCCTCTTCCCATATCTGCTATATCTGGAACTGGAACTGGAGAGCTTCTTGATTTGGTTTGTTCGCACTTGGAGAAAATTGAGGTAAAATTACCTTTTCACCATGCCGAGAGATGCTTCATTTTATTTCATTTAAATTTGGAGGCAAAGTAGGCGCTTTTGCTTCTGTAATCCTCTCCCTAAACTCACCTAGCGATGTCAGGTACTTTGACAGTTGAATTTTGAGTCTACACACAAGTGTATAATCTCATGATGCGCTTATTATTTGACTTTATTCGTCCAATGTGTAAACAATTTCTATATTTTGTTTCTTTGGAATGCTATCAAGGTTTTTATTCAGTATGTTCTAGTATCTATTGTTAATAGAATGTGGAAAAACAAAAAGTTCTTTTTCAATCTTTGCTTCTTTGCAGGAGATAGAGAACCCTGAAGTAGAAGATTATGTTCCGTCTATTGCCATAGTTGGCCGACCAAATGTTGGGAAAAGTAGCATTTTGAATGCTTTAGTTGGGGAAGATAGGACGATTGTGAGTCCAGTCAGTGGAACTACTCGTGATGCCATAGATACTGAATTTACTGCATCAGATGGGCAGGTAATAATAGTGTTTAATAATGTGATATCCAATATGCTTTTCATAATTAACATGATTGTTTTCTGAAGTTTTTCCCTACCAAATTTAAATGTATCTCTATTTGAAATTTAAATGACTGGTTTCTCTATTGCTCTATATCATACATCTCAAATGTTTGCTTGATGTGCATTTTTTTATTCTTTTATGACATAACCGCTATGTGCTGGTTTATGTGTCTCTACCAGAGCTAAATCAGATTTGCTAGATTTATGTATTCCTGAAATATTGGTTGGACAATCATATATTACAGAATTCTTTCTGCTTTTCGTGTGTTTGTGACTGTCTATGAATGATATGTTTTACAGAAATTTCGGCTCATAGATACAGCTGGTATCAGAAAGAGAGCAAGTATAGCTTCATCAGGTAGCACTACCGAGGCTTTGTCTGTGAATCGAGCATTTCGTGCCGTTCGTCGTTCTGATGTCGTGGCACTTGTCATAGAGGCTATGGCCTGCATTACAGAACAGGTAACTTGTGCATAGATTTACTATTTGGTTGATCTTTGGAAACGGACTTACCATTCAGAAAGAAAGAGAAAAATATTAGAATTTATCTTGATCCTTTTGAATATTTATTTCTGTATATTTTTCTATTGACTATTTCATTATGGCTCTAACATTCAAGGATTTCAAGATTGCCGAAAGGATAGAAAAAGAAGGGAAGGGTTGCCTAATCGTTGTGAACAAATGGGATACAATACCGAATAAAACTCAGCAAACTGGTACACACTATGAAGACGATGTCAGACAGAGGCTCCGTATTCTTAGCTGGGCTCCCATTGTGTATTCAACAGCAATTCAAGGCCAAAGTGTTGAGAAGTATGTTTTTCTAATTCAAACGATGAGATGCAAACTCAACATCCTTTATTAAGATCATGCTCGTTGAATTGTTATTCTTGTTTGCCAAAAGCTTGTACTGTCAATCATCTTCTTCCTAATATGAATATATATATATATATATACACATACACACGCAAACACATTTATATTTATGTATATATGTGTCATTGTAAAGCAAAAATTACCCAGCTTTCGAAATCAGGTTATCTACATCAGCTTTCACTAAGTTTTTGGCAGGAATTTTCATGTATAACAGCAGAGAATTTATTTGTATCGTCTTTATTTTAACTTGCTTTATCTGCTCTTACATTTTATTTTTTAATTTGCAGGATAATAGTGGCTGCTAGTATGGTTGAAAAAGAGAGAGCGAGGAGATTAACAACAGCGACGTTAAATCAAGTGGTACGAGAAGCAGTTGCTTTCAAGGCACCTCCAAGAACTAGAGGCGGAAAAAGAGGACGTGTTTATTATTGTACCCAGGTACTATAACTTCTATATCACGATAATTTTTCTTATAAAAAATGGTCCTTTTACGTCTTGTACTGAATAATTGCGTAATATTTTTTTACAGGCAGCTGCTAGGCCACCTACATTTGTGTTCTTCGTAAACGATTCAAAGCTTTTCCCAGAAACATATAGACGGTATATGGAGAAGCAACTGAGATCAAGTGCAGGATTCGTAGGATCACCCATTCGGCTTCTATGGCGTAGCAGAAGAAAATCAGAAAGAGATGATGGTAAGCTAAAATAAGTTTCGATGAATTCTGTTTTATTAAAAATATATATAGGCCTTGTTTGTTTGTTTATGTTTCCAAAATCCATTTTCAAGTTTTAAAATCACAAAATTCAAAATAAACTTAACACACCAAATTCTCATCCAAATTCTGCTTTTTTCAACTCTACTTTTCAATCCCTTATATAACTACCTATTAATTATATATACAGCCTTCACACATTTACGAATCAAATCAATCATTATTTTACTTTCTCTTTTATACTTTACAATTTTTTTATCTATATTTACAAACCCAATCAAGAATAATAATAAATCTTTCCCTAAGCCTAAGCTTCCATGTCCTTGATCATAAAAGCAATAATCCCACATAATAAAACCTTAAAGAGTACATATAGTTTTCCTCACAAACTCATACCAAAACTAGACTTTTTACTAATAAGGAAATGAAGATAATAAACAGGTGTCTAATTGATTAAGCCACATAGTAATTAATAGCTGGTTTAGCCACCCCATCTTTGAGCCACACGTAAACCCTTAGTGGACCGTGTTTTGCTGTTGGTTCGGTTGGTCCAGTTTGCTCCATATCAACTTTCTATACCGTCTTCTTTGGGTCATTCTTAGAATGTGTCTGGGTCGAGCTTGCACAATCACAACCATCGATTTGGTGTTCACCATGCATGCATGAATGGTTGTGATTATCCCGAGACTTGAAATCCCTGGACCTCCTAAAAATGTCTAATTGTCGTTTTCTTACAGGAAAGGATGTTTCTGCAAGGAGTCAAGTGAGTTCATCACAAGTTGATAAAAAGTTTGCAGTAGCAACATAAGAAATAATCGCAACCTGGTAGCCATGTTGGATTCACTATACAGACATGGTCGTAATTCATTACAACAAAAGAAGGGAATCTCCAGATTACCAGGAACGGATTAATGGAATCTTGAAACCGAGAAAGGTCAACCGTTTGATCAAAATGAAGAAGAGAAGGCTGGGATTAAGAGTGGGAAGCTCAAACGATGTCGTTCAGGTTAGTATGAAAGAAATTATAACCGTACACGTGTCAACAGATCCTGAAGCATTTAATATAATTTTGTTATGGAGAGTGATTCATACTATTTATCTGTACCAGCAAGTATTAATGAATTGGCAACAAGTAGCTAAGCATCTGTTAGGGCAAGGATCATGTATTCATGATTGTATAAAATCTTCATTTATCGGGAAATGCTTATTATAGAAATTCGTGTGAAAATGATTAATATTTATTTGTGTTTTTAAAAATGGGTTGAAATTGTAAAATATATGAATTTAAATTCGTTAGTTATGTATATAATGATTATATAAATAAAAAGATAATAAAAAATAAATTAAAAAATTGTAAATTCGAGCGGATCGAATTTGGAATAAATTGTGTCATCCAATTGTTCCAGGATATGTTCTGAAAAGTCTATATCTATATTATCATCATTAACTTAGTAAATACAGTTAATTAATTAACTGTATAATTAACAAGAAACTATAATTGCAACCATGCAATTTTACTGATATAGATTTCTTTAAAGCAAATTCGACCTTTGATATGGTTGACAATATAACATTTTACTGATTGATTATATGCTTAAAGTTAGAATCGAAATATATATAACACGTCAGGAACTATCCTGCAATTTTATTTTGATTAAGGATATAATTATTTGAGAAAATTGAGTACATAGTAGCATACAGGTTTTATAATCTTTAATAGGTAAAACCACTAAAATTCCTTTAAAATAATTTTTATATTTAACAAACTCATGATACTATTTCTAGATAAAGAACTAATCAATTGTATTTTGTATAGATCATTTGTTTAGAGTTTTTATTTTGATTATTGATAATATTATAAATTTAGTTTTAATCTTCAAATTTATAAATATAATAAAACTTTTAAAAGGGTATTTAGATAATTACCATGTTGAAATTATTACATAATTTATATAAGAATATTAATAATAATTAATCGCCTGACACAATATATCAACTTGAAAGTTCCAAACCAAAAGTAGTTTTCAATAAAATAAATGGATAGCATTTTGTTAACTTAACAAATGAACGGTAATTAATCCAAAATATTTTCATATCGACTTTCGAAATTCTTCAATGTAAATTTGTAGATAGAATGTTTAAGACAAAAAAATAATTTGAGTTTTTGGATATAAAAGCTTATTGAAGGATACTTTTAGTTAGTTTTCCTAATTATTACTTCACTCAATTTTTTTTTTAAATCATATGCCTTTTTCTGGAAATTATGTAATGTGCATTAGCTACAATTATTTGAAATGTTCATTAAATCAATTATTTGTGATTTTTGATTTTTGATTTTTCAATATTTTTGACAAATTTGTCTATCTTTATTAAATATATTTATGAAAATAAATTATCAGTATAATAGAAAAAATGATTATAAGGGATATTTGGCACGCTTTTTTTAGGAAAAATTATTTGGACTGAAATCAAAAAATGATTATATATGATCATGTTCAGAAATTTTAAAAGCATTTTGTATTATAGTTTACTTCATTCTGTCTAATCTACTATCCTTTTTATTTTTATTACGTTATAAATGCATCAATACTACAAAGTTCAGTTAGAAACTAATGTTTTAATTATAACTGCATCAATACTACAAATAAGTTACACGAGAAGGAAGAACATACGGAAAATGTAGGAGAGCTGGCGAAAGTACGCGGAGAGAACGAGAAAATTGAAAGAATAATTATAAATTATAAAGATAAGAAAATGAAGGAAAGTTGCAAAATAAGAAAGAGAACTATAGTAAGGGAAAAAGAGACTGATGCGGGATCAAACAGATGTCACGTGAATTGCATGTGGAGATGAGATCCGACCCGACTCACGACAAACCAGATTAGGTGTTTTCAGATTGTGAGTTGAACTTAATGATGTCAAGCTGACTACGTACCTACTTTGATAGGATCAAGCCTCTTCGTAGTCCAAGATAATAAGACTCTCTAATATTTAAGAGCTGGGTAGGCTTAGAGAAATTAAGATAATTCTCAAAATGATTAAAACCTTCTTAATTAATTGATTAAGTTGGTATCTATAACAATCTCTGTTGGGCCCATGGGCTCGTCTGATTGGGCCGTCGGCTCAGGATCACTTGTGCGGCCCATACCCTTAACATATTAATGTTACTCTTAAATAGGTTATTTTATTAAATAACGGAAGTACCCCTATTCATAATTGGGGACCCGCCATATGCCCATTATGCTTGCGTTCCTTAGGCTCTAGGAGTCTGTCATCCTCTCGGCCTTCCTTTTGTTTTCACTTGCCTCAGCCTTGACGGGCTCAACTATTTCCTCTATCCGTATATACTTCTCTGCCCGGGCAAGCAGCTTATCCAGAGTGGATGGAGGCTTTCCCGCTATGGACTCCTTGAATTTGCCCAAGCGTAGGTTTTACTGCATGATGCCAGACAACAGCTCATGGTTGACGTGAGGCACCTATGAGACCGCCGTTGAGAAACGTCGCACATAGTCTCAGAGTGGCTCTGTGTCGCGTTATGGTGAACAAGTAAGACATAGTCTTAGGGTACTTTTTATTCATAGAGAAGTGGTGCAAGAACCTTTGCATCAGCTACTCAAATCTGGCCGTACTGAAGGGCAACTGGTTGAACCATGACAAGGCTCGACCCGAGAGGGTCGTCCTGAAGATCTTGCAATAAGCCGCGTCACTGAGGTCATACATGTCTGCCTTTGCATTGAACTTGTTCAGATGCTCTTGGGGGTACCTGGTGCCCTTATACTCGAGGATATGAGAGATTTTCATCCCTTGTGGAATCACCTCAGCTAGTATGGCGGGCAGAAGGAGCTTCTTCTTGGTGGCGCTATGGCCCGGGGTACGACCCGTAACTCCTCGTATGTACCCCAAGGTAGAGCTTCCTCCTCTTGATAGGGGCGTAGTTGGCTGGGAGCCCGTCTAGGGTGGTTCTCCTCGGGGGTCGGGGACCTTCCGGCCTTTACGAGGTGACTTATGAGAATCATGCCTGGATTGAGCCTCTTCGGAGGTGTGGGGACTTCTGGCCCCGACGAGGGGACCTAAGAGACTCACGTCGGGATTGAGCCTCCTCGGGGGTCGGAGGTCTCCGGCCTCGATGAGAATTGTGTTCCTTATCTCGGCCTCAAGAGGGCCGCTCCTGAGAAGAGTCGACGCTAACCTCCAGCAGTCCATGGGTCTTCTCCATACCCCGAACAACCGGGAGCCTCAACGCCATCCCCAGGGGGGTCGGAGATCTCCGACCTCTGCGCGGGGATGAGGGATCTTGGTGCCGCGAGGTGCACTCGCCTTTGCCACGCCCAGACATCGCGTGTGACCATAGCTCGTGGGCCTCACTTCATCGGGGTGGAGGTCCCAGAGGAGCGAGTGCGTGACGTGCGTCCCGTGGCCTTCCCCTCAAGGGGGAGTCAGCTACTCTACCAGCTGGCAGAGGTTCTATTTGAGGGGGGTGGTTAGAAGCATATTGCTGAACCGGCCCGGCCGCTGCTCTGACAAAAGCGTCTTTCACAAGCGCTATGTGCTTCTTGGGTAATCTCGATTACCTTATTAGAGGGGGTAACACCGTTGGAGCAGCTGGTGGGGGGAGGCGGCTTTGGAGTTTCGCCAACAGTATGGTTTGGGCGAGACATCGGAGCGAGAGCTATTCTCTTGACGCCTCCTACAGAGGGGCTACTACACATCCTATCTCCATTCACAACACAAAACTACAAACAACATATATCTAGTCAAATATTTCACTAACCAAACAAGAATCACAAAAAAAACATAATCACAATCGAAATAAAAGGTGCAACAACATATATCTAGTCAAATATTTCACTAACCAAATAAGAATCACAAACACGGAATGTGACAAATAAATTGAGAGAAAAATTAAATTTTCAAAAAGTAACGACAACAATTCATTCACAACAAACACAGAATCACAATTAATGAAAGGCGCAACAACATATATCTAGTCAAATATTTCACTAACCAAATAAGAATCACAAAAAAACAGAATCACAATCGAAATAAAAGGTGCAACAACATATATCTAGTCAAATATTTCACTAACCAAATAAGAATCACAAACACGGAAAGAGACAAATAAACTGAGAGAAAAATTAAGTTTTCAAAAAGTAACGACAATAATTCATTCACAACAAACACAGAGTAACAATCAATGAAAGGCGCAACAACATATATCTAGTCAAATATTTCACTAACCAAATAAGAATCACAAAAAAAAATCACAATCGAAATAAAAGGTGTAACAACATGTCTAGTCAAATATTTCACTAACCAAAAAAGAATCACAAACACAGACGTGACAAATAAACTGAGAGAAAAAATTAAGTTTTCAAAATGTAACGACAACAATTCATTCACAACAAACACAGAGTCACAATCAATGAAAGGCGCAACAACATATAACTAGTCAAATATTTCACTAACCAAACAAGAATCACAAAAAAAACAGAATCATAATCGAAATAAAAGGTGCAACAACATATATCTAGTCAAATATTTCACTAACCAAATAAGAATCACAAACACGGAACGTGACAAATAAACTGAGAGAAAAATTAAGTTTTCAAAAAGTAACAACAACAATTCATTCACAACAAACACAAAATCATAATCAAAATGAAAGGCGGAACAACATATATCTACTCAAATATTTCACTAACCAAACAAAAATCACAAATACAGAAACACAATCGAAATAAAAGGTGCAACAACATATCTAGTCAAATATTTCACTAACCAAATAAGAATCACAAACACGGAATGAGAGAAATACTCGATTTCAAATTTCAGTTACCATGTGCATTATACACACAAGACGTCACTTGCCAAGTCAGGCAAAATAAGAGCGCGAAAATTATTAAAAACACATAATTAAGGCACATAACAAATAAACCCGAGATACAATTAAATTTTCAACGAGTAATGACAACAATTGAGTGCAAAGTTTCAAGACAAATAAAAAATCACAATCAAAATTAAAAGGGCAACAACAATCCAAGATTTCACTTGCCAACAAGAGAATCAGACAACGAATTACTTGGTCTAATATTTCACTTACCAATTACACACCACAAGACTTTCACTTGTCAAGCCAGGCACAGAGATGTAAAAATGTCAAAAACAGATAATCCAACCATATAGAAAATAAACTTGCGACAAAAATTAAGTTTTCAAGGAGTAATGACAACAATTCACTGCATAATTTCACGACAAATACAAAATCACAATCAATAATAAAGGGGCAATGACAAATATTTAGTATAAGATTTCTCTTATAATTTCAATTACACACTACAAGACTTTAATTAGCAATCCCCACACAATCGGAGTAAACAATAGTAAACATATAATTAAGATATATAACAAATACACCTGAAGAAAAATTATGTTTTCAGGTGACAACAATTCAGTGCAAAGTTTCAAGACAAAAACAAAATCACAATCAAACAAGAATCACAAACACGGAATCAAAGAGCGAAATACTCGATCTAAAATTTACTTTTCAAATACACACCGCAAGACTTCACTTGTTAAGCCAGGCACAATCAGAGAATGCAAAATGTCAAAAACACATAATTAAATCACCTATTATATAAATCCAAGAGAAAATTAAGTTTTCAGGGAGTAATGACAATAATTCAGTGCAAAGTTTCTAGACGGCTAAAATAATCACAATAAAAAATTAAACATCAATATTTAGTCTAATATTTTAGTTACCAAACAAGAATCATACACAGGAATCAAAGAGCAAAATACTCTGTCTAAATTTTTCCTTACCAAATACACACTACAAGACTTCACTTGTCAAGCCAGGCACAGAGAGCAAAAAATGTCAAAATGCATATAAAATCCAAATAAATCAACCCGATAAAAAAAATTAAGTTTTCAAGGAGTAATAACCATATAGTGCAAAGTTTCAAGACAAATATAGAATCACAATCAAAATTAAAGGAGCAGCAACAAATATTTAGTCTAAAATTTCACTTACCAAACAAGAATCACAAAGAGGGAATTATTGAATGAAATACTCAGTTTAAATTTCAGTACCACATACACACGGCAAGACTTCACGTGTCAAGGCACAATTAAAGAGTGAAAAATATTAAGAACACATCATTAAGCCAAATAACAAATAAAGAAAAGTTAGGTTTCCAAGGAGTAATGACAACAATTAAGAGCAAAGTTTCACGACAAATACAAAATCACAATCATATAAATGGGAAACAACTTATCAATCACAAACGAATCAAAGAGTGAAATACTCGATCTAAAATTTCACATACCAAATACACACTAGTCAAGCCAGGCACAATCCAAAGAGCGAAAATATTGAAAACACATAATTATGCCAATCACACACGGCATTAGAGAGCGAAATAGTCGAACAAAAATTTGACAAACCAAATACACACCGCAAGACAACACAAATCATGCAAAATAGAGAGCGAAAAATGTCAAAAACACATAATTAAGCCACATAACAAATAAACACGAGAAATTAAATTTTCAAAGCCTAATGACAACAATTAAGTTCAACGCTTCAAGACAAATACTTTTAAGTTTTCAACGAGTAATGACAGCAATTCCATGCAAAGTTTCAAGACAAATACTAAATTACAATCAAAATTGAAGGAGTAACAATATATATATAGGCGAAGATTTCACATACACAACAAGAATCACAAACAGAATCACACAGAGCGAAATACTCGATCTAAAATTTTAACTTACCATATACACACTACAAGACATTACTTGTCAAGCCACATACAATCAAGGGAAGAGCCAAAATTGTCAAAAACACGTAATCTCAAAAGAACAATTAAGCTTTCAGGTATTGATGACAACAATTCTGTGCAAAGTTTCAAGATAAATACATACTCACAATCAAAACTAAAGGGGAAAGACAAATATTTAGTCCAAGATTTCACTTACAGAACAAGAATCAGGGAACGAACCATCTCAAAAACAAAAAATTTCGTCCAAGAACAAAAAATCCGGGAGAAAAATTAAGTAATTAAGAAGTAATAACAACAATTAGAGAATCAACAACGCAACAATATATATGCAATGTAAGATTTCACTTACCAAATCAAGGATAACCAGAGACCGAAATATGCAGTAAAGACATCATTAAGCTACAGAACGGCTAGGAGCAAGAAAACTTAAATAGTAAAGAGTATTATTAGTCACTTTACCACTGTGTTTTTTGTCTAGAAAAAAACACAGAAAAAATCGTGAAAATCGTTCAATTAGTTAGACAAGAATGAAGCGAAAGTAAGAGAATTAGCGGTAGCTGACATGAACTGTAGAAGGAAAGAGAGAAACTATAGGCCTTCTTCCATAATAAACCTGATACAGAAAATTTAGGTGTTAGTAGAACCTGTTAAAGAAAGTTTAATGGAAATATACACAATGCACTGATTAGATTCTTCATAAAATAAAAACACTACTGCAGTAAAAGAATCAGCAATAGCTTAAAGGACTTGCAGTAAGCAAGAGATACAGCCTTTTTTTCAATAAGAAACCTGAAACAGAAACTTAGGTGTTAGTAAACTCAAGCAAGTCACAATTTAGAATCTATTTAAAACCACGAGAAATCTGATAGAGAAAATGGTAATCGATATGACAACTTACCAAAGTGTTTTTGTACAAGGAAAAACACACAGAAACTTCAACTCCACCGATTAAATTCTTCAGAAAATAAAAACGCTGCTGCAAGATTTCAGTAATCAGACAGCAAAAGTAGCTGCTACTACAAAAAAATCACCAAATCAAGATAACATCTCACTACAAAATTAGCATGGCTATTGATAATTTATCGAATTTGAATAAATGAGAGAGACCCATCATTAAGTTTAAGAACAAATCCATCCGAAAAGAAACAGTGAACCATCGCCTTGTCAATTGAGAAACACACAATAGAAGTAAATAATGATAGAAACACATAAATAAATCCAAGAACTATGAACCTGAAGGAAAAAACGAGACTCAAAGAGCCAAATATTAATATTCTGAGATTTCAATTACCAACCAAATATCACAAGGTAATGAAACATGTAATAAACACATTATTATGTCAAAGAACAAAGAAGCATAAAAAATAAATCTCAAAACTTATCGACCTGAAAGAACAATTGAGTGCAAAGTTTCAAGACAAATGAAAAAGCACAATTAGAATTAAAGGGGCAGTAACAGATATTGATATTACTTACCAAACAAGAATCACAATCAGGAATCAGATAGCAAAATATTCCGTCTAAATTTTCACTTACCAAATAACACAACAAGACTTAAATTGTCAAGCAAGGCATAATTAGAGAGCAAAAATATCACACATAATTAAGCCACGTAACAGATAAATAACCAAATAAAAATCACAAACACTGAATCAGTTCAGCATAAAATTTTACTTAACAAATACAAACTGCAAGACTTCATTTGTCAAGCCTGGCACAATCAGAGAGTGAAAGATATCATAAACACATAATTAAGCCACATAGCAAATAAACCTGAGAGAAAAATTAAATTTTCAAAGAATTAAGACAAATAATACAGTGCAAAGCTTCGAAAAAAGAAAATACTCAATCACAATCAAAAGTAAAGGGCAACAACAAATATAAGTCTAAAATTTCACTTACCATATAAGTCACAAACAGGAAGAAACATGGAGCGACATACAAGCTCTATAACAATTACCAAATACACACTGCAAGATTTCACTTATAAAGCCACACACGATCAGAGCGAACAATATTAAACACATAATTAAGCTAATATAACAAATAAACCAGTGAGAAACAATTCAGTGCAAAGTTTCAACACAAACAAAATAACAATCAAAACTAAAAGGGCAACAACAAATATTTAGTCTTAGATTTCACTTACCAAACAAGAATCACAAATAAGGGAATCAGAGAGCGAAATACTTGATCTAAAATTTCACTTACCAAATATACACCACAAGATTTCACTTGTTAAGCCAGGCACAATCGGAGAATGCAAGATGTCAAAAACACATAATTAAGCCACATAATATATAAATCTGAGAGATAATGACAACAATTCAGCGCAAAAATTCTAAAACTAAAAAGATCACAATAAAAATTAAACGACAACAACAAATATTTCGTCTAAGATTTCAGTTACCAAACAAGAATCACGAATCAGAAAGCGTAATACTAGGTCTAAATTTTCCCTTACCAAATATACACAGCAAGTCTTCACAAGACAGGCACAATGAGAGAGCGAAAAATATTAAAAACACATCATTAAAGCCACATAACAAATAAACCCGAGAGAAAAATTAAGTTTTCAAGAGTCATGACAACAAGTAAGAGCAAAGTTTCACGAAAAATACAAAATCACAATCATATAAAGGGGAAACAACAAATATTTAGTTTAAGATTTCACTTATCAAACAAAGATCAAAACAACAAATCAAAGAGCGAAATACTCTGTCTAAAATTTCACACATACCAGATACACACCGCAAGATTTCACTTGTCAAGCCAGGCACAATCCAAGAGCGAAAAATATTAAAAACAAGAATCAATCACACAGTGGATTAGAGAGCGAAATATTCGGTCTAAAATTTCACATATCAAATGCATACTGCAAAACAAAACTTGAATCATGCAAAATCATAGAGCGAAAAATGTCATAAACACAGAATTCAGCCTATACAAATAAATACGAGAGAAAAATTAAATTTTCAAAGAGTAATGACAATAATTCAGTGCAATGCTTCAAAAAAATATTCAATCACGAGCAAAATACTTGGTCTATATTTCTCTTCCAAAATACATATTGCAAGACATCACTTGTCAAGCCAGCCACAATCACAGAGCGAAAAATGGTAAAAAAACATAATTAGCCCACATAACAAATTCACAGAAAATAAAGTATTCAACTAGTAATGACAATAATTCAGTGCAAAGTTTCAAGAAAAAAACAAACTCACATTCAAAACTAAAAATGCAACACAAGTATTTAGTCTAAGATTTCACTTACCAAACAAGAATCACAAACAAGAAATCAAAGAATGAAATACTCAGTCTAAAATTTCACTTTCCAAATACACATCGCAAGACTTCACTTGTCAAGCCAAATCAGATAGCGAAAAATGTCAAAAACTCATAATTAAGACCGTAACAAATAAATCCGAGAGAAAAATTAAGTTTTCAAGAAGTAACGACAAATACAGAATCACAATCAAAATGAAAGGAGCAGCAACATATTCCTAATCAACTATTTCACTAATAAAACAAGAATCACAACAGAATAACAATCACAATCAGAATCACAATCACAATCAAAATCATATATCTAGTCAAATATTTCACAAACCAAACAAGAATCACAAACATGGAATGAGAGAAATACTCGATCTAATATTTCACCTACCAAATACACACTGCAAGACATCACTTGTCAAGTCAGGCACAATCATTGAGCGAAAAATGTTAAAAACATGTAATTAAGGCACAACAAATAAACCCGAGATAAAATCAAATTTTCAACGAGTAATGACAACAATTTAGTGCAAAGTTTCAAGACAAATAAAAAATTACAATCAAAATTAAAAGGGCAACAACGAATATTTAGTCTAAGATTTCACTTGCCAACAAGAATCACAAACAGGGGATTAGACAGCGAATTACTTGGTCTAAAATTTCACTCACCAAATACACACCACAAGACTTCACTTGTCAAGCCAGGCACAAAGCGCGAAAAATGTAAAAACCACATAATCTAGCCATATAGCAAATAAACTTAAGACAAAAATTAAATTTTCAAAGAGTAATAACAACAATTCTGTGCAAAGTTTCATGACAAATACAAAATCACAATCAAAATTAAGGGGGGCAACAACAAGTATCTAGTATAAGGTTTCTCTTGCCAAACAAAAATCACAAACAGGGACTCAAGACATCACCTATCATGTCAAGTCAGGCACAATCAAAGAGCGGAGAATGTTAAAAACAAATAACTAAGCCACACAACAAATAAATTCCAGAGAAAATTAAGTTTTCAAGCAGTAATAACAGCAATTCCGTGCAAAGTTTCAACACATATACTAAATCACAATCAAAATTTAAGAGGCAACAACAAATATCTAGTCTAAGATTTCACTTACAAACAAGAATTACAAACAGTGTCAGAGAAATACTTAGTCTAAAATTTCACTTACTAAATGCACACTGCAAGACTTCACTCGTCAAGCCAGGCACAATCAAAAGAGGAAAAAATTGTCAAAAACACATAATTAAGCCACATAACAAGTAAACCCGAGAGAAAAATTTAGTTTGCAAGGAGTAATGACAAGAATTCAGTGGAAAGTTTCATGACAAATACAAAATCACATTCAAATTGAAGGGGCAACAACAAATATTTAGTCTAAGATTTCACTTACCGAACACGAATCACATACACAGAAAGAACCATGTCATAAACACATAATTTAGTCCAAGAACAAAAAAAACCCCAAGAGAAGTGTTCAAGGAGTAATAAAAACAATTAGAGCATCAAAGATGTAACAATATATATATATATATATATATATATATATATATATAATGATTTCACTTACCAAACAAGGTCAGTCAGAGAGCGAACAATGCCATAAACACATGATTATGCTACAGAATTGTTCCAAAATATGTAAATAGCAAAGAGTATTAGCCACTTAACCACTGTGTTTTTTGTCTAGAAAAAAACACAGAAAAAATCGTTCAACTACACAAGAATCAGAGATCACTGACGAACTGTAGAAGGCAAGAGATTAACTATAAGCCTTCTTCCATAATAAACCTGAAACAACTGATAAAGAAAATGTAATGGATATAGCAAGTTAGCAAAGTATCTTTGTACAAGGAAAAGCACACAAAATAAACTTCAAATGCACTAATTACATTTATTCATAAAATCAAAACACAACTGCAGTAAAAGAACCAGCAATAGCTTACATCACTTGCCAGTAAGCAAGAGATAAATTACAGGCCTTTTCCATAACAAACCTGAAACATAAGCTTAGGTGTTAGTAAATAAAAGTAACACACAATTTAGAACCTACTGCAAACCACGATAAATTTATTGAATTTGATAAAGAAAATGGTAATCGATACTTGCACAAGAAAAAACACACAAATGAAACTTCAACTCCACCGATTAAATTCTTCAGAAAATCAAAAGTACATTGCCGGTCACACCACCAGAGACCTACAAAAGAAGCTGCTACTCCACAAAGTACATGGCTAATGATAATCAATTGAACTTGAATAAATGAGAGACATATAATTAAGTTAAGACAAACCAAATCGAAAAGAAAAGGTTAAATAGTGCTTGTCAGCCTGAAAGAAAAAACGAGTCTCAAAGAGCCAAATATTAATATTTAGTCTAAGATTTCAATTACCAAACAAGAATCACAACAAGGGAATGAAACATGTAAGTTACGTACAAGAACAAAGAAACCCGAGAAAAATATAAGTTTCCAATGAGTAATGATAGCATTTCAGAGCAAATCTTAGCAACCCATCAAGACTCACAATCGACTGAATAAAGGATAGGATCATACAGTCAAATCCAAGGACAATATAACAGCGAAGAAAAATAAAATAAAAATCACCACATTGAAAATCACTATCAAACAACACGGAATTTTGTCAACAAACCAGGTTACCCAAAACTGAAGTGAATCTTAAAGCAGCAAGAATTATAATTCATATTCAGAACACTATGTCACTTCAAATACAAAATGACAATCAAGAATGGAAAAAATGATAGTAACATAAAAATAAATCTCAAAACATATCGATCGACCTAAAAGGATAGCGAGTCACAAAGATACAGTCTAAGATTTCACCTACCGAACTAGAAGCACGATCAAGGAATGAAACATGTCACAAACACATAATTAAGTCCAAGAATAAAAAAAAAAACAGATAAATTATGTTTTCAATTCAGTAATAACAGCAATTCAGTGAGTCTCGAAGACGCAATATTAAATAATCAATGCAAAATTTCACTAGCTAACCCAGGCATAATCAAAGCGAAAAATGTCATAACCACATTATTAAGCCACATAAAAAATGAACCAGAGAAAAATTAAGTTTGCAAGGAGTAATAAGAACAATTCAGTGCAAAGTTTGGCCATCAATACAAAATCACAATCAAAATTAACGGGCAACAACAAATATTCTGTCTAAGATTTCATTACCAAATAAGAACAAAACATGTCATAAACACATAATTTAGTCCAAGAACAAAGAAACCCGAGAGAAAAATGAAGTGTTCAAGGAGTACTAACAAAAATTCAGTGAGCATCAAACACATAATTTAATGTAAGATTGCACTTACCATAAACACAGGAACTACAGAACAAATAAAGAACTACAAAATTAAGCTACAAAACATCAAAGTAATTCAATACAGTAAGCATCGAAAACTCAACAATAAGCTACAGAACATCAAAGTAAGCATCGAAGATGCAACAATATAGATTCAGTGTCAGATTTAACTTACCAAACATGGCACAACCAGATAGGGGAAAATGTCGTAAACAAATAATTAAGTTTTCAAGGAGTAATGAAAACAATTCAGTGCAAAGATGCAAAACAAATACAAAATCACAATCAAAATTAAAGGGGCGGCAACAAATATTTAGTTTAAAATACTACTTATCAAACAAGAATCACTAAAAGGAATCAGAGAGCGAAATACTCAGTCTAAAATTTCACTTACTAAATACACACTGCAAGACTCCATTTGTTAAGCCAAGCAGAAATCAGAGAGCAAAAGACGTCAAAAATACATTATTAAGCCACATAATTTAGTCTATAATTTCACTTACAAAACAAGAATCACAAACAGGGAATAAAGAGCTAAATAAATACACACATCAATAATTCACCTGTCAAGCCAGGCACAATCAGAGAGCTAAAAATTTTAAAAACACATAATTAAGCCATATAACAAACAAACCTAAAAATTAAGTTTTCAAATAGTAATGACAAATTCAGGGTGCAAAGTTTCAAGACAAATACAAAATTAAAAGGGGAAACAACAAATACTTAGTTTAATAAACAAGAATCGAAAACAAACAGAGAATTAGAGAGCGAAATACTCGGTCTAAAATTTTACTTACCAAATACACAATGCAACACATCACTTGTCAAAAACACATAACCAAGCAACATGACAAACATACCCAAGACAAGTTATGTTTGTGAGTGCAAAGTTTCACGAGAAATACAGAATCACAATCAAAATTAAAGGGGCAACAAACAACAACAAATGTTTAGTTTGAGATTTCACTAATTAAACAAGAATAACAAATAGAGCAAAATATTCGGTCTACAATTTCACTAACCAGCAAGACATCACTTGTCAAACAAGGTACAATCAATCAGAGAGCAAATAATGTTAAAAACACATAATCAAGCCACATAACAAATAAATCCGAGACAAACATTAAGATTTCACTAATTAAACAAGAATCAGAAATAGAGCAAAATATTCGGTCTAGAATATCACTAACCAAATACACACCACAAGACATCACTTGTCAATCCAGGTACAATCAATCAGAGAGCGAATAATGTTAAAAACACATAATCAAGCCACATAACAAATAAATCCGAGACAAACATTAAGATTTCACTAATTAAACAAGAATCACAAATAGAGCAAAATATTCGGTCTAGAATTTCACTAACCAAATACACACCGCAAGACATCACTTGTCAAACAAGGTACAATCAATCAGAGAGCAAATAATGTTAAAAACACATAATCAAGCCACATAACAAATAAATCCGAGACAAACATTAAGATTTCACTAATTAAACAAGAATCACAAATAGAGCAAAATATTCAGTCTAGAATATCACTAACCAAATACACACCGCAAGACATCACTTGTCAAACCAGGTACAATCAATCAGAGAGCGAATAATGTTAAAAACACATAATCAAGCCACATAACAAATAAATCCGAGACAAACATTAAGATTTCACTAATTAAACAAGAATCACAAATAGAGCAAAATATTCGGTTTAGAATATCACTAACCAAATACACACCGCAAGATATCACTTGTCAAACCAGGTACAATCAATCATAGAGCAAATAATGTTAAAAACACATAATCAAACCACATAACAAATAAATCCGAGACAAACATTAAGATTTCACTAATTAAACAAGAATCACAACTAGAGCAAAATATTCGGTCTAGAATTTCACAAACCAAATACACACCGCAAGACATCACTTGTCAAACAAGGTACAATCAATTAGAGAGCAAATAATGTTAAAAACACATAATCAAGCCACATAACAAATAAATCCGAGACAAACATTAAGATTTCACTAATTAAACAAGAATCACAAATAGAGCAAAATATTCGGTCTAGAATATCACTAACCAAATACACACCGCAAGACATCACTTGTCAAACCAGGTACAATCAATCAGAGAGCAAATAATGTTAAAAACACATAATCAAGCCACATAACAAATAAATCCGAGACAAACATTAAGATTTCACTAATTAAACAAGAATCACAAATAGAGCAAAATATTCGGTTTAGAATATCACTAACCAAATACACACCGCAAGACATCACTTGTCAAACCAGGTACAATCAATCACAGAGCAAATAATGTTAAAAACACATAATCAAGCCACATAACAAATAAATCCGAGACAAACATTAAGATTTCACCAATTAAACAAGAATCACAAATAGAGCAAAATATTCGGTTTAGAATATCACTAACCAAATACACACCGCAAGACATCACTTGTCAAACCAGGTACAATCAATCAGAGAGCAAATAATGTTAAAAACACATAATCAAGCTACATAACAAATAAATCCGAGACAAACATTAAGATTTCACCAATTAAACAAGAATCACAAATAAAGCAAAATATTCGGTCTAGAATTTCACTAACCAAATACACACTGCAAGACATCACTTGTCAAACAAGGTAGAATCAATCAAAGAGTAAATAATGTTAAAACACATAATCAAACCACATAACAAATAAATCCGAGACAAACATTAAGATTTCACTAATTAAACAAGATTCACAAATAGAGCAAAATATTCGGTCTAGAATTTCACTAACCAAATACACACTGCAAGACATCACTTGTCAAACAAGGTACAATCAATCAAAGAGCAAATAATGTTAAATACACATAATCAAGCCACATAACAAATAAATCCGAGACAAACATTAAAATTTCACTAATTAAACAAGAATCACAAATAGAGCAAAATATTCGGTCTAGAATTTCACTAACCAAATCCACACTGCAAGACATCACTTGTCAAACCAGGTACAATCAATCAGAGAGCAAATAATGTTAAAAACACATAATCAAGCCACATAACAAATAAATCCGAGACAAACATTAAGATTTCACTAATTAAACAAGAATCACAAATAGAGCAAAATATTCGGTTTAGAATATCACTAACCAAATACACACCGCAAGACATCACTTGTCAAACAAGGTACAATCAATCAAAGAGCAAATCATGTTAAAAACACATAATCAAGCCACATAACAAATAAATCCGAGACAAACATTAAGATTTCACTAATTAAACAAGAATCACAAATAGAGCAAAATATTCGGTTTAAAATATCACTAACAAAATACACACCGCAAGACATCACTTGTCAAACAAGGTACAATCAATTAGAGAGCAAATAATGTTAAAAACACATAATCAAGCCACATAACAAATAAATCCGAGACAAACATTAAGATTTCACTAATTAAACAAGAATCACAAATAGAGCAAAATATTCGGTTTAGAATATCACTAACCAAATACACACCGCAAGACATCACTTGTCAAACCAGGTACAATCAATCAGAGAGCAAATAATGTTAAAAACACATAATCAAGCTACATAACAAATAAATCCGAGACAAACATTAAGATTTCACCAATTAAACAAGAATCACAAATAAAGCAAAATATTCGGTCTAGAATTTCACTAACCAAATACACACTGCAAGACATCACTTGTCAAACAAGGTAGAATCAATCAAAGAGTAAATAATGTTAAAACACATAATCAAACCACATAACAAATAAATCCGAGACAAACATTAAGATTTCACTAATTAAACAAGATTCACAAATAGAGCAAAATATTCGGTCTAGAATTTCACTAACCAAATACACACTGCAAGACATCACTTGTCAAACAAGGTACAATCAATCAAAGAGCAAATAATGTTAAATACACATAATCAAGCCACATAACAAATAAATCCGAGACAAACATTAAAATTTCACTAATTAAACAAGAATCACAAATAGAGCAAAATATTCGGTCTAGAATTTCACTAACCAAATCCACACTGCAAGACATCACTTGTCAAACCAGGTACAATCAATCAGAGAGCAAATAATGTTAAAAACACATAATCAAGCCACATAACAAATAAATCCGAGACAAACATTAAGATTTCACTAATTAAACAAGAATCACAAATAGAGCAAAATATTCGGTTTAGAATATCACTAACCAAATACACACCGCAAGACATCACTTGTCAAACAAGGTACAATCAATCAAAGAGCAAATCATGTTAAAAACACATAATCAAGCCACATAACAAATAAATCCGAGACAAACATTAAGATTTCACTAATTAAACAAGAATCACAAATAGAGCAAAATATTCGGTTTAAAATATCACTAACAAAATACACACCGCAAGACATCACTTGTCAAACAAGGTACAATCAATTAGAGAGCAAATAATGTTAAAAACACATAATCAAGCCACATAACAAATAAATCCGAGACAAACATTAAGATTTCACTAATTAAACAAGAATCACAAATAGAGCAAAATATTCGGTCTAGAATTTCACTAACCAAATACACACTGCAAGACATCACTTGTCAAACCAGGTACAATCAATCAGAGAGCAAATAATGTTAAAAACACATAATCAAGCCACATAACAAATAAATCCGAGACAAACATTAAGATTTCACTAATTAAACAAGAATCACAAATAGAGCAAAATATTCGGTTTAGAATATCACTAACCAAATACACACCGCAAGACATCACTTGTCAAACCAGGTACAATCAATCAGAGAGCGAATAATGTTAAAAACACATAATCAAACCACATAACAAATAAATCCGAGACAAACATTAAGATTTCACTAATTAAACAAGATTCACAAATAGAGCAAAATATTCGGTCTAGAATTTCACTAACCAAATACACACTGCAAGACATCACTTGTCAAACAAGGTACAATCAATCAAAGAGCAAATAATGTTAATACACATAATCAAGCCACATAACAAATAAATCCGAGACAAACATTAAAATTTCACTAATTAAACAAGAATCACAAATAGAGCAAAATATTTGGTCTAGAATTTCACTAACCAAATCCACACTGCAAGACATCACTTGTCAAACCAGGTACAATCAATCAGAGAGCAAATAATGTTAAAAACACATAATCAAGCCACATAACAAATAAATCCGAGACAAACATTAAGATTTCACTAATTAAACAAGAATCACAAATAGAGCAAAATATTCGGTTTAGAATATCACTAACCAAATACACACCGCAAGACATCACTTGTCAAACCAGGTACAATCAATCAGAGAGCGAATAATGTTAAAAACACATAATCAAACCACATAACAAATAAATCCGAGACAAACATTAAGATTTCACTAATTAAACAAGATTCACAAATAGAGCAAAATATTCGGTCTAGAATTTCACTAACCAAATACACACTGCAAGACATCACTTGTCAAACAAGGTACAATCAATCAAAGAGCAAATAATGTTAATACACATAATCAAGCCACATAACAAATAAATCCGAGACAAACATTAAAATTTCACTAATTAAACAAGAATCACAAATAGAGCAAAATATTTGGTCTAGAATTTCACTAACCAAATCCACACTGCAAGACATCACTTGTCAAACCAGGTACAATCAATCAGAGAGCAAATAATGTTAAAAACACATAATCAAGCCACATAACAAATAAATCCGAGACAAACATTAAGATTTCACTAATTAAACAAGAATCACAAATAGAGCAAAATATTCGGTTTAGAATATCACTAACCAAATACACACCGCAAGACATCACTTGTCAAACAAGGTACAATCAATCAAAGAGCAAATCATGTTAAAAACACATAATCAAGCCACATAACAAATAAATCCGAGACAAACATTAAGATTTCACTAATTAAACAAGAATCACAAATAGAGCAAAATATTCGGTTTAAAATATCACTAACAAAATACACACCGCAAGACATCACTTGTCAAACAAGGTACAATCAATTAGAGAGCAAATAATGTTAAAAACACATAATCAAGCCACATAACAAATAAATCCGAGACAAACATTAAGATTTCACTAATTAAACAAGAATCACAAATAGAGCAAAATATTCGGTCTAGAATTTCACTAACCAAATACACACTGCAAGACATCACTTGTCAAACCAGGTACAATCAATCAGAGAGCAAATAATGTTAAAAACACATAATCAAGCCACATAACAAATAAATCCGAGACAAACATTAAGATTTCACTAATTAAACAAGAATCACAAATAGAGCAAAATATTCGGTTTAGAATATCACTAACCAAATACACACCACCGCAAGACATCACTTGTCAAACCAGGTACAATCAATCAGAGAGCAAATAATGTTACAAACACATAATCAAGCCACATAACAAATAAATCCGAGACAAACATTAAGATTTCACTAATTAAACAAGAATCACAAATAAAGCAAAATATTCGGTCTAGAATTTCACTAACCAAATACACACTGCAAGACGTCACTTGTCAAACAAGGTACAATCAATCAAAGAGCAAATAATGTTAAAAACACATAATCAAGCCACATAACAAATAAATCCGAGACACACATTAAGATTTCACTAATTAAACAAGAGCAAAATATTCGGTCTAGAATTTCACTAACCAAATACACACTGCAAGACATCACTTGTCAAACAAGGTACAATCAATCAAAGAGCAAATAATGTTAAAAACACATAATCAAACCACATAACAAATAAATCCGAGACAAACATTAAGATTTCACTAATTAAACAAGAATCACAAATAGAGCAAAATATTCGGTCTAGAATTTCACTAACCAAATACACACCGCAAGACATCACTTGTCACACCAGGTACAATCAATCAAAGAGCAAATAATGTTAAAAACACATAATCAAGTCACATAACAAATAAATCCGAGACAAACATTAAGTTCTCAAGGAGTAATGATAATAATTCAATGCAAAGTTTCAATACAAGTACAAAATCACAATCCAAGTTAAAGGGGCAACAATAAATATTCAATATAATGTTTCACTTACGAAACAAGAATCACAAAGAGGGAATCTAGAGCAAAACACTCGGTCTAAAATTTCACTTACCAAATACACACTGCAAGACATCACTTCTCAAGCCGGGCACAATCAGAGAGCAATAAATTTCAAAAACACTTGATGAAGCCACATAACAAATAAATCCGAGACAAAAATCAAGTTTTCAAGCAGTAATGACAACAATTTAGTGCAAAGTTTTAAGACCAATACAGAATCACAATCAAAATTAAAGGGCAGCAACAAATATTTAAATTTCTCCTACCAAACAAAAATCACAAACAAGGAATCAGCGAATTATTCGGTCTAAAATTTCACTTACCAAATACACACTGCAAGGCATCAATCCAGGCACAATTAGAAAACGAAAAATATTAAAAACACTTCATTAAATCCCACAAAGCAAATAAACCCAAGAGAAGAATTAAGTTTTCAAGGAGTAATGACAACAATTCCGTGCAAAGTTTCAAGACAAATTCTAAATCACAATCAAAATTTAAAAGGCAACAACAAATATCTAGTCTAAGATTTGACTAGCAAAACAATAATCACAACAGGAGAGCGAAATACTCGATCTAAAATTTCACTTACCAAATACACAACCTGTCATGCCAGGCACAATCAAGAGAGCAAAAAATGTCAAAAACACATAATTAAGCCACATGACCCGAGATAAAAAATAAGTTTTCAAGGACACTGCAAAACTAAACTTTACTTATCAAGTCAAGTCTAGCACAATCAAAAGAGCAAAAATGACAAAAACACATAATTACTCCATATAACAAATAAAATACATAATCACAATCAAACCAAAGGCAACAACAATTATTTAGTCTAGATTTCACTTACCGAACAAGAATCACATACAGTGAAAGAACCATGTCATAAACACATAATGTAGTCCAAGAACAAAAAAAACTTCAAGAAAAATTAAGTGTTCAAGGAGTAACAACAACAAGCGTCAAAAACTCAACAATAAATACTCGATGTATGATTTCACTTACCAAACAAGACAATCAGAGCGCGAAAAATGCCAAAAAACACATCATTATGCTACAGAAAAAAACACAGAAAATATCGTTCAACTACACAAGAATGAAGCGTAAAACGTCATGAACTGTAGAAGGCAAGAGATAAACTATAGGCCTTCTTCCATAATAAATCTGAACAGAAAATTTAGGTGTTGGTAAACAGAAATACGCCACAATTTGGAATCTATTGTATACCACGAGAAATCTGATAACCAAAATGTAATGGATACAGCAACTTACCAAAGTGTTTTTGTACCTTCTTCCATAATAATTAACCACCAAATATCCACAATCTTGCAAGAAAGTAGAAACTGTCAAAGGGAAATGGAATTTCAGAGACACAGGATTCAGAATTTAGTATGAAATTTGACTTCCAATGAGGGTTTACAATCAGAAATCACCAAAAAAAAAGACATAATAATTAACCACCAAAAAACCCACCAACCAATATCACCCCTAAAAAATTAAATTCAGTGAAAGAATCAACTTACCTATCGAAAACCCAATCAAGAATTGGAGAAAGAAAGCGCTTCAGACACCGCCATTGATGAATGTAAGGCAAGGCAAGCGAAATTAAAAAAAAAAAAACCTTAATCAGTTTCTAAGAAATAAAATTGAAAATATAATGAATATTCTGGTGCTTGTAATGCATTTATAGAGAGGAAGGATCGACCGTTATAAATTTAATTTGCTGTATTTATTATTATTTTTTTTATATAATTATTTGCTCAATAATGAAAAGCAAAAAGTCTGATTTTCTTTTATAAATTACTGAATTTTTTTTTATGAGAAGTACCGTATTTGAACTTTTAATTTATAATGATCAAAAACGAGGAGAAAATAGAAATGATGAAGAAAAGGGTGAAAATGAGAAGGATAATTACAAGTAATACTTAAAAATGAAATTTAAAAACATCAATAAATGACGGATTGATTAGCATATTTTAGTTTTAATTAGTATTCTTTTCAACCTCAAACGTCAAACTAATATATTTTCTTTAAAATTGACTTAATTGAGCTACTAATTAATATCTTCTGTGGATTAATCATATAATTAACTAAAAATTAAAATATATTGGAAAACGTAAATAAAAAAATGAGATTCCCTAAAGTTGTTTTACATTGTAATCTACATTATTATATCTTAAAATTATCAAACAAACTAAAGAAAAACTTGAATCCATAATGACATATTCTATAATCATAACCAAATTAATAAATACACAACCAACACTATAATTTGATGTCCGTGAAATTTAGTTATTTATTTATTTTTATGTTCTAGTTTATATTATTCTTCAGTGTCTTAGTAGACAAATGATGCCTCAAGCTTCATCCTAATGGATAAGTTGGAGGACAAAGTTACTTTAATTTTATCACAAGAAATATTAACTATTAAATTCATATAAATATACTCTAATTATCCATAAAAAAATGAATTTTCATTAGTTGTTGATACAAGATAAAATGTTACTTTAATTTGATCACAAGAAACATTACCTATTAAATTCATATAAATATAATATAATTATCCATCAAAAATAAAAATAAAATAAATTTTCATTAATTGTTGATACAAGATAAAATGATACAAATAATAGCAAAAAAAAACAACAAGGATATGAACTCAACCCTTGCTTATCCACAAAAGCATTTCAATGGAGAAAGGTGAAAATAAAGATATTAAAGAGGACAAGTAGTAACAAATCAAAAATGACACAACTTTACTTAATATTGGATAGGAGGGGGAGGTGAATTATAGTAGTAAGGAGGCGGTGGAGATGGTGATGGAGGTGGTGGAGATGTATAGTAATATGGGGGAGGTGGGGATTTGTATTGATATTCTGGATGCTTAACGTGCTTCGGAGGTGGTGGAGATTTATAGTAGTAAGGTGGTGGTGGTGAGCTATACGAGTATTTCTTTTGTGGTGGAGGTGGTGATTTGTAGGAATATTGAGGATGTTCTACGTGTTTCGGAGGTGGCGGTGACTTATAGTAGTATGGTGGAGGTGGTGAGCTGTAAGAGTACTTTGGTGGTGGGGGTGAGCTATAAGAGTATTTCTTCGGTGGTGGAGGTGGTGATTTGTAGGAATATTTAGGATGTTCTACGTGCTTCGGAGGCGGCGGTGAGCTGTAAGAGTACTTTTTCGATGGTGGAGGTGGTGCTTTGTAAGAATATTGAGGATGTTCTACATGTTTTGGAGGTGGTGGTGACTTATAAATGTATTTTTTGGTTGGTGGAGGTGATGATTTGTATGCATATTGAGGATGTTCTACGTTTTTCGGTGGTGGTGGGGAGCTGTAATAGTACTTCTTGGATGGAGGTGGCGGAGATTTGTAGTAGTATGATGGCGGCGGTGGTGAGGCGTAAACGTACGACTCATCGGCGGCGATTTTGTCGACAACAATGCAAAATGCTAAAGCCATCATGAATAAGGGCATGAGCCCTTGTTTTCTAAGGATCTCCATTGTTAGGAGCTCCAACTTTTCTTTAGGTAGAAAAGAACTTATGAATTTGTGTTTGAAAAATGGAGAATGTTTGATCCTTTATATAGTCATCAATCTTGGCAAATAGTTGACAAATGCCTAATAATTAATTTTACTAAATATTGCATTATTTGAACTTTATACATGGTAATGGTGACCACTAATATATGGATTTTAATCATACATATAATGAATTAGTCAAGAATTTAATTTAATAAAACTATGGAGACTGCATATTTTTTGGTATTTGTTTTTCATTAAAATGTAAAAGGAAAAAAAAAATATGGAAAATAAGTATTTGCATTAAATTAAAACTGCAACTTGTTTAGGAAATTTGTGTGACATTGGAGACTTTGACATGTTGTAGTTAATATGTGGTTACCACTAATTTTGCACGACAATTTCATTATGGGTTAAATAATAATTACTGTAATAATTATAATAATTATTCTTATTCTTGTTATATTTATTCTCTTATTATTAATATATTTAATAAAGTCAACGTGCAACGAGTGGACAGTTATTATTTTTTAACATTATCCAAAGGATGTTAATTGTTCTACAAGCTTATATATAAAAGGTAAATTAAGTAAATAATTTAATTGGACTAATAAGTAATAACTAGTAATTATGCCATAGTCTGATTATATCTAATCTAGAACTACTACAAGTGGGAAATATGTTAGTAGTAATAGTTGGAAAAATCGCCATTTAATTACGGCATCTCTTACTATATGTTTCTATCATTTTACATTTTATGTTTTAAAATTTTTGATAGTATTATTCATTTTGTTTGTAGTTTGATGAACATCATTAATTATATATATACTAGCAACCCGTGCACGCGGTACTCGCGTGCAAAACTTTTATATATACAATGAATATCAATAATGTTATTTGTCATAGTGTAACGTAAATTTTAAAGCGTAACACTTATAATTTTACATTTATAGAGCACAAAAACTTGTTCTAGAACTGCGGATCCAAGCAAAAGATATATGAAATTAGATGTCAACATGTGATAGTGTACAAATAATAATTAAAGTAAACATATTTTTATATCTATGGTATTAGAGAAATTACATTCATAGCGTTAATGGCCGCACATTCAGTTATTGATTAGCAATCGTATATCCATTTTCCCACATAAATAAACATGCTCACCATTCCTGGAAAGAAAATGAAAAAAGAAATAAAAATTGGGAAGAAAGAAAGAAAGAGGTTATTTATTAATGATCCCTACCGAAACTAATTGATGAATTCCGCGTAAGGAGTGACTTTATCCACGGACGGATACATGTACCCAATAGCTAATTATGTGAGTGATCTGTGGAAGGCTTTGTTCTTTCTTTTTCTTGGTTGGCAAAAAGTCACAAAAGCATCATTCTTATGTTTCATTTCATCATCCCCCTGCGAATAACATCACTTTTCATAACAGAAATCCATGTATATCATAGAACTAAGACAAAAGTGATACGAATATGGAACATAATGACATGAAGAGACATTCTAGCACAATCGAGAAATACAAATGATCTGCAACTTTAGGCTTTTTTAATGTTAGATTAGACATTCAATGTGCATGAAAACGGATACCTGAAATTCTTGAACTTGCTTTTGTTGGTCAGCTTGCAATCTTCCAATGGTGCTCAGAAACTCGCCCACAGCAGACTCTAAGTAGAAGAATCAAACATTTTGAAACTAAAACTGGATGAAATCATGCTGCACTTTCATGAATTATTTAAATTCATTCATTTTCTATTTCTATTTGACATAATTAAGCACATTACCCTAAACATTATAACATTTGATCTATTGCATCGTGTAAATGTTATATACATATATTTGAATCAAAATTTTTGTACTTCAAATAGCGGCTCAAATTTTTATATGGATTTTGAATTTTATACCCAAAATAAATGCCATTTTTCGAGTTGGCGAAATAATTCCTCAATTTCCACGACGTCAGAACCTGCCAATTCCTAACATGCACTTTATTTCTTATTAACAGACACTACTCCAAATTGTATAAATCCTACGGAAATATGGGCTGAAATTTCAATTTTTTTTACTCAAAATTGCAGGTCCAAGCAACAGATACAATGTCTTCATACTTCAATTCACGAACTTAAAATTAAAATTCAGTTTATATAATTAAAACTGGACACAATTTGGTGCATAAAGTCACATGAAAAAAACTTAATTCATAATTTCATTTTCTTACCTACGAATTTTTATGAAATTTTGATGGCCATGATGAAATCCTGAGACATGAATGGTTGATTTGGCAAACCCATTTGCTTCCACTTTCACAAAAGATTCTTTCACTTTCTAAATTGTCTCCATCTTCACAAAAGCTTCTTTCACTTTTCAAATGAACACTTCATTTACAGTTCAGTTGGGATTCATTTACAACATTAGTACAATTACAATAAAGAAGTTTCAATAATAACAAATCTATTAAAGCTGTAGTTTCAAAATACTCATAAACTCCGAAACAAAACAACCATAAATTGTGAAATATAGAAATTATCTATTAATCATTCTGTAAAACCAAATCCTTTTTAATAATTTTAAAGTGCAACTACATAATTCATGATTTCCTTGGTTTAGACTTTAGAGCATGATATTCATTCCCCAATCCCTTTAACCAAATAGATCAGATTGTAGTGCTGCTTATTTCACTTTCTGAGATACATCTTTAGCCAACACCAACAATAACAAAAACTGAAACATAAACGGACTGTCCATCGAAAGACACAATATAGAAGGCTAAAATAGTTAATAAAACTCAGAACTTGGAACAATTACAAACATTTTAAACCCATTTTAATATACTATCATTTCTGTTATGCTATCATTTATGATAATATACTCGGGATTTCAGTCGAATTCTATATACTATTTAATCTATTTATTATTCTATAGTACAAATTATCTATTAATCATTTTGTGGAAAAAAAAATTTACACACAATAAAAGCAAATGAAGCTATTATTAAGACTAAGAAATAACAATCCATCAATGACCACAAAAAAGTTTAAAGCCCTAGAGATATAAATGAGGCATTACCAAAAGTTACGACTCGTCAATAAAATTTCAACACATACACACAATAAACATCTGATTAAAGGTAAAGAAAAAAAAAAACCCAGGTACATACATGGATATTGAAGTTCGAGAGGTTCAATTTGAAGGAGATCGTCGTCGTTGCTCATTTGTAAGCAGATCCTTGATCTATCCGCCTCATATAAAGATTGTATCGCGTATTCCGGTAGAGGCGGCGTGTTTGCCGGAGGTGGAGATGGATTTCACGGCGAAAATGTAAAGGTTGATAGAGATCTGAGTTTTGGTATGTTCTGAAATCAAACTGGTTGCATACACGTTGAAATGCAGAATATCAGGTGTGAGAGTGAAGTGGGAATCTGAACGTGGGTTGTAAGTTTCCAGTCTTAACCCTCGTTGGACACTGATATGATTGATAACTATAGGGGCAAGAGAGGTAAAAAGAAAAAATGGTGTGAGAACTGCTTGTAAACGTGTGTTGATGTCCATTTTACCCTTTAGGTTTTCAAATATTACAAATCATTTATTTTAGCAATGCTTTTTGGAAGGTTAAATATGTAAATAGTATATATAACTCCCATTAATAACTGCCATTTTAGACACAAAACAGCCTTTCTTTTTATATTAGTATAGATATATAATCTTGTAAGTTAATAAAATTTTGACACATTTAATTCTTTATGATTGAATAAAAAGCATTTACTCCTCCAATTATATTTCAAGTTCGGTTTTAAATCGATGCGCCTCTCATTTGGTCTCAAGTTAGGGTTTGTTTGATTTTGGAACTTGGGGTTAAATTAAGGGATTCATGATTTTAGGGCGAAATATTTAAAGTGATGAAATTTTAATTTGTAATGAATAAATTATGATTGGATTATTGAAGAATCGATTTAGAATATAAAAAAATAGAATATATGTAATTTGGGGATAGTAATTATTCTTTATCCCTTTTATTATTGAATTTGGAATTTTGGAGGTAATACATGTGTATCACATGATGTGACGAAATAATCATCAGGGCATTGATTTAATACCGAAATTGAAAATTCCGAGTAATTACTAACTAAATGTATTTATTTATTCAAACATGTTACGTTTGGATTAAATTTGTTGACACTTGTCGAGTTACAACACCAAATCCTAAGTTACAGAATTTGATCATCAAATTCGTTGTGTTTCAATTTAAGTAGAACGAATATGCTCCAAAATCGACTAACAATATTTGATAATAAACTTCTTATTTCATTAATATACGCGTCTTTCCCTCTGTATATTTACAATTAAAAGTTCAGATTCTGATTCAGCTCGAAGCTCGTATTAGTTTAAGTTTGACCTGAATTTTGAGCAAAATATTCAATTTCAAGACTTGATGAAAATTTGCACAACGTAAAATCACTCATGAGATTGATTAAACATGTCCCGGTCTACTTGATTAAAAGGTCTATTCACAATATGACGCTAATTTATTTTGTATTTTTCCAATAATTTTGCAAAGAGTCCTGCACTGCACTAGTTGACGATAAGTGCTATTTTTATACGTGTCTTCTATACTGCAATTGTGTCACATCATTGTTAATTGTAAAACTGACAAGTGTTTATTTAAAAATATACATAAATAATAATTTAGATAAATCAATATTTGTCAATTCCACAATAATGAAGGAATTCATTTATATCGTGTATAGCGAGAAATTAAGTACTTTGCATTTCTTCCCACAAATTTGCTCTTTATTTGGAAAAATATCATATGCTCATCGACTTATCCAAATTAAGAACTAAAAATTAATAAGGTTTTCCTTTATATTTTTCTAAGTATCTCTGGCCGGGTCTGGGATCCGGTAAATGTAAGTTGGGCCTAGATCATAATAGCCCAACGATTGAATTTGTTTTTGGAGGCCCAATAAGGATCCATGGGCCTGTGATTCAAGACAAAGTCCAATATTAATACTACGTTGTAACAGGCAAAATCTTAGGGAGCATTGGCTTTAGGGTTTGTACCAACTGCAGAGCAGAGAGCGGCGATCACAACACCATTCCACAACCATGGTTCTCAAGTAAATTTCTCGTTCTATTGTTTGTTTTTCAACTGGGTTTTTAATTGCTTTATTTTTTCTAGATTTGTTTTTGAATTAAATGTGTATATATGTGCATTTCATCCATGAATCTGGGATACTAGTAATGATGAAATCTCTATCTAGTCATCTTTATTAGGTACTAGTATGATAAAATTTCTATATAGTCATCTTTATTAGGTGTTAAATCCACAAAGCTTCGAGTTTATGCAATGAAATTTGTGGTATGAATAGAATAAAGGGCAACAGTAAGATTATTTTATGTGAAACCGATGTGCAATTGTAACCAATGTCTTCATTTTTCCTTGTAAAATTTGGAATAGATTGCAATGTTCGATGCATTTGCAGCACTAATGATGTCTAAAATGGAGGCTCATAAGGTTGATTCTGTAACATTTCATTGTAATAAACACATCTCATCTTCAAGAAACCTCACACAACGCCAAAAGCAAATCTTAATACCAGACAGTACTGATCTATATAACATAAAGAAAACTAAGCCAACTAATTCAACACCCGTTTTTGCTTAATAAATGAAAAGTTAAGTCTCTGTTTTGGGGGTTTGTGTGTGGAGTTTAAAATAGAACTCTTCTTTAATACTAGTGAGGGTGTAGAATGGGGTGTTTACAACTTTGGTTCATAAAGCAATTGAAGTCGAGATTCTTATGGTTCAAAAGCAACTAAGAGGTATTTAGATACTTGTGTTTTTGGGGGGTTGTCTTTTTTTTTTTTTTTTTTTTGTGTTAACTAGTTCTCGAACATTCCTATGCCAATCTATGTTCAAAAGGTTGTAGCCTATCATATGCATAATCTTTTTCTCCATCTGTTTCCATTCAGCATATTTATTCTCCTGTTTGATTTTTATGGTATGCCGTGATCTTAGTGGTTGCTAATATTATATACACAAGTTTACATTCTGTTTAATGTATATATGGTATATATAGTCTTGTTCTGAAAAACAAAATCATCATAATTTATGCTTACAATTTGGCTTGCTTTATCAGGACGGAGCTTTGCCGTTTCAGCGGTGCCAAGATATACCCAGGAAAGGGAATCAGATTTATTCGATCCGACTCCCAGGTGAGTTAACAAGCTGGCTATGAAGCAAATTTTCTGCAAAATTTGAATTTTCATTTTTTGGTACTATAATGCTGTTTTTATCCGCTTTTAATTCTATACTTATAGTTAGGTCTTTTTTGTTTTTGTTTTTCAACGTGTTTTAGGTTTTCCTCTTCGCTAACTCGAAATGCAAGAGGTATTTCCACAACCGCCTGAGGCCTGCAAAACTCACCTGGACTGCTATGTACCGTAAACAACACAAGAAGGTAAAATTACTTTATAATCCTTCTACTATCTCTTTTTTTCACTTAGATAAATCTTATGGTGTGTTTGGATTGAAGGATTTGAAACTATGGATTTCAAATTCATCGACAAATCCATTTAAGTTTGTTTGGATGAATTCATGTTACGATGGATTTCAAATTCCTTGCCATTCATTTTACCTATTTTCTCCACGACTATGGTGGATTTCAAATTACTGCTGGAGTCCTTTGAAATCCTTCCTCCAAATCCAATCCTCAAATCCAAATCACTTGATCCAAACACACCCTTGGATAAATCTTAATTCTTCATGGGTATTTATAATTAAATGGTTTTTTCACTTATTCTCAGGATGCTGCTGCAGAGGCTGTGAAGAAGAGGCGTAGAGCCACCAAGAAGCCATACTCAAGGTCCATTGTTGGTGCCACATTGGAAGTCATTCAGAAGAGAAGAGCTGAGAAGCCCGAAGTCCGTGACGCTGCTCGTGAAGCTGCTCTACGGTATGATTAATAGTTTAAAATATTAGGGGTGGCAATTGGGTTGAATGGGTCGGGTCCATTTGGGTCGGGCTTAAAGTGGGTTGGGTCCAATGTCAAAAAATATACATTATAGCTGGACTGTATAAGGACCCAAAATCGACCCAATAAGAACTCAAAATGGATCCAATAAAAAATCATTACAAATCAAAGTGGTTTAAGGGGTCGTTGTAGAGTGCAGAATGTATATTATTGACTCAAAGTGGAAAATAGGTTGGACCCAATTTAAAACCTAGTTGGACCCAAATTTTATTAAAAGACAATCCAGTGGGAACTAAAATGCTAAAATGTTAGGACCCAATTCATTGAAAACTTAGTTGGATTTGGGTGGAAATATATGTATGGACCGAAACTGCCATATCCCTAGTTTAAATCTTTGATGACAATCATGTGAAATCTACGGTATATTAACGAGGCTTTTTCATGTGATAATTATGTTTTTGTAAGTATCCCATTAGTGAAATGTGCATTTAGAACACGCCATGATTTTGCGTTTCAATATTCAGTGAGATTAAGGAGAGAATCAAGAAAACGAAGGATGAGAAGAAAGCTAAAAAGGCAGAGGTTACGTCTAAGCAGAAGGCCGGAAAGAGTAATGTGAGCAAAGGTGCTGCACCAAAGGGTCCTAAGCTTGGTGGCGGTGGAGGCAAGCGTTAATTTCTCTACCGATCTTACTCATGTATCGTAATTTCTATATATTATGAAGAATAGTGGAATAGACACTGTTTTGTTCCATTACATTTTGGTACTGATTTTGATTTGTGTAAGAGCATTAGCTTGCACTTATGTTTTAGACATGGATTTTGTTT
Organism: Verbascum thapsus; assembly: GCA_963669365.1. Classification (NCBI taxonomy): domain Eukaryota; kingdom Viridiplantae; phylum Streptophyta; class Magnoliopsida; order Lamiales; family Scrophulariaceae; genus Verbascum; species Verbascum thapsus. The sequence continues at coordinate 11,759,340 of OY770109.1, forward strand.
TGATAGAGATAGTTTATGTTGCCCCTTTGTTAAATTTCAGTTCTAAAACGCCCTATTAATGCAGAAATCGTCCCATAATTTATCGTAATTGCACTTGGAGGGACACTTGATGCTAGTGTTTATAACACCTGGTCAAAAGAACACAATCTTTAAACCTGCAATTTATGCTCTCAATTAAAGAGCAATTAAAGGTTCTTTTGAAGTGCTTACTTGGGACGGGTCTTTCTTCTTTCGTGAAGTCTTCAAATAGTTTATATGTCACAAAAATGAATAAAAGACGATTAATTTAGGGCCGATTTATATCCTGAATAGTTTATGTCACAAAATGCCTAGTTTATTTGTTCATTCTAGGAAATTTTATTCCTTTGCCGCTATATTTGCCAAATATCCATAACATCATAGGAAACCATAACTGTATACACCAAACCAAAACATTGGTCTACTTCAAAATATAACACAATCCGTTTGGATTGTTTTTGTTTTTAATGTTTTGCAAATTGTTTTGTAGAACAGTTTTATCAAAACAATTTTGCAGTATAAATAATTTTGAAATCTTATTTGGTTGACTATTTTGAAAAAAAAGAAAAAATCGAGAACACTTTGCAAGGAGGAAAGTTTTGATGCGAGGAGTGAAATGAGGAGAATGAAAAGATATTTTTTTCAATAAGGGGTTTAAGTGCCTTGTTTTTTTGTTTTGGAGTGTAAAACTGTTTTATAAAACTTAAAAACAGATAAAACCTGTTCTGCAAAATAGCAGATTTTGGAGTTTTATTATTCAAAAACAAAAAGTGGGAACAAGCCCAACCAAACGCATTTTTCATATTTTTATTTTGCAAAAATAAAAACGCATTTTAAAAACAGTAATCCAAATAGCTATGTTGGATTACAAAAAACTATAATCTGGCCACATAAGTTAGTAAGTAACTAGTAAACAACCTTGTCAAAAACAAAATCCAGCCCCAAAACTAACTAAAATCTCTGCCATTGTAATCCATTAACATCTCCTCTTACAGGCATCCCGATCCAGGGTAAGCTTTGTTCGCAAAATTAGCATGCAAAACAGAAACCCTTTGAGTAGAAGATTTCAACTCACCATATCCATAAACAGAGTATTTCTTAGTCGAACTTGAACTTGATCTCTCGTAATGAATAATAGGTCTCTGTTTTGGGGCACTGTGAGATCTAGCCTTAGCTTTAGATGATTCGGTATAAGCCATGTAATTTGGATTATCTGAATACAAACTTAGGCAACTCATTGATCCATCACTCTTGGTAGGCGTAAAATCCCCTGTTTTAGAGAGTGATGATGAATAGAATTGTGGGCTTTGATCAACATCTTGTGCCATAGATTGAGCTTCATAGAAATAAGGGGTTAAAACTGATTGACGGTTTTGGTCTGAGAAATGAGACGAATGAAAGAGGCTTCGTTTGTGTTTGGATTCGTCGTCTCTAGGGAGAGTTGTTTCACGAGTTTTGACGATTGAATTTGAACCATTTCTCTAGATTTAGAAAGAATGTGTGGTTAGTTATGTGGTATTATATGGGTGTAAACGAGCCAAGCTCGAGCCGAGCTCGATTAAGAATTCGGGCTCGTGAAGCTCGGCTCGACTTACACCCCACAGTGGTAATAATAATCAAGATAAATGAATTCTTCTTTGAAAGAGAGAAAAAAAAGTCGAGAATAGACCTTTAGTGTCGTTAAGCATTCGTGTTTCATACTCCTGGCGCGACTAACGTGCTCAAATTTCTCGGGAGTTGCAGGTCCCTTTAGCAAAAATGTTAGGAATATGATGAGATATAATTGCGCGTAAGAAAAACAACAATAATAATAAAAGACACACGAATTGTTGACCCAGTTCGTCAGGGCACTACCAAGCCAGGTTTTTCACTATGTTTCGAAGGATCAGATTACAATGAGAATATGGCTATTTATACTAATTACATAACCCTAAGGCTCCATAACTCAACAAAAAACACAGAAGTGGCTATTATCCCCAATTAGAAACAGGAAAAAAAAAAACATTTTTTTTTCATCAATTTACTTTCATGTACTACCTAACTCTGTGTAATCATAAAGTTATTTCCAGCATAAACAACTGCTCATAAATTACGCGAAATCGAAGTGAAATTCGATATATTTGAAATTGCTCGTATAGTATAAAATTCAAGTTCAAACAAAAACGATTTTGCTTACCGATTTCAAGCTGAAATTTGGAGATTCAGAAACGAGACGAGCTCGGGTTTGTGCTCGTACGATTGCTTGCAATTGTCGCAAAGTATATACAGTTTGTTTCCTCACAATGTGTCCTCTCACCAGTGCTTGAAGCTTAACTAATCCTTTAAGTGCCCATAGAGCTCTTTTCGACTACACATTTTCCATCAAAAAAGGACATAATCAAATAAAAACGGTTAAAAATCGGAATAATTTTAACTAGTTTTTGGTAATAATGAGATCTTTATTAAAGAAAAATGTATAAGTATCTAAAATATTAATTTAAATTGTTTTTGTTCCAACTTTTGCATTGTTGTTTGATAATACAAATTGTGAATACATGCATCATGTAACTCAAGTCTATCATCTTTGAGTCATTGCCTAAGTCAAACTAGAAATCTCACACAACCCACTTAGATTTTAATTTATTTTTTGTTAATTACCCACGATATATTAATAAGTGTTAAGATTTTTTATTTTAAATCATGTTTCATTTATTTCAGATATTTATTTACATGTTTGACAAGCGTAATTCACACATACATTTATATATATATATTTAACATGTGTAACACGTGTCAAACATTAGAAGATGAGATATGTTTTAAAATAGAAAATTAAATATGATTAATTAGTGTTACAAATCATTATAAAAAGAAAACACATATTCCAATTAAACTAGAAATAAAAAAATCAAAGGAAACACACTCATGAATTTTCCAAACCCAAAAATAAATTGAGGAACTCAAGAATATATTAGGTGCAAGTCAAAATTCTAGTAAACAAGTGGTGTGAAAGTTTGGACATGAAGGGAAATAATACAACATACTTTTGGGAATTGTTATGAAATACTATTAAATTAAGGAAATATTGCACCGACCCAACTTACCAATGTGTGGACAAAATCCATTAAATAACAAAACTATTTCAATAAATTTAACAAAGTACTATTTGAATTTTGAACCTAATTATTCCAATTCTCAATAGGTACTCTGAAAGCACCAACTCAACCATTATATTTTTGGTAATTCTATGTCACACACCCAATTTTTCCAAATGTGTGATTTATGTGTTCTATTAAAGAATTTTCCCTAAACCCTATAGAGATAGAACTTATATTTTTGTTGAACAAACTTGGAGTAAAATTATCGCTTCAAAAAAAATTAGGAAAATTTGAAGCGAGACGAGCTCTTTCTTTAACACGAAATTGGCTCGCTACAGATGATATGAGTTGTGCAAACGTGTCCCATGGTACAACGAATTTAGTTCTTCAGTGGGACCAATCCACACTCAAGAACACAATCGAACTTTACTAACTGCTCGAACTTCCGAAAGAAAAAAAAAAAAAAGAAAAAAACATAGAACGTCTTCTATGTTTTTGGTACCGAGTTAAAAACAAATGAATATGATTAAATTCTGACATAATGTTGGCACTGTATGCCGAAACGTTTTATTAAAACATAAGTACCATGGCGGTTACAGTTGACAATCAAGAGTCAAATTTAACGGGTGTAAAAACGTGATTAGCGTTTTTATCAGTACAATTCTATTTAGTCCGTAATTTGAAATGTCAGAAAACAATAAATTTTCCAACAAATACATCAACAATTTTTATAGTAGATCAATTTTTATAGCAGATCAGATTTAATGGAGTGATCATTCAAGTATTTTGGAAAAATAAATTTTGTTGACGAATTTAATGAGTACAATAAATCAGACCCAATTTGTTATAATTTGTAATAAAATTGTTCTCAGTGTATTAAATATAAATAAAAACAAAAGAAAGTATGCAAGTTGTTTTCGTCTCATGTCAAATGTAAATTCAACTACCCGATTTATTTGGACGGAATAAATTTATGTTAAATTGAGTCCAATTTACCTATCTATTTCACATAATTATTTATGCGTGCAAAAATCACACACAAATGATAATAAAAAATTATGCAAAAATCATGCACGAGCCAAATAAAATTGACAATAAAAGTTAATATTATTTGAATATTATTGTTCAAATGTGTATAATGTGTCTATTAAATTAATTCTAACACTGAATGTTACTAACCAGATAAGCACGAAAATGAGACTGGATCATAACGGCAGCCAAAACCTCCCGGCCTCCGTAACCTGCGCCACTTTGACTAACGCACGCCGTGACGTTCACGTCGCCACTATTCTCCGTCGTACAGTTACTCCTCCCGTTGCTGGTGAGCTTGACTACGGCGGCAGCGGCCTGCGCCGCCGCGACGGTGGCAGTGGTGACGGCGGCGGCGTGCTTGCTAGCGTCGTGATCGTTCGGAGAGCGCGAAACGACGTCGTTATCTTTGTGTGATTTGGCGAAACTCCATTTCTTGAGTCCGAGGAGATTTTTGAGCCATTTAGAAGCTTTGCCCATATTTGTTTTTGTGAAAGGGAAGGTGAAAATTATGGGGAATTTAATAAGGAGAGGAATTTTGGGATTAGTGAAGCATTTATTATATGGTATTTTACTATTAATATTGTTTATTTGTTTTTAGAATAAGTTGAAAATTATAAAATATGTTAAATTAAAGTGATAAGGTTATGAATGTTGTGTAGAATAGAATGATTCATTGTTTATATAAAATGTATGTGAATAAAACAAATAATTTGATTGATAAATGTATGAAATTGTGTATATATGATTTATATGTAATTATATAAGGGTCAAAACTGCAGAGTTGAAAACAAAAAGAAAATTAGATGAGAATTTGGACTGTTAAATTTAATCTTGTGATTTAAAAATTTGTTGCGGCCTAGTATATTAATTCCCGGAGTAATAGATGGTTGACTATCGAGATTCGACTTCTCGAGATATCTGTATTACATACTTCATGTAAATATACACATGCAATTCATATATTTACATTTTCCATTGATCTCTGATACAAATTGTTCGGAGATTTTAAATATCGGGAGCCACCAAGTATAACTCTAGTAATCTGATCAGGAAATGATCCCCTATTCGGAGATGCTTGTGACTATGACTTACATAACTACATAGAATGGTGCTATATACCACCGACTATAATTTACATTTTTTTTTTCATTTTTTCTAAATATGATAAAAATTGCATTCAATAAATGCATTTAACATGATATTTGTAACTTATATTTACTAAAAAATATCATACCATATCAAGTGTCGGTAATTCAATAAATGCATTTAACATGACATTTGTAACTTATGTTTACTAAAAAAATATCATACCATATCAAGTGTAGTAAAAAATCAGTGAAAAACAAATGGTGACACATATAACATTTCTCAACTAAAAAGAGTTGGAGTTCAAAAATATCTAATTCAAAAGCTCACGAACCTACATAATTTTTTTTCATATACATAAAATTTAATATTAATTAATGTATTAAGATATTCAACATAATATCTTATAAGTGAATCAATATATTAAGAATATATCTATAATAAAAAAGCAATAATTAATATACTATTATATTTTGGCTCGAGTCACAAAATTTAATCAAATTCGTCTTGTGAATACCCAAACATATAACAATCAACAAATGTAATTTATTTTGGTCAAAAAATAGAATAAATTCGTTTGTTGGTCCAGCACAATGTGAACACTGCCAGAGTCAAAGAAAGGGGATTTCGGCCGCCTCATATTTATAGTATTTTTGTTCTTAGTAATCATATTTTTTATGTGATATTTATAACATTTAACATGCACATTATATTAAATATTATTTTCTTGTTATTAGAATTAAATGTTACACAATAACTACTTTATAAACTACTCCTAGTTAAATTACTGATGTACTTGTTTAGTCAATAAATTTATAACCTAGATATGAATATCAATAAAATAATAGTTTATATATATAAATAAATATTTTTCTCACGAGCAATCAATTGATTTTTTATTTATGTAAAACTCAACGCAATCGAATCTAAGTCTTATTTACGTTTCGAATATAACACAGAGTACTGTCTCTGACCTATATACTGAAAATTGAAGTATGTGTTTGAGTTGATTGAATAAGACTTGACATCAACAAAAAGCATTGTAAAAGTACAGATATTACCCAACTTTTGTATCCACTTTTGTAAATCCAAATCACATGCATGGATTTTATATCTGCCTCACGCCATTTTATATGATTATATAGGCTATGTTTGTTTATTTCTTTGACTAAATTTTTTTTATTTTTTCAAAATTATAATGGTAGGCGTTTATTTATATATTAAAAAATAGGTTAAAAATTATAAAATGTGTTAAATCAGTACTATGATTGTGTTATAGTTGTTCTTATAATAATTATATGAATAAAAAAAATAATAAAATATAAATGAAAAATTATAAAGTATGAAAGAGCACGTGAAATAATAATTATAATAAATAATTCGATTGGTAAATATGTGAAATGGTGTATATATGATTGATACGTAGTTATATAGGAGATTGAAAAAGAAAAAGAGAATTTGGATGAAAATTTGATATATTAAATTTATTTTGAATTTTATAATTTAAAATTTTGAAAATGGAATTCAGATTTCTTTTTCTTCAATTTGAAATGGATTGATACATAACGTGGACAATAGTATAATATAAAAAGAAAAATCTTATGCATAATTATTATAGATGCCAAAACCATCTATAACTATTTGTATTCCTATAAAAGTCTTTTCTCCCAAAATAAATATTCACTTAAACAAACTCAATAGTTATGTTTAATTTAACATTTTTCAAATGCAAATAAAACTTTCCTCAAAATAAAAAGGGTAGATAAATAAGGATAAAAGCTGCTTAACAAAATTTACAACCAAGTCACAAAGAAAAGGGAACACCTTTACAACCTACTTGTACCGTGTTAAAGCTGACGATGAAAACGTTTAAGGTGTGGAAACTGTTCTGGTTATTTCACACCAGTACTGCTTGAATGAACTAAGTCCGTCATTTTACAAATGATGTCTTCAAACGATGGACGGTTCTCAGGGTTGCTACATTTTAGCCAAATCGAAACGTAAAGTTTAATTTTTAGACTTGTATTATTATTATTATGTATCGATTTTAGATATAGATAAATTTACCTTAGCCAGCAGTCGAAGATGATCGAAGAAACACGGGGATTCATGTTTTCGGGTATGTCCAGTCTTCGATCCATGAAGCCGACAACTCCAACAACCTTTATACAACATGTTTTCGAACCCCCAAAGATTAGCAAATATGCACGTTTGTGAGACCTATGAGCACGGGTTTGCCAAAAATTGAATTATACCCTTTGTCTTTTTTGCGCAGATGAAGGTTGTGAGCGAAGAAGAAATGGAGACAGGTGGGGCGGGCCCACCCCGCCCCACTTGAATTTTATAAATATATATTAAAAAAATAAATATTTAATTATATACAATTTTATAACTGCCCTCAGAGGAACCTCACCTGCAACGGATTGAGGTTGCTCCATGGAACGCATTCAGTCATAAGCTCCCACAGAATAACACCAAAGCTGAACACATCAGACCTATTCATAAGTCGAGAATATATCATTTTTTCAAGAAAACAAAAGCCCTTTAATTAAACTTCACGAGAAATCGGTTATTTTCATGCATAAATAATAATTACTAATCATATTGTGTCACAACAAATATACGTCGAAGGTTCGTTCCGAAGGACTTCAGGTGCCATCCATTGAGGCTGCACACCGTAATAATTAATAATAAGACGAACAATCCATAAGCGAATCAAGTATCAAGTATAACATTTACTTTTTCCCCCGCCTCATCGAGAAGCTTATACAAAAAGTGTCGACCCGTAACGTACCACAGAAATCAAATTAATAATTTAATATGAAACCTTAAAAATGGATAAAACGGATATTTTATTTTGTCCCGAAAACATACCTGATCAAGTACTCGGTAAGTTTTTCATGTGAACACACAGCTCCCATAAACAGTAACACATTTGGATGTCTCAATTTCCTCATTTTCTTAATCAAAGTTAGTCCCACACTTTATTTTTATCATTTAAAATTGCATTTTGCCCCTTAAACTATACAAAATGTATCGAACAACCCCTTTAAACAAATATCTTTGTCACTTTCACCCACAAAAAAAAAAATATTAGAAGAAAATGAAAAATAATTGAGGAAGATCATGATTGGGCCATCTTATGAACATTAGACTGAACATATTTGTTCTATTTTTTATTAATAGACAAATAATATTTGTCTGAGGGGCGGTTTAATATAATTAATTTAGTTGAAGGGTCAAAATGCATTTTATAAAGTATGGGACCATTACTATTGTAGAAAGGACTAATACTGCAACTAATGTAAAATATTGGGATTTTTTCTAAAATCATATAAAGTATAGGACAAAAACCAGAATCGTCATAAAATACGTGACTATAATTAGAATTTTCCCGTAAACGAACATAAGAAAAGAGATAAATACACACCAAATTCGAAACCGAAGACGTAAGTTGAGGCTGTGGTTGCCATTGGATCTTCTTCAAATTTCTCGAACCAACTTTAGATTCTCTCATATTTCTCGAGTTTGTTTTATTAAATACAGCTGCATCACTCGACACAGTGACGATTCCTACATGCTCGCCATTATCGTAGAACGGAGATTTTGTCACTAAAGCCATGAAAATTTCACCAGACCTCTTCTTGAGAGGAATCTGTCCCCGTTTTTCACCCTCTCGATAATCGAAAAAGCTACACGATAATGATAATCTTCGTGGAACATAAATTCAACTATAGCTTCGTAATCTTTATAACCCAAGAGTTTTTCGGCTGCAAAGTTCCTGTGATATGCAATAAATATTGAAGCTTATAGTCTTAGACAAGTGATAATTTTGGTGATTTGAACAATGATACATGGGTGTAAATCAGTGGAGCTCGAATCGAGACTGGTGAAATTTTCATGTTCAAGATCGAACTTGACCAGCCTAATTTTTAATTTTCAAACTTAAGCTCGCAAAAGGCAAGTCGAGTTTGAAAAAAAATTAATTTAGTTACTTTTTATTTTGTTTTTAGAAATTAGTTTTGTTTAACTTATATTAGTTAGATATATATTATATAATATATGTCACAAATATATAATTTAATTAAACCAATTTGTAGAAAACATATCACAACATACATAAATAGAATATTACATGCAAAAATTGAAATTAATGTCACTTATATATTATTAAAATATGTTTTAAATAAAAAATTTAGTATTAATTTTAAATTTTGGGTATTTACAATCGCATATAAAAATTAGAAATAATACTAATAAAAAGCTTGTGAGCCGGCTCGTGAAGCTTTTGAACAATCGTAAGTGAGCTCAAACTCGATTCACGGGAAACGAATGTAATATTTTTAAGAAAAATCCATTGAATCTACATCGATAAACTTTATACTTCTCTTATTGTTTTCGACAATCTAAATTCGACAAAAATAAGTAGTAAAATAAAAGAAAATGAAAAACAAGTCTAGTATAACTTAATCAATATCCTCATGAAACGTGGATTAAGTGATCTACACAAAATACATCTGGTATATTAATTCACATTTTGTGGCTCATATTTTTTGGATGACGGGGGAAACCCGCAGCCGCTACCCTTTCGGGTGCATGACTCATATTTCATAAGACTTACCTATTTTTCAAGATCGTACAAACGACAGCACAATTAAAGTAAAAAAAAAACCAATGATAAGTCACATCATCAAACTCTAATAAGGGTCCAAAGATTTGCAAATCCTACACATCATATGGACTTTTCCAACACTTGAATCCTAATTTTTTGATAAACAACTCGAAATTTTTGCATTTTTAATTTGCAAACAATTTTATGTTTCTTTATTTAGACTAAATGGGTTTTACGTAATTTTATATTTTGGAATATTGCGGAGGATTTTTAGGCGAACTATTTTTTATCAAAACACTTTTATTTATAATTTTTTTTTATCTCACCCCGGCCCGAAACATGCTAATATATAAAAAAGTGTAAAATCTAGATAAACAAATGCCAAAAAAAAACGTTTATAAAAATTGTTAGAACTTGAAGATGAAGATATATTCATGTATATACTATATGATTATAGAGAGATGATGAAGATAACCAGAAAGTATGTATATTATTGATATGAAAAGAATGATTACACAATATAGAGAAGAAGGACTTCTATATATAGAGTTTTCCTAACAGAAACCCTAACAGACTGTAACTAACTTAAGCCTTTTCTTCTTTCCCGCCTACAGCATCCTTCTTACTTATTTCTGCTCTTCTTGTATGCTTTACACTCCCCCTCAAGCTGATATTCGATTTGAACATATCAAACATTCCTAGCTTCTGAAGCAGCATATCAGATTGAACTTTACTAAGAGCTTTAGTGAATAAATCCGCAGGTTGATCCTTGGTATGAATGTAATGAGTTGTAATCAACCCTTCTTGAATTTTGTCACGAATGAAGTGACAATCGACTTCTATATGCTTCGTCCGTTCATGGTACACCGGATTCGCAGCTATTTGAATAGCTGAATTACTATCAGAGAACACTTGAGAAATACCCTCAATTGGCAGCCCAATATCCTTCAAAACTCCAAGCACCCACACAACTTCACACGTAGTTGTAGCCATTGCACGATATTCAGCCTCCGCAGATGACCTCGATACAATCCCTTGCTTCTTTGTCTTCCATGATATTAAAGATTTTCCAAGCATCACTGCATAACCTGTGATCGACTTCCTTGTCATAGGACAAGTAGCCCAATCCGAGTCACAATAGGCATTGACCTGCAAAGCATTGTTAGCAGCTAACAGTAATCCATAGCCTGGATTACCCTTGAGATATTTTAGAATTCTATACGCAGCTTCAAGGTGTGATCTCTTAGGTTTATGCATGAATTGTGTTAATACATGGACTGAATAGCTAATGTCAGGTCTTGTTAAACAAAGATACAACAATTTTCCAATAATTTTCTGGTACTCAGTGACATCTTTAAGCAAGTAATCATCAAGATTTTCATTATTGATCACATCATACTCATGAGAAGTGAATCTACTACTGCTGTCCATAGGACTCTTTAAGGGTTTAACTCCCAACATACCTGTTTCTGCAAGCAATTCAAGACAATATTTCCTTTGATTCAAGCATATACCATGAGATGATCTAGCCACCTCTATACCCAAGAAATACTTTAGCTCACCTAAATCCTTCATCATGAAAGTGTTATGCAAATACTTCTTACAAGCAGAAATCAAATTAGCATTGTTTCCTGTTATTATGATATCATCCACATATACAAGTAAAAGTAATAAATCACTCCCCCTTGATTTAACAAAGAGAGAGTAGTCATGTTTAGATTGAACAAAACCATAGGCATGTAGGGCTGCACAAAATTTCTTATTCCATTGCCTAGGGGCTTGCTTCAATCCATACAATGACTTATGTAACTTACATACCTGAGATGAATCATGCTTACCAAATCCAGGAGGAATAGTCATATATAGCTCTTCAGTTAAATCACCTTGTAAGAAAGCATTGGTGACATCCATTTGAAAGATTGGCCACTGTTTCATAGCTGCAATAGAAATGACAATTCTAACAGTGACATGCTTAGCCACTGGTGCAAAAGTTTCTGAAAAATCAATGCCTTCTTGTTGAGTAAAACCTCTAGCAACTAATCTAGCCTTATATCTCTCTATAGTTCCATCACTGTTATGTTTAATAGTATAGAGCCATCTACAGCTAATAGGATGTTTTCCAGGAGGCAAAGTCACTATACTCCAAGTTTTATTAAGCTCTAAAGCATCTATCTCCTTCTTCATGGCTTCTATCCAATGACTATGTTGACTGGCTTCTGTAAAAGACTTAGGAATGTAATCAGAAGCAATAGAAGATAGGAAAGTTTTATAAGGAGTAGAAATCCTATCATAACAGATAAAGTTGGACACAGGATAATGAGTGCTAGAAGGTGTAGCACCATCAGTAGGAATAGAGGGAGCAATATAATCTTTATACCAATAAGGAGGTTTGCTGTGCCTAGCTGTTCTTCTTGGAGGAATAGGAGACTCCACAGTCCTTTCAGGTACATTCAGACTAGGTGTAGAAGCAGGCTGAGATTGTTCATTAACTTCAGAACCAATAAAATCTGCCACCTCAGTTTGAGAATCTATGGGAACTTCTAGAATTTGAACATCATTAACAGTTTCAAGAATACATAGTTTGGGCTGAGAATGAGCAGTATCCACAGAGAAAGGAAATATAGATTCATAGAAGATAACATCCCTAGATACCAACAAGGTTTTAGAAGTTAAGTCAAGCAATTTGTACCCCTTTTGAACAGAAGAACAGCCAAGCATAATACAAGGTTTGCTCCTTGGTTTGAATTTATCCTGACTAGGTAGGACTTTAGCATAACATAAACTGCCGAAGACTCTCAAATGATTATAACTAGGAGTCTTATTATATAACATAAAGAAAGGAGTTTCACCTTGCAAGATAGGAGTAGGACATCTGTTTATAAGATACACAGCAGTTCTTACACAATCTCCCCAATATTTAGATGGTATATGAGACTGAATTTTAAGAGCTCTAGCAATCTCTAAGATATGTCTATGCTTTCTCTCAACCACACCATTTTGTTGAGGGGTATATACACAAGAACTTTGATGTTGAATACCTAGAGAATGGAACAACTGAGTGCATTCTGAGTTGAAGAATTCTAATGCATTATCTGTTCTGATTGTTTTGACAGAGGAATGAAATTGATTCTTAGCAAGGATTAAGAAATTCTTCAGAATGCTGCTCACCTCAGTTTTATATTTCATTAAGAAAATCCAACAAAATCTAGAGTAATCATCCACAATTGTGAGAAAGTACTTCTCTTGATTATATGTAGGATCTTTGTATGGCCCCCAAACATCAATATGAATCAATTCAAAAATACAAGCAGCTTTAGAGGTACTAATAGGAAACTTAGTCCTAGTTTGTTTAGCCAGAGGACAAATGTGACAATTATTATGCATAGAATCTGCAAGTTTACAGTTCAATTGAGAGATCATATTGATTCTGGAAGAAGATATATGACCAAGTCTAAAATGCCACAAAGAAGATTTATCTAAAACAATATCCTTGTTTAAGAATTCTGTACTGTAATTGCAAGCTTCAGGTTCTCTCTTATTACAAGATTCTTTAACAACAGTAGAAGTTTGATCAAGATAGTAGAGTCCATTGCACTCTTTACCAAAACCCTTGGTCATTCCAGTCTTGAGATCCTGTATCAAACAAAAGGTAGGATAGAATCTAATCCCACATATATGATCAGCAAGCAGCTTGGACACAGAAAGAAGATTAAATTTAAAGTCAGGTACATAACAGACATCATGAATTTGTAACTTCTGATTTATCCAAATACTACCTCTATGTGTCACTTTACTGATGTTACCATTAGGTAGTTTCACATGCTTGTTATCAAAACATTTAGTGACATTTTTCCCAAATAATTCAAAATTGAAGGTAATATGTTGGTTTGCACCTGTATCAATTATCCAAGTATTCATGTTATTATTGCTATTAAAAGACATATTCACACAGATACCTGCCATAGTGGTAGAGGAATCACTGGTTTGTCCTTGATTTGGAGGATTTTGAATCAGTTTAAGGATCTGGTGGTATTGTTGTTGTGTGAAGTTAGGGATACTTGGGAGATTTTTCTGTTCTGGAGCAACACTATTGTCCATATGTGTCTGATTTGCACTCAGTTCACCTCTTCCTTGATTGTGTCTGCCCCAAGATCCACGCCTACCTCCTCTACGTCCTCTGCCTCTTCCAGGTGGATAACTAATAACCCTGTAACAATTTTCTTTAGTATGCCCGGTATATTGACAGACATCACATTTCAGAAGACTTTTATCAGGTAGGGATTCAGGTTTTCCACTTGTGTTGGCTACAAGAATCGTGGTTTCTTGAGTTACTGATTGAACACCAATATTCCTTTGTCCCTCTTCATTCCACACAATGGAGAATGCTTGTCCATGGGACGGCAATGGATCAATCATCAGTATTTGAGACCTAATTTGGCTGTAGCACTCGTTAAGCCCCATTAAAAAGGTCATCACTTTAAGCTGTTGTGTAAATTCGGTATATTCTTTTGTCACAACTTGAGCAGGAGATGGAATTAACGATTCATATTCGTCCCAAAGTTGCCTGAGATTAGAATAGAATTCTGTAACGGAATTTGTGCCTTGAGATATGGTGTTTATTTGCCGATAGAGCGAGTACATTCTTGCTCCATTGATTTTATCAAATCGTTCTCTCAGATCCGTCCAGATTAGTGAAGCTTCTTCGCAGTAGACAATTCCATGAACGAGCTCTCTTGATAATGATCGTGTGATCCAAGACTTGACCATCGCATTACACCTTTTCCATAGGAAGAAGTTTGGAGAATCTTCACCTGGATTTTTACATTCGCCGGTGATAAATCCGATTTTATTCTTGGCTTCAAGTGCAACTCGCATTTCACGGCTCCAAATCTTGTAGTTCTCACTTCCTTTCAACGTTTCCGTCACCAAATCGATGTTAGGTGAATCTGACGGAGATATATAAAGCGGATCGTGAAAATCAATTTTTGAGGTTGTAGCCATGACAGCCGCCATTGTCGTTTCTGTAGCTTCAGACATGGTTTTGTTGAGAAGATGTGAATGAGTAGCTTCTGTAGATACGATCGTTTCCAATGCAGCGGAAGAAATTCAGGATCGATCAAAACAACGGCTCTGGTGCCATGTTAGAACTTGAAGATGAAAATATATTCATGTATATACTATATGATTATAGAGAGATGATGAAGATAACCAGAAAGTATGTATATTATTGATATGAAAAGAATGATTACACAATATAGAGAAGAAGGACTTCTATATATAGAGTTTTCCTAACAGAAACCCTAACAGACTGTAACTAACTTAAGCCTTTTCTTCTTTCCCGCCTACAGCATCCTTCTTACTTATTTCTGCTCTTCTTGTATGCTTTACAAAAATGCAAACACTTGAAAAGTTTGAATGAATTATTGTAAACCCTATTCATAAATGAAGAGAAGATAATGTTTTCATTTTGTGTCTTAGG
Source organism: Verbascum thapsus (assembly GCA_963669365.1). Taxonomy (NCBI): domain Eukaryota; kingdom Viridiplantae; phylum Streptophyta; class Magnoliopsida; order Lamiales; family Scrophulariaceae; genus Verbascum; species Verbascum thapsus. The sequence goes on from OY770109.1 coordinate 11,774,644, forward strand.
CCTCATACAGATATAATTAAACAACGCCATTCAACTAAACCAAACCAATAAATGAAGAACAAATTAAACTGTATAAATAATTAATTCACAAAAAATCACAGAATTTAGTAGTTCAATAAATAAAAAATTTACCAATAAATGATCTCCCCGGAGCCAGTTCTGGTAACGTGAACTGCATGGCCCATACACTCCAAAATCCTCCTGTACACAATCCCTGAAAAGTACGTGCCGGGAAGACATTCCCAGCCTGGAAATGATGTCACATAGTCGGAATCTGACGTCACCCCAGTATCTCGAACATTACCAATATTGCTACTCTTCTCCTGCAACACAACTGTGAACTGTTCTTGCAGCTTCTGGTGACTGCCTCCCAAGCTCTTCAACCGATCTACGAGGGTCCGGTAAAGGGCGGCGCGTGAGTCCTTGCCGCCGTCCATGGCGGTGGCTACGGTGGTGGTGTGAAAGGTGCATATCGTGAGTGAAATGACTTGTTTTTATTCATATTTTCGTGGGACAAGAGGGTGTTGGACACGTGGCACTTGCCCGCGTTATGACCATGGAAGGAAGATTGCGGCCTTTAAGGGCTTGTTGGGTTGGATCCAAAATATGGGAATTGAGGAGTTTGGACCAGTCTTGGAATCTCTGAATACCTTGTCGGAACTTGATTTTATGTTACTTATACATTAGAATTTTCAAATAAAAAAATTATAATATATTGAGTTCAATAGTTTACACGATTTGTTATTATGCAGGCTCAATCCAAATGAATGATGTATACTATATCAAATTTATTAAACTCTGCATGTCAAAAAATTTCTCTATAAGAATTTTACAGAGTAATTAATGATGCGGGTATTTTATCAGAATATTACCTAAAGTTTACCTTAATTTTGCCATTCGAAAATACCCTTAAATTTAGGAGTGTTCACAAATCCAATTGGGTAAAAAATCTCAACTCGAGCTCGACGAGCTGAAGGAAAATGAGCTCGAGCTCGTTCAAACTCGAATCTGAGTCGAGTCGAGCTCGAGCTCAAAAATAATATTTATAATAATATATTATTAATTTTATAATTATTCATATATTATTAAATATATTTGTAACTAATGTCAAAAATATTATTATATTATGTATATATTATTATAATATATCATATTCTATATAAATTAATAATTATATGAATAAATATTTATTTATATTAATTAAAAAATATTTTTTTTATTCCAGTTCGCGAGCCGACGAACATGCATTTTTGGGCTCAAGCTCAGCTAGCTTGAAAAGCTCGACTCGGTCTATTTTCGAGCCGACACCCCCACTCAGGTCTTTACCTAGACAATACATGTAGTTATCCACGAGTCTCACCCTACCCGACCTAACCCGAATTGTACCTGGTCCATCTGGTCCAAATATTTTGGACCTATCGGGTATATGGTCGGGTCTGGGTCGGATCCAGCAAAAAAAAAGTTACGGGCACTTTACAGATAGGGGCTGAGTCCGAGTATTCTCCATAGATAACCCTAGCTGCATGCAAGTAGCTTTTTATTGTGTATATTTACATTGTGTACGTATTTATTTATGTAGCTGCCCGAAAAATTAGATTACCCTATAATATTTTTATCTTGATTCAAAAATTCTTATTATTTTAGTAATTTTGGCCATCCTCGCATTAACATTGTTATTATGCTCTATTAATAAAAGATATGTTTTCAATATCTCCATATACTTATTTTTTCATTAGTAGTATAAAATGATTAATCTAAACAAATATGATTAGGTTGTATGATTTATAATATAATTTTTCATATCTATTGAAAGTTAAGACCATGCCCCATCCCGTGTTGGAAACTCGATTTTCCAATGTGTGATTGAAGAAAAATTGTAGCGATAAAACCATTGTTCACGTTTTTCATATGTTTAAGGCTTTGAAAAGTTGTAACAACCAAAATATTTAAATCCGGTAAAATGTTTCCTTCTAATTTTGCTAATTTAATTCAATTTTAATTTTGTCTCTTTTTAGTGTGTACGACGAACACGTGTAGAATTCTCTCTTTCGAGACGTTATGTTTCCATCTTTTTTCTCTTTTGAGAATGTTCTTCAGATGTCAGAAGTAATTCTAGTATAAACGATATTGTTGTATCTTAGGTCATTTACTGTATTAGTCCGTACCATTCAATCTAACGTTAAATATAGGGTTTACCCTCGCCTCCATATAATAATATTCATTTAATTTTGCGATTCTTAACGTTATTCGAAAAGTGCATAAATAACAACTCGCCCCCTCCTAGCAATCTTCTTCCTAGTGAAGACCGGTGTCATCCTACGTCTGTGGCACCTATCCATCCACCATCGCATCACTCTACCCAAAAAACCTATGCCGATAATTTGCCATTTTGTTCAAAATAAAGGAGAATCATCGTTGTCTTTCGTCATTTTACATTTTCTAAAACTATTTTATACTATTAAATGCGTTCTTAAATGAACATTTACCATTTTTCATTAGGATTTCATATTGGTCACATAATTTTAAAGATAACTTTATAAACAGTGGTGGATTTTGATAATTAAACTCACCGTATATGTAAAACCCAACCCGTATTTTTATAATATTTAATTAATGGAGACACGTTACTTGCATATATAAGCAACCAACAATTATGTTATTAATAATAATATGGTTTCTAAAGTCGAAAATAGAAAGATCAAGAGTTTAATTGCATTGCGTCGAACGAAATAAAAGTAAAATAATTCCCACGTTACACTTTCAAAATCGTGAAGGCAAATGCCTATGAACCACTTCAAAATTTTCATTGAATTTGGTAAAACTATCCTATCATTAATAACATATTTTATTTTGTAATATTTATTTTTAGGGTTAACCTAATTTATTTTGTAATAAAATCGAAGTAAACATTTATACAAGTATATTGTGTATCTCATAAACACTAGTTTTGAGTACCATAAGTCGCTAGTACATAGAACTTGTAACGTTAATTGTAGGAACTGTAGAGCTCGCACCGTAGACAACTCTAGGTGGACACCTATATAAACCAGTGCTCACATCAACTTCAGCAGAAGACTGAAATCAAAACCTCCGGCGCGTCTTGTATTACTTTCTCTCTCATTTCACAAAAAAATTCAATCAGTTAAATTAACAATAAATACTTGATTTCACATACATTGGGACTAAATTCTCGATTTTACGAAGGTAAAGGCGATTCGTATAATTGTTTTGTTTTTAGTTAATCGGTTGTTACTTGCTGATCGTGTTTGGAATTATAAGTTTTGTGATTTTTAGGGTTTTGTGGCTATATCAGATGTTAACGCGCATACATTTGATTAATTTTTTTGAATTAGGTCTTCGATTAGGTTTTTTATGTGTTTGTAATTTATTGATTTTTCATTTTGTGGATTTTCAATGTAGCAATTGCATGTGTGACAATTGGAGTTCTAAAGACTTCAATTTTTGATTAATTTTTTCTTGAATTAGGTAGTGGATTCAATTTTATAGGTTTGTAATTACTGGACATTAATGTAGCAATTGCATGTGTGAAAATTGGAGTTTTAAAGACTTTCTGTTTACTGTGTATGGTTCTTGAAAGATTAGTAGCTCAGAGTGAGGGCAAAAGAGATGGGCAGAGATATTTGCATTTGACTTGGATCTGGATTTCTGGGATTTTGATTAAATTGAATAACTGATCTGTTGATTCATCCTGGATTAGAATCGTCGAATGGATTCTTGTGGTTTAAAGTAATTGCCTTTTCTTGTGGAGCATTTTTTTATGGAAAAGTGAAAAACCTTGGTGCTTTTCAAAATAAAAAAAGACATGTATTTGTTTTTATTTTCGAGGTTTTGGGGATAAAGACCGAGATTTTACTTGAAAAACTCACTCCTTAAACTTTGGTGCATTAATGCTCTGCCTTCTCTTATGAACACCTGATCCTCTATTCCATAGCGTGTTTTATCTTCTTATCCATAAACTTATATACTTGCCAAGTGTATAAATATTTCCTGTAAATATACAAGTGATTCGACTTTTATACACTTGGCATGCATATAAGTACATGGAATAGAATATGTAACACCATTTGGACTAGAGGCTCCGACTGTCTCTTATGAAGCTTATAAGAAACCTTCTTGAGGTTTCTTTTGCAGAAGTTTGTATTTCATAGAAGGAAGGTTGTGAGAAAGATAATTATTTCAATGGAGGAAAGCTAGTTTTAGTCTTCTTTTCGCCTGAGTTAATCTTGTTTTGAATTTTTTTTTCTCCGACAAAAAAGCCGCTGTCTCTCAATATCATATGCATATGGTCCCGGAAAAATGAAGGATCGAGCATTTATATGGCAAATCTTTCATTTACGGACTCTAATATATATCTTCTTCGGCAGGGTGGAGTAGACATTGCTATTGGAATTAAAAAGATCTTGCTCTGGTAGAGGAATGACCTTTTACCTTTAGTTTTGTGAAATCAAAATGTCAGGGATGCTCAGTGTAAGTTTTTTGGTCTTGCTCCTTGTTGGTCTGCCTGTATACTTAAAAATCATTATAGATTTAAAGAAGAAAAATAAAGTTAGAATTTTTGTCTCATGTATAAGGTAACTTCTTATTTGTCTCGATTTTAAAATAGTTGAGCTGATGTAATTTTTTTTTTGTTTGTATTTCATTTGAACTACTTATATTAAATTACATGAAATTGTGGGTGCAGTCAGGATTGAATGGATCCAATTCAAACCTTCCAGACAGCACTGGAAGAGCTTTCGCAACTTCTTTTTCTGCTCAGTCTGGTTCCTCCGGTGCTGTTTTGAATCAGTCTGGTGGTATATATTATAAATTGCTTGACTTCTTAAGTTTTTGTTTCACTGAAGATGTGTAAATTAAACTCTCTCATCGGCAGGAAACATTCAAGGGCTTCATAACATGCATGGTAGCTTCAATATGTCAAACATGCCGGGACCATATGCATCAAGAAATCCGATGAATCTTGGTGGTCTTCCAAATGGTGTTCAACAAGCTCCAGGAAGTGTGTCTAATGGTAGATATTCAATAAATAGCCTACCCAATGCACTATCTCAGGTATCGCTCTTTAACTAGTGCGTACAGCAAGGTCAATCCTTCTAGATACTTCCATGTGTATGCGCAACATAGTTGTGAATGGCGCACCATGCGTGCGCCATGACATGCCCCGTTCATGGAGCACCCTCAACGCCATGAACCATGGCATGGAACCTATCTTCCATATGCATGCCACAGGGGCCATTCTCACCATGGCGTGCGCCTTGAGGCTCGAAATGACGCACTATTTCAAAGTTCAAAATTAAATAGTTTTCTTGAGTCAAAATCAATGTTCAACTGGTCAAAAATAGATAAATTTGGGATACACAACCTTTTAACCTTCAAAATTAGGCACCGAATTGAAAAAGCCCTTACGTCTCAAACCCTAACATCTTGAAATGCTTGACATGAGTCCGTTTTAGTTTTTGTTTGTTTCTTGAAAACCTATTATTTATGGTTTATCTAACACAATAATTGATATTATTATTAAAAAGCTTGCATATTATTGATTATATTAGTATATTTAATTATTTAGTGTTTATAATTTCTTCTTCAAAAAGGCATGTGCCACGCAGCGCCATCGCCGCGCCGCGCCATTCGCCGTTAATAACTTGATGCGCAATATATAATCATATATGCATATACTTTCTCCATCCAGAAAAAGGATATCCCTTTTGACCTTTGTTAGGTTTGACAAAACTCCGTTCATAAAACAAAAGAGAACAAACAATATTACCTTCTAAGATTTGCTATAATTTTAGTCTAATTTGTAATTGTTGTCTATTATCCATGTATGGAACTTTCTTAACTTTTTTCCCTAACCATTGCAGTTCTATAGTAAAATTTGAATTTATTATTTCGTACTTAAATGAAGTGAAGGGTAAATAGTCAGATAATATACGAAACACAAGTAATTTCTTTACGACAAACAAAAATGGAATAGTGGAGATCGTTTTGAGACAGAGGGAGTAGTATTTTCATTCGGTACGTAGTGGGATAAAAATCCATAACTGTGCTCACCTGATGCAGCTATCTCTTGGAAGTTCACATGGACATTCAGGTGTCACAAATACTGGGGGTAAGAGTTTTTGGTATTGTTAATATGGTCATCATAAACAGGGTTATCCTCTCTTTTTCTGTATTTTCTTCCTTTGGTGGCCTCCAACTGCTGCAATTGTGTGCTTTCAGGCCCCGGTGTGCTTCCGAATATAGGAAATACAGGGAGAATGACAAATAATATTGGTGGCATTGTGGGTGGAGGCAATACTTCAAGGAGTGCGAATTCAGTGGCAAACATCCCTGGTCTTGCTTCTCGCTTAAACTTGACTGGTAAATAATTTTCATTCTGTTTCTCAGTGGTACATAGAGTCGCTGAATGCATGGTGTTTTTCCATTGTAGCATGCCAACTATGACCGATGATAAATTAAAAGAAGAAGCCAAGGAATATATTCATCACTTTGCAGTTGTGTTCTGAAAAAGAACTGTTGCTGGGAATCTTACATGTTATATTATGATTCAAGTCGTTGCTTAATTTTTTCGAAATTAGAAACTTAGAGGCATAATCTTATGCGTGTCTGCATGTGTGTTGACTTTTGTTCATATGCTGTACTTGGTTGTTTAGCTTCAATGGAAGACGTGCAAATTTTCTATGAATATTGGTTCTACAACTGCGTGCAATAAGTCTCTGTTGAATTTATCGACTCGGAGTCAATAATCTATATATCATGAGCATATCTGGAATTGATTTCTTTTATTGACTTTTGATGTTATTTAAATGACACCTTCATTTTTCAGCTCCACAGGTTGTATCCATGCAAGGAAATTCCTATTCTGGTGGTGGTGTGCCGCTCTCACAGAACCAATTTCAAGGGAATAATCATTTTAGTTTTATGGCATTGCTAAATGACTCGAATGCCCATGATAATGGTACTTTTGATGTGAATGACTTTCCTCAGCTCTCTGGCCGCCCTCCTTCCTCTGGTGGTTCTCATGGTCAACTAGGTAATGCACTTGAAGTGCAAAGCAATTGCTTATAATGTTTTTTCAGTGTTATTATAATGGACGAGGATGTTTCTTTCTATGAAGGTTTGATGCAAAAGCATAACATTGGTTTCACCCAACAAAACCAAGAATTCAGCATTCAGAATGAAGATTTCCCCACTTTGACGGGATATAAAGGTGTGCTTAAATTTCTCTTTTTCCCCTTTTATTTGGCTGCTCTTCCTTTCCGTTTGAAGGTTGGAAATTTCCTTCTGTAGCATTGCATTTATAATTAGTTCAAGTCCTACTGTGGAGTAAAGTTATATTTGGATTTTTTCTCAGTATTTTTCCTATATCGAGGTTCTTTACCAATAAGTTTCCTAGAGATATATTCATGTATTAGGTCACGTTTACTGTTTAAAATTGGTATACTTATTTGATAGGTTATCTGCCTTTTCTTAAGATTGGGATTTTTTATAATGCGGCATGGTATTTTAATTCATTACTATAATATGATGCGGAGAATGAATACATAATGGAGAACGAATTATTTTGTACTCACACTTTCAGATAATTTGGTACGAAGAATATGAATTTCTGGATCGATTTTGGCTTGAAAATTAAAATTGTATAATAGTTTTTGTTTGAACAATATTCTGAGCATTTCATAAAGAAGGTGAGATGCAATTGTTGTTGTAATTGGAGTCCTTTTCTTTTTCTTCTTTTCTTTAATCTACTTAGTTTTAAACAACTATCCCATTTCTACTAGTATTGCTTTGATGGTAAAGTACTCCTTTTTAAGCTAGATAATTGTTTAATAACACCTTTCCATCCTTGTGTTAATAGGTAATGTTGGGGGTAGTACAGAATATACAATAAACACACACCAAAAAGATCAACTGCATGACAATATGGCAAATTTAATGCAGTCTCAGCAATTATCAGTAAGTTTCTTCGCTTAAATTTTTCCGTTCGCTTCAAATTGGTGAATAATGATTAAAACCTATTTATTTTCTAGGGGGGAAGGTCTTCTGGTTTTAATTTTGGTGGCTCATATTCATCACATCATCCCCAGCAACATCATCGTCCTTCTTCAATAAGTGGCTCCAGTGCTTCTTATCTATCATCAGGCAATCAAGATCTTCATTTTCATGGTCCAGAGGTACTCCACTGCCCAATTTTACCATCACATACTAATTCTATGTAATTCAGTCATCTCATGAATATCTTTACTGAACTTTTTCATTATAAATTTGTTACTTTTCTGTTGTTTTAGTAGTAGTTGTGATGGCACACTCAATTCCTGTCCTTTATTATCTAAAAAACTGAAAAAATTATTTCATGTATTTACCTTTTTGATACGAATCTTATTATAAGTAATTAGAAATCAGCGAGAGCATAGTTGTTCATGGCGCGCGCAATGGCACGCCGCGTTCATAGCGCGCGCAATGGCACGCCGCGTTCATGGCGCACCCTCAACGCCATGAACCATGGCATGGCACTTATCTTCGATATGGCGCACATCATTGGCCCCATTTTCGCCATGGCGTGCGCCTTGAAAACTCGAAATGGTGCGTCATTTCGAAGTTCAAAATTAAATAGTTTTCTATGGTCAAACTCGATGGTTAATTAGTCAAAAATAGGTAAATTGGGGATACACAACCTTTAAACCTTCAAAATTAGGCACCAAACTGAAAAAACCCTAACATCTTCAAAATTGAGCTCCAAATTAGAAAAAAAAAACTAACCTCTAGCTATCAAAATCGAGTTGGCATATTTGGATTTAGATAAGTAGAGTATTATCCTTAATTTGATTGTTTCTTTATTGTTGCGTTGAAAGGTTTGGGATGAGTTCGTTTTATTTTTTGTTTGTTTCTTGAAAACCTATTGGTTTATCTAACATGGTGGAGGATATTATTGTTGTAAAGATAGCATATTATTGATTATATTAGTATCTATAATTATTTTATTTTATAATTTCTGCTTCAAAAAGGCGTGCGCCGCGCCGTGAGACCCTTGTCGCCGCGTCATTCGTCATTAATAACTATGTGAGAGAGAGAGAGAGAGAGAGAGCGATTTGAATTCAATAAATATTATACACCATGTCCTAACCATGTTGTCGTGAATATATGGTTTTGGTCTTCTAATTGGTTGGTATCTTCTGATCATTTATGTAGCAGTATCAGCAATTCCAGCAGTCTCAATCTCGTTTCGTTAATTCATTGAGGGATAAAGAGCTGATATCCACACAGGGATCACAGAATGCGCCTGATCCATATAGTCTGCTTGGTCTATTAAACATCATAAAAATGGTCAATCCATCTTTAACCTCTCTTGCTCTGGGAATTGATTTGACCACACTTGGACTGAATTTAAATTCAACGGAGCCTCTTCATAAGAAGTTTGCATCTCCCTGGTCTGATGAACCCGTCAGAGGAGAGCCAGAGTTTGTTGTTCCCGAGTGTTATTATGCTAAACAATCTCCCGCATTAAATGTGAGTTTGACTGAGTTTGTCATAATTTATTTATGCAAATATGCGTTTATTACCACTGTTACTGAATGATGAATTCTTTGTTAATGCAGCAAAGTTATTTCGCGAGATTTCGGCTAGAAACGTTATTTTATATCTTTTACAGGTAATTTCTTCAGCTTTCTCTTACATTTATATGTATTCCTGATGGTACTAATTTATTATATTTATTTCCCATCTTTAAGCATGCCGAAAGACGAGGCACAACTCTTTGCAGCAAATGAACTGTAAGTCTCTTTTTCCTCGTTTTTTCTTTACCTTTCTCTTGGCACGTTATTGTAGTACATTCAATTTACAATAGGAGTAGCTAATTGTTAAACAGAAAATTTCCCTAAAGAAAACATTGTACTCCCTATAATTGGATATGTGACATTAGCATTTCCGTCAATAAGAGCTTTAGCACATACCTAATTTTCAGCTTAGAGTGGCACCTATCTTCAATATGCACGCCATTGGCGCCATTCTCGCCATGGCGTACGCCTTGAAAGCCCGAAATGGCACGCCATTTAGAGGTTCAAAATTAAATAGTTTTCTTAGGTCAAAATCGATGGCCAACTAGTCAAAAATAGGTAAATTGGGAATAAATTTGAATACACAAACTTTAAACCTTCAAAATTAGGCACCAAATTGAAAAACCCTAACCTCTCCAACCTTAACGTCTTCAAAATTGGGCTCCAAATTAGAAAAAACCTAACCTCTAGCTGTCAAAATTGAGTTAGCATATTTGGATTTAGATAATTAGAGTATTATCCTAAATTAGATTGTTTCTTTATTGTTGCGTTAAAATGCTTGACATGAGTCATTTTGCTTTTTGTTTGTTTCTTGAAAACCTATTATTTATGGTTGATCTAACACAATAATGAATATTATTGCTGAAAATCTAGCATGTTATTGATTAAATTAATATATATATATATAATTATTTTATTTTTATAATTTTTGCTCCGAAAAGGCGTGTGCCATGCCGCACCGCGCCGCGCCGCGCCATTTGCCATTAATAACTATTAGTTTGTGTATATACACATATAAATTTTAGCCACATCGAATAATTACTCAAATTTTGTTAATTTTTATTATAGTTGCAATCGAGGATGGTTCTACCACAAAGAGCTTCGGTTGTGGTTCACGAGGGCGACAAATACGGAGCCTCTTGTCAAGACAAACACTTATGAAAGAGGTTGCTACTTCTGTTACGATCCCAATACCTGGCAGACTACAAGAAAGGTTGAGAATATTTATACATGACTTTGTAATATCTTATTGAATTACAAAATAGAATTACTTATTCTTTTGTTAATTAATTGTGTATTTGTATGCAGGATAACTTTGTGCTGCAATATGAAATGGTCGAGAAACGGCCCTCGCTTCCTCAGTAGTGGCCCTAATGTTAGTTGTCTTATTGTCGAACCCAGAATTATATTTCTTTAGAAACGAGTATCGTATAATTCTGTATGGTGTACTTTGAACTACAGCCCTATTTATACTTGTTTTCTTTGTGCATCTTTATTGAAAGATTAGAAGTAGGTTTGATATTATCTTTGTGAACATTTATCGCTTTCTTTTTCTCGTTGTGTTGTGGCATAAAACAGGGCCATAAATTTTCGAAAAATCTGTATCGTTTTCTTATAATTTTACATGTTTAAACTATCCTGCTGTAGTAGTAGATTACCAATATGATGAGTTAAAGACGGTTTTAACGAAGTCAGTCTAGTTTTTACCAACCATTGGATGATGATCAACATGGATATTTTACCAAAAACAATATTTAATTCAATGGTGAAAATTAGGCTGATTCTATTTAAATTAACCTAGCATATAAATTCCTGTGATTTTGATGCTTTTGCTTGTTTTGAAGTCCATTTCAGTAAAACTTGGGTCCCAATGGGACTTGAGAAAAAAAAAATCTAACTAAAAGCGAGAAAAAAATATTTTAGTGTTTGTAATGATTATGGTTGATGTCATATTTTTTGTTATTAATTTTATTTGGATTGATATTTAGGTAGAAATTTTGAACTGAGATTTTGCCTTATGGACCTCAATGTGCACAAGCAATTATTTTGGGACATAAAATTACGACTTTCCCTAATAATGACATTGGATATTCGGGTTATGAACAATATTCTTAATTACCACATGATTAATTCTATATTATGAAGCCATAATTTGGATCATTAAAACTGATTAAAATTAGAAAATCTCGAGATTTATAGGCTTCTTATCCTACATCGCATATATAGCGCAAAATACGTTCTAAAGTAGAATCATCGAACCATATTAAATGCAACCATACCGAAAGATTCTGATTGTAGCAAAGTTGATTGAGCAGACTGTCGATTCACAAATTCGGATATCGACTAAACGAATTTGTGAATCGAAAAACATGGATCTATATGAATTTGTGAACTGAAATCGCGTGGAAATATAAAAATTTGGACGAAGAAAAATGACGATAAATAGTAGACATGTTATATGGACTTCGATATGCTGGCTATTATTAATCTCGAAGATTTGAATAACGCATGTGAATATGATTTGAAGGCCTTATGTATACTTATTACAAAAAATTTCTACATCATATGGCCAAAATCCGGGCTCGTTTCGATCTCCAAAACGCAGTATAAAATGGGTTTTTTGGGGTACTTTGTATCTGGATTGCATGCATATACATACATACATATATATATATATATATATATACTGAAAGGTTATTAATCTGTTGAGTTATTTGAAATTTGTCTGCGTTTGCTACGATAAATTAGGAGTACTTTTACCCCTAATTAAGTCGTATAAAGTGTATATCTACATGAATCGGACGTTAATATTTGGTCCATTTTTATCAGTCCAAAGGAGAATTTTAACTATACTCAAAATGGTATCCGAAATATAGAACAATGTATCGATTATTCTCTTGTGTTTCTAAGTTTCACAAACATTTAATAATCAAAGACGAAAAAAGTAAAGAACACGAAATATACGTACGTTGCAGAAAAAGTAAACAACAAATACTTTCTATATTAACATTTGATAACTAATTCTTACTCTATTTTTCTACACCTGTCGTCGATTTCTCTGTTTATATGAATCAAAATTTTGTTACATTACGACCAAAATTTCACCGTTTAACACCTTTAGTCATTCAAATAACTTTCCCGTTTTATCTATCTTTTGCAGACAAGTGAACGTGAAAACCGTTTGGAAATTGTAAACCGGGGGTTCGAAGAATGTCTCCTCCTTTGATTGCTTTCCATCTAACAAATGCAAAAAAACAACAAAAGGGTTAGCCATATATATATATATATATATATACAGTTTTGAGACTAATTTTCGTCCAAAAAATATATATACGTTACGCTTTATACTTACTTGTATTTGGTTACCAAGCTATGTAGAAATACAGCCATCTGCACTTTTGTGAACTCAGTTCCAACACAAAATCTCATTCCACCTCCAAAGGCCATGAAATTTCTCGACGCGCCATTTGTGTCTATTCCCTATAAGAATCGACGTTTTTTTCATTGTATTTAATTGCTGCAATTATTTAAAAATATCCAATATAATATGATTATTTGAATTAAAAATTACTTACTTCCCATCTCCATGGATTGAAATCGAGGGGATTTTTATATCTCGTGGGATTTAAATGAACAGCCGGAGGACATACCATAACCGCCCAACCGGCCGGAATAGTATAGCCTTAATCACATAAAAAAAAATTATATCAAATATGATCTATGAATTAATCGTTTCATTTTTAAAGGGTTCGTTTTATTTTCGTGTTTGAGTATATACGTACCTTTAAAAGCCGTATCTTTGAGTGTTTTTCTGAAAATCCCGGGAACTATATTCGCCAGTCTAACTGTTTCGTTTATGAACTGCAAATTTAAATATGTTATACAACAAAATATTGCATTTAAAAGGAAAAAAATGATGTAAAATTTAGAAAATTTTATTACCTGAAATGTGAATTTCATTGATTTATACTCATTCCATGTTAGTCCAGAATCTGGATTTTCCCTCCTTTTAATAATCGACTCATGTTCGTCCTGCAATATATATATACAACGTATTTTTTAACTGAAAAAAAAATCGATTTTAGTCGTTTTGTTGAGAATAATTCGTTTTCGTTTACCGTCAATTCTTTTAAAACCGATGGATTTTCGTCGAGAAATTTAACCGCTGATGTAAGTGCCAAAGACGTCGTTTCGAAGCTCGCGAAAAGTAACACAAACATTAAATCGAGAGCAATTCCCTCCGTTAAAACGGTATCTTTTCGTTTAAGTTCCTCCAAAACATAATCGAAAAAATCACTCTGGATTTTTCGTGGCTTTTCTCGTCTTTCTTGCAGCATGTTTTTAAGCATTTTCATCGCCTTTTTTCGTCCCTAATGACAAAAATGAATTATCTTTTTAGTCCCTTATTACAATTATATTATTCAGACCAAGTTTCAAAGTTTCATTACTAACCTAAGTTTCGGAAAAGTAGGAGAAAACTTGACGGAAACAATGTGAAAGAAAAGTAAACAACATCTTTATTCATTTTTAAAAATTAATATTTTATTTCAAAATTTATACACCAATAGTTGATAAAGATTTCAATAACAAACTAAGTGATAATATTAGATTTAAATTTAGCGTTCTTATAACATATAGTTGACAAAGCTCAAACAACTTAAATTCCAGACATCAATGATTTACCTGTAAGCATCTGTGATAGGCTGTTCCAGGGATATCCCAAGGAAATGAGATTAACCCTTGTATGAAAGCCACAAAACTTTCCCTTAAATTCTCCGGCGCCTTTTTTGAATCGTAACTTATTAATTTTTTCGCCGTTAGATCGAAAATCATCTGCATAATAAACATCAACAAAATATATTAGTTTAGGTAATCATATATTTTCGTATCTTTCAGTTATTTAAATTTATTTTATTTCCTTGATTATAGGTAGCTTATGATTTCATTTGATTTCCTTGTAATCTCTATAAATATTTCATTACCAATAATATAATATTTACGGGTTTATATTATTCAACAGAATTTACGAAAATAAAAACCTGTGCAGTTGAGTCCTTGATATCGATAACGCCCCGATTAGACCATCTTTTTAAGTTCGCATTCGACGCTGTTTCGACTTCTGAAAGCATTTTCTTAAGGCTTTCGGGGCCGAAAAGATTTAAAACCAAGTTTTTAAGGTATTTATACATGAATCCATGCAAAGAGCCTACATTTTGCCTTCCAAATATCTCTGTGAATGTATCTGGATACCAGCTTTGAAATAATTGGCCCTCTTGTTGAAAAATGAAGTAATTAAGATCTGCATCGGTTGATACGATCACGGGTCGACCCACCAAACTCGTCTTGAATATGGGTCCATATCTGCAACGATAAACGTACGAAAACGTGGATTAACGACTCGGGAAATTGTTGAAGTTGGTAAAATAATGGATGAAATTAATTAAAGATTAAATATACAAAAACATGGATTAACGACTCGGGAAATCATCGCAGTTGGTAACAATGGATGAACTAAGGGTGTGTTTGGATTGAGTAATTTGGATTTGGAGAGGAAATTTGGAGGAAGGATTTGAAATGACACCTGAAATGGAGTCATTTGAAATCCACCGTAGTTATAGAGAAAATAGCTCAAAATGAATGACAAAATCGTAACATGAATTCATCCAAACGAACCTCTGATGAATTTGAAATCCATAGATTTCAAATCCTTCAATCCAAACACACCTTAAACGTTAAGATTAAACATCCAAATACATCGATTAACGACTCGTGAAATCATTGCAGATGGTAACAATGGATGAAATTAAAGATTAAACGTCCAAAAGCATGGATTAACGACTTGAGAAATCATTGCAGATTGGTAACAATGGATTAACTAAAGGTTAAGATTAAATATCTAAAAACATGGATTAATAATGACTTGGGAAATCATTGAAGATGGTAACAATGGATGAACTAAAGGTTAAAGATTAAACATCCACATACATTGATTAACTACTTTTAAAATCATTGAATGGATGAAATTAAAGATTAAACATAAAAAAAATGGATTAATGGGAAATCATTGCAGATGGTAACAATGGATGAATTAAAGGTTAAAGATTAAACATCCAAATACATCGATTATCGGCTTGTAAAATCATTGCAGTTGGTAACAATGGATGAACTAAAGTTTACAGATTAAACATCCAAAAACATGAATTAACATCTTGTAAAATCATTGCAGATGGTAGAAATGGATGAACTAAAGATTAAACATCAAAACACATATATTAACGAGTCGTAAAATCATTGAAGATGGTAATAATGGATGAAATTAAAGATTAAACATCAAAAAAAACATCGATTATCGGCTTAGAAAATCATTGCAGTTGGTAACAATAG
Organism: Verbascum thapsus; assembly: GCA_963669365.1. NCBI lineage: Eukaryota > Viridiplantae > Streptophyta > Magnoliopsida > Lamiales > Scrophulariaceae > Verbascum > Verbascum thapsus. The sequence continues at coordinate 11,790,600 of OY770109.1, forward strand.
ATGAACTAAAACATTAATATTACCTTTGCATCCTATTTTTGACAAAAGGAGGGATATCATAAGAAGTATTTTTAGCAAAGAAATGAAAAGTTTCACCAATAAGTGGCCATCCCATTGAACCAGGTGGAAGGACCCCATTACACTTGGGGTTCCACCAATTATAAAGCCAGTTCGAAACGACGAAAACGAACAAAAACCCGATATAGAAAACTATCGAAATCATCGTTTAATATAAGATTTCGAAAGAGAAAATAGTCGAAAAATGGTGTAATGTATGTGATATATATGTACTGCTTATATAGGCAGTCAAGAATGTACAAGTAGTTAAAAATATATGCATTTTTAAGTTAGATGGCTTAATAAGGTGTACATATATAATATCCTTTATTGACACTTTGTATAAAATATATGTTTAGAAAGGGTAGCATGACATATGAAGCTTACAAGATACTTCCTTTTTATCTCTCTCACATACTTGGGAAATTAAAGAGGGTGTTTTGGTGAGGTTAAAAGTTTCTATAAAATATTTGGTAAAATTTTTTAGTAAAATAGCTTTAAAATCCTGAAATTAATGTTCAAAGAGCTTATAAAAAGAAAATTTGTAAGTTTCGAGAATATCTAGAAAATCATGTAAGTTTTTTAATATAATGTTAGTCAAAAACCCTCTAAATGGAGCACGACGATGAAATATGGGTCCAATTGGTTGGCCACCTTTGCCCGAAAGGTATTTCAGAGTAAAAAAATTTAACAAACTCATTTAGTTGGCCTGTCACGAAAATTTTCTTTAAAAAATTCATGTAAAAAAACCAAAAAAAAAAAAAGATATTTTAAATATTCACGATTTAATAGTCAACATCGTTGATTAAAATGTATTTTCTAAGTTGTCTTTGATATCAAAAATTAAATTATAAATCACATATTCCAATACAAAATAATTACAACAATATTGTAACTATTTTTTTTATGTCTAAATAGATGAGATTTACTATCAAATATCAACCCAAATAAATTTCTTATAACAAAATACATATCACATCAATTACAATCATTGCCTATTTTTCTCTTAAAAAACCATTCAAACACATTTTTCAAACTACATTTTTTATTCCTAAAATAATATTTTCTCACTCTATAAAAAAGAATAATTGGAAAACTATTGGTTCTAATTGATAATTTTGACTAAGTATGTGAAACATTTAAACGAATCAAATATCACTAGAATCTGAAGGATGTCAGCTTGTTTACAAAATCTTCCCCTATATCTATCTATCTATTTTGATGTCTAGTTTTCTTAATGCCACCACATTAATTCTTATTCTTTCATGTTTTTTCTTCATTAATTTTTTTTCTTTTTTTAGGATTAGATCTCACCCTAGATCTTCTGTAGCTGTACCGTATCGAATTCGTAATCTTATTTGCATCATTATTGATATTAAAAATGTTGTGTTTTAGATTTCCTTGCAACCACTATATCTACACTTATATTGTCAAAACATTTTTCTAACAATATGCCATTGTTTATGGAGAAATTCAGACGGGTTCCAATGGAGTCAGTCACTCATATACCATTGAATCGAGGCTGTTTCAATGGAGTTGGTTCCTTATATACCATTGGATTAGGATTGTTTTAATGGAGCTGATCCGTCGTATACCATTGGATCAGGGTTGTTTTAATGAAGTTGGTCCCTTATATACCATTGGATTATGATTGTTTTTAATGGAGTTGATGCCTCGTATACCATTGAATCAGGGTTGTTTCAGTGGAGTCGGTCCCTTATATATCATTGGATTAGGATTGTTTTAATGGAGCCGATCCCTCGTATACCATTGGATCAGGGTTGTTTTAATGAAGCTGGACCCTTATATACTATTAGATTATGATTGTTTTAATGGAGTTGATCCCTCGTATACCATTGGATCAGGGTTGTTTCAGTGGAGTCGGTCCCTTATATACCATTAGATAGAAGTTGTTTCAATGGAATTGGTCCCTCATGTACCATTGGATCTGTTTCACTCGATCCTTCATATACAATCAGATCAGGTTGTTTCAATGGAGCCGATCCCTTATATACCATTAGATCGGGATGTTTCAATGGAGCTGGTTGGATCAGGATTGTTTTAATGAAGCTGGTCCGTTATATACCATTAGATTAGGATTGTTTTAATGGAGCCGGTCTCTTATATACCATTAGATCGGGGCTGTTTCAGTGGAGTTGGCCCCTCATGTAGTATTGGATCAGGATTGTTTCAATGGAGTCAATCCCTCATATACCATTGGATCAAGGATTGTTTCATTGGAGTCGATCCCTCATATACCATTACCATTAGATTGAGATTGTTTCAATAGAGCAGATCTCTCATATACCATTAGATCGGGGTTGTTTCAATTGAGCCGATCCCATTAGATCGAGGTTGTTTCAATGAGCCGGTCCCTTGTACACCATTAGATCGTTTTCGATCCGATAATATATGAGGGATCAGTTCTATTGAAACCCGTCTCTAATAGACTGACCCTTTGTTTATCACCATGCAAACCACATAGGGACCACCCCTTGACCCATTGTTTATCACCTTGCAAACCACATAGGGACCACCCTTTGAGCCAAGGCTTAAACTCGATTAACGACTAATTATAGGTAGGTTAGTGTGTATAATGATGCATGACCTGCAATTATTAGAAGTTTTAAGTTATCATGCTAGCATAATTAACTACTATTTTCAATATAAAATAGTATCAAGATTCATTAAAGGGTGATTAGGCACTAATTATGGACTTTAGTTATTAATGTAAGCTTTGTCTCATCCTTTTTTGTATCTATTCCCTCAACACTCGTGTGTTTGTGTGTGTGCATTGGAAATTGGACCTTTATAGTCAAAACGGAACATTATAAAAATTGAATTGATAAGGCTAGTTTTTTAACTTATTTTAGTGAGAAAAATAGTTTATTTGCTTGAAATGATGGTACTTTCAGGGGTAATTTATAAATAAATAGGATATTCTTATGTTATAAATTATTGGATGAAAAATTGTTTTGATTATATATTTATTCTTGATATATTTAATGTGATATAATAGATCGATTCAATTGGGACCGATTTATTATAAAATTGAACCAAAAATTTCAAATTTAAATTTAAATGTTGTGATTTAATTTTAGATTAATAAAGTTAAAAGTTGCTTAATTAAGAAAAATCATGACACTATTATTGGTTATAGATTAATTACTTGAATGGATTGAAAAAGTTGTGATTGAAGGTATGTGCAGAATATTGACAGCTAGTTCTTAAAAAATAAGTATAAAATGTGTTGTTGAAGTCAAATTGGATTAAAAGTGGTTGCTTTTTTTTTTATTATTGAGTTTACTTTTAGATTATAAATAAAATAATTCATGATTATAAATAAAAAGACAATTAATTACATCATTCAACATATATATATATAAAAACGCGTACATTTAATTAAAGGATAAACAACTATTCGTATAAATTTATACTAATGTTAGAATCGAACTCAATATTCTTTTTCTAGTTATATAGAACTTTAGCGCTTCATTTACTATTAGGGTGCGTTTGGATCGATGGCCCTCACCATTCATTTTGAGCTCTTTTCTCCACAACTACGGTGGATTTCAAATGACACCATTTTAGGTGTCATTTGAAATCCTTCCTCCAAATCCACTCCTCAAATCCAAATCCATCGATCCAAACGCACCGTTAGGCAATGTCTCGTTTGCAAACTTAAATATTTCTTGACTTTTAACGACTCAAAATACTTAAAATCATAGTAATAATTGCAGTAAAATAGAAGTATTAGCAAAACTAGTGATAATATTATTATATATATTTCTTATGAAAATATGTTAAATACTGTTTATATGTATTTAGTATCGACATAGCATTCGTATTTTGTTTAATCTTTTATAATTATTAATTTAGAAGAAAATATATAACTAATATGAAAAAAAAAAAAAAAAACTCTCAAACACAAAAACAAATTAATATACTCACATTTTCAACAATTTAATCTCATCACCTTAATGATATGCATAGCCCCATTCCTACAACCAAGCAACATTACGCAACATTACACAACATTAATTACAAGTTTATGGAATTTCGAAAAGCCAAGACAAATTAGGATTAATTATTTATTTAAATTATTGTTTAATTATCTTCATTTCAATAATTACCAATATTATAATCTAGCTTGATTCAATGTCTCGAATCCGGACAGGTGCCTTTAGTGAAACTGACGGGTCATGTATATAACGGACATTTTTATTTCATCTCATGTATAAAACATATGAAAATTGTATTATTTAAAAAAAATACTTTTTGTCAAATAAATGTGAAAATGTTAAAATTTTAAAATTAAATGACTATGCTCTAACAACTATCATTACAAATTCAAGTGTTGTGTAATATATAACGATATAATTATTTTGCACTATAACCATATGATTAGCAAGTGTATAAATTGCGATTATATTTACTTCAGTTGAAAAAATATTTATATTAAATTATAAGTTGATAAATTCAATACCTTGTTAACTTTCAAATAAGAAGAAAATCTTAAAATCACACCTTAAATTCGATTGGATCTATGTTGGAGTAGGAGATCTTCAAATCATACCTTATTTAAATGTTCTAGCAGAATTTTACCAAATATAATTTAGGACCAATTTGTAAAATTAGGAAATTTAATATAGGCTTTTGTAAAGAGTCTGTAAGTGCTAATCTCACAGATTCGGTGAGATTAATTAGCATCACTCATATCAAAATAGGTTGTAACATGTTGGATTTTAAAATCGGTTTACAATATATTTAGCACTCTTTTTCGGGTCAATTTTTGTCATCTCCACTAAATATAGTTAATTAATATAAATTATTTTATCTATAATTAACAAGCTAAATTATTTGAAACAACATTGATTCTTATATAATTAACTTCCAACCATTAAAAAAAAATATGCTACAATATTCGACCCAAAACTAGTAAACTCATTTTCCCATATATTCCGAGAATGGCTGTTGAAAACTAAATAAATATACATCCAAACACAACCTTAAAAACTAAAATTATATAAATCTTGAATTTTCATACTCAATTAATATGAAACCGATCATCTTTTACACATATATTACAAATTAAATTTTGAATTTTCTAATATGACTAATTTTCATAGGCAAAGATGAAATATTTTTAATTTTTTACTAAATAACATATATTATATACTTAAATAAATGGAAATTTCTATATTTAGGAATTGGAATATAACTTATAATATGTACTATATATAGATAAACCTATTTGAATAATATGATAACAAATTTTCATAATTACAAGAAATAGAGTGCATCACAAGAATTTTCTATATTATAAAGTGCATTTATTTCATCTTTATTTTATTATTTTGGAAGGGGTTGTAACTTGTAACAGAAATTATAAAAATAGAAAATTTGGGAAGAATTGTACACTTGTACTAGTCAACACGTTAAATTTGTCAACTATTATAATAATTAATCTCTCTTTTCCAAGTATTCCAAATTAATATTAAGTTGCGCCATTATAAATTTTCTTGTTCCATTTCAGGTTGTCAATCTGTTTATTTAATTGAATGGATAACATAGATCCCAAAAACTTAATCTACATTTATAAATAGAAGACTTCAAAATATCGTGATGTAATATATATTTGACATTTTATCACATCAATAAATTTTAAAATTAAAAGATGTTTTATCAGATATGATATTTTTTGACGTCGTGTCTAATATAGAAAATTTGTATCACAAAATAATTTTTTAAAAAAAATATTGTGTCAGACGCGTCCGCGTTTAGGGGACGTATATAGTATGTATAATGTGACTTATGTGAGAGATCGAAAAAAATGAGTTCAAATTGCAAAATAAGATAACATAATTTTTGGTATAATTTTTAATGAAAAAGAATACACTTATGAATTATTTATAAGACACTTAATAATTATTTTACTTATTTTTTATAATTTTAAATAATGAAATGTTTGTTTGTTTTTTTTTACTTTATATTAATAATATTTCTTATATTTGGTTTATAATTATTTATTTGTTTTACATTTATTGTTAACTAGATTATGTAAGATAAATAGAATATTGCAAGTAAAACAAATTTTATAAAATGCAATCATTCTCGCAGTTTATATTTTTGATAATTTATATTGATATTTAAGTGAAAATTATAATTACATATCTTAATTTGAATTATATATATTTGAGAGTTGTATCGAAACCTTATTATATATCCTAATATTTTTTAAAAATATAATTGTATCCCATAATTATATATGTTTTGTACCTCGTATTTCGTATCCGTGTATCATACTTGTAAACTATATAATAATAAGAGGAAATATGTCTAGCTTTGGCCGGTTGAATCTCCATGGGGCTGACTATTTTACTGCCAAGCACGTTAGAAATATAAAGCTATATTAATAAATTAGGTTAACTTTGATTTAAATAATTTAAATGGAGATTGCTTACCACGTCTACATGCTAAGAGCCACTCAAATTTACAACATAACAACCCAAATTAATTTTATTTATGAAAAAAATATTAAAAGTAAAAATAAAAAATAATAGAATTTATTAACACAAGTGGGTTATAAATCAGCTTATTTTGAGAAAATACAAGATTATCCTTGAAAGAAAAAAATAATAATTTCATTTAAGAATATCGAAATGCAAATTTAGATAAATGCATAAATGACTTTGATTTAGTTACCTATATTATATACCATAATCATTTAAAGTACCAACTTATAAATCTAGCTTCAACGCATTTTATTGCTTAATAAAATTTGCAAATCCAATAAAACTCAATCCAAATAATCAGTTTAAAAATAACAAACATATGTATCATGATTAAATCATTCGAAATTAACTGAATTAAACCTTGTTCAATCTCAATAAAATCTATTAGTGCACCAAATTTATATATAACTTTCATGTTTAATAATTAATCTAATAATTGTGCATTAAATATTAAAAAACATTTAAGTATAAATTAAGATCCGACACGTTGACGGTTGACATCCCTAAGTAAGAGTTATTAAATTGAAATAATTGGTCCAAAATTATAGACCCCTTGGTAAACGCTGACCCCCCCATGTTCATATGATATTAGTATTAAAAAATATTGCATTTTTCTAATTTCAAGAAATAAATAAATTCTAGAACTATACTTGCTTATCAAGTACACTGACACAAACACGGCCACTATTTGGTCAAAATAAATATTTAATTTAGTTTGTCTCACAATTTAAAACTAATTTATTTTTATACTAATTAGAAAATTTTATATTGTGTCGATTTTAATCAATTTTAATGGAGTCAGTTTAACGTATAACGAACTATAACTTTTTTAAGTTAAAATTCGATAATTATAGACAAAATAGGGTTCGTGATACATAAATAATTAACCATATAATTATTTGAAATTCCAAGATTGAAATTTGTAAAATAGGAAGATTTTTTTTTTTTTTTTAATTAATAATTGAATGTGATTATTCATGTGTGCGAATGGGTAAAGTAGAAATAAATGAGTCTGTTTTGATGTTGTCATCCATGACTGTTGTGGAGTATTAATAAAGATGACCTAGGAACATGAACCTTTGTTGCTTTGCATTAAGGTCTCTCTCTATTACTACTTTATCAACACTTTGCCACTAAATAATTGCAATTTCATTAATTAAAATACATCCATTTTTGTATTATATATTATCAGTATTTTGAAATTCACTAATACCATTGGGTTTGATCGGGATGGGCTGATGGGTCGATTCAAAATGGATTGGGCCTAGGGCTCTAACTGGTTCCTCACAAATGGGCCTTTGTTCCTCATCTAAAGCCCAAATTAGTGGATCAAGAAAAGGGAATAGCTATAAGCTTAATCCAACCATAACTGGATTATTCATCACAAACTAATATTGGGCCAATGTTCAGCTTGACCTACTGGACCAAACCCACTAAATACTAATCTTAGTCACACTTATAAAGTGCATTATTGGGCCTAAGCCCATAATTTATACTTGAAAGCCCATTTGTTAGATTGGGCCCATAATAGATCAATTTTGTCCAAGAAACTAATTCTACCTATATTATAAAAATAAATAAGTCTTGATTTAGTGGGGATATAGTGGGTTATATTTAAATGGATCGGGTCAAAATGAGCCCACACAGATCTAAATGGGTCAGGTCCAAATGATTGATTGGGCCCACCTTAGGACTACATTTTAGAAAAAAAAAATGAGGAATAAATAATAGCGTAATATTTTAATTTTTAAAGATGAGAGTTTTACAAACTCCAAACCAATTGGATTATTAGTGACATTAATTCTACAACTTCTATTAATTTTTTAAATCTCAAAATTATTGTATCTTTTATGTATCTTCCTCATATTTACTATCGTGATATATATACTCCTTTAATTTTCATATAATTACTAATCTCTTTCTATATTTCATGTGATTCTCTTAGAGTAAGATTATTGTATTTTTTAATTATATTCATATTGTTTAAATGTACCCTTATAATTTTATTGAATCTCATTCATTATATTTTCTTTACCTGAATATTATATTTTTACGTTGTTTAATAATTCTGATCCATTACTTACGAATGGAAGAGTTTATATTACGATAAAACTCAACTTAATCTTAATAAAAATACTTTGATTCCACAAATCTCGATCCCGATCCTAAATCTTATCTCTTAGAGCACAAATATCGTTCTAGCATGAAACACGATTCTATTAACGTGACGAGTAATTATATTTATAACTTTTTATAAGTTTAAATTGTGCCCCAAGAAAATCTAATATTTTAATTTAACGCCCTTGAATTTCCTTTAAACTACGAAAGTACCCTTCCGGTAGTAAAAAGACAGATCTGTCCTCACCCTCACATGAATATATATACCTATCCTATAGTCTTCTCACATTTTACACAAACTTCATTCATTCATTCTACATACATATAGATACATACAAAGAATCTGCTTTTAATTTTCGAAAATCTACAGCAATAAATTTCAATTAATTAGGAAGAAATCAAATGGCGAGACCTGATCAAGAAGCTATCGAAACTTTTATGAGCATCACCGGCGTTTCAGAAGCCACCGCTATCGAAAAATTAGAGGTAGTTTTCATGTTTTTACTATCAATTTACTGAACATATGTTTTTATTTGTTAGTTTAATTGATTGATTTTGAATTTCTTGGTCAGTGAGTTTTTGTTTATTTGTGGAGTTTAAACTTGTGTTTCTTGATTAGTAATTCACTGAACAGTCCTTTTTTGTTAATTTAATTAATTGATTTTGAATTTTTTTTAGTTCAGCAAGTTTTTGGTTTATTGGTGGAATTTCAATGTTGTGTTGCTTGATTGTATGGTGGTGCAGTATTTAAGAGTGCAAGAAGTAAGTCTCATTTTTTTAAACAAAAATTGAGTATTTTGAATCTTTATTGGTAGCGAATTTAGCCTTGCGTTACAATTCGATGGAGGCTTTTTGGTAGAGATTGGGGTTTGTCAACTCATTTATCTTTGGTAGGGGCTCTTTTTTTTATGGAATAAGGTGATTCTGAATCTTTATTTGTAGAGATTTTGGCGTCGTGTGGTTAAGATTGGAGTTTAAAAATTGCTCATTAGCTTGCAAGAAATTAGGTTCTTAGGTACTTTGGGGTACTTCTGAATTGTGTTTTTGAAATTCGTTATTGATAGAAAAAACCTTGCTCTGGGACTATGATATTTGACTACATCAAGTATGTGTGCAAATATCTAAAGGCCATGGAATTGGTGTATGGACTAGAACCCCATTCATCATATAAGTGCCCCGCTCCAAGTAGTTTTATTTTTGACCCCTTCTTTCTCGCGTGCCGTGCTGTGTGACTTCATCCAGAAACCATGCTAATAGATTAGTATTCTAAGGACCTTTTCAGGCAGCAATTTGAGAGACAAAAGGTTTTTTACCTGCCAAGTTGAACTGCAAAGCTTTACCTTGCACATGCTTTTATCAAATGAATGTACACAAAATTTCTCGCAAACTCACATAGAACATAGAAGAAGATTGTTATAGAAAAATCGTGAAAATGAGCCGCAGTTTTACTTTAAGTTGGCAAAGTGATAAGTTCAACAAATTTGGTAAGGTGGTATAAATGGTAGTTTTTGTTATCCAAGTGTGATAAATATCCAAGAATGAAGAACTTTTATTTATAATTCTATTCACACTTACCTAATTAAAACTTTCAAGAATTGTTTTTGAGGAATTAGATATGGCTAACACAAAGTTACGGACTAGAATTTTCTTGCGTTCTTCTCCATTTGATTTTCTGATTAATAGTTCTATTTGTTTGTTGATCAGGCACATCGTGGCGACCTCAATGAAGCTGTTAATGCGCAGTTCAGTGAAAATATGTTAGTTATTTATCATTCAAATTCAAATGTTTCATGTTTCTTTCCTTATAATAAATAGATTTTTTTATGTATTTATTCATATTGTAACTCAACATCTTATCACATTTTTGTCTTGGCTTGCAGAACTCAAGAGCCATCTATTGCTGCTTTTCGGGATGATGTTATGGATATTGATGATCCAGTACCAGCTGAGTCTCGTAGACCACCCTCTACCGTATTACCTTTTTCTAGAAATTTGAATCCTTTCTCTCTTCTTGAGCCCAACCTCACCAGAAGTGTATTTGATACTAATACTGATAGTGCATCCCTGTCACCTTTTGTTTCACATCCAAAGGAGGTAAGGGAGATCCCAATTGAGGTTAAAGATGGGACTGGAGCATCAGGATATTCTGGGTTTGCTCCTACCATTGAAGACGTCACTGAAACTACACATGATCATGACCCAGACATACATGGGACTGTCATACTAGATGATGACGATGATGACAAATATATTCCAAATGCACCAATGACACATGTTGATGGACATGGGAATCGAGGTATCTCTACACATTCTGGAACAAGTGTTCCAACAGTTATTGATACGCCTTACTATGACAATGATATAGAAGAAGAAATGATACGAGCCGCCATTGAGGCGTCCAAGCAGGATGCTATAATGTTAAATCAACAGCATGATGCTGATCTTGTATGTGATACATTATGTTGTACGAGTTGTTTTAATCCTTAAAGATTGTGTTTTTCATTATTTTATATGGATTTCGTCCTGATACAGGATCTTAGAGATCCTACTCCTGGGTCCGTGCAGTCTCACCTGGAAGACCCCGAACTTGCGCATGGAAAAGCTGAAGTTTCAGAGCTAGAATCTCAGAAGTCAGATGCACCTGCACCAGATGAAAGGGGAACATTAACATCTTCAAGTGGGAGGTTAATACTTTCTGCATCTTTAATTCTTTGATATACTCTCTGATTATTTTTTGCCAAGCCATGAAATTATCTTGTGCTGCAGACACAGATATCACCAAACATATACAATTGGACTCATCATTCTCCAAAATTAACACATGATATATTTTATTATGATCTTACATAAAAAAGAATGTAAAATCTCTAGCTACAAGGTGAAGATGGTTAAAAACATGTAAAATACAAGTTAGAGCTTGTTAGAGAAACCACAATTAGTAAGGTTTTCAAAAATTATGGTACATCATGAGATTGTCCCTGTGTATTCTAAAATGTATCTGGACAACTATTCTACACCCAGGAGTTATATAAGTATTGGGTATCTGTAGGCAATCTGAATTGGAGGTTGGAAGCTCATCCAATCAAGAAGACGAAGATGTAGAAGAGCTGCCACTAGTTAGGAATAGGAGGAGACGTATGTCTTCAACTTCTGTTGATGCACTTATAGATAATGATGAAGTTGAGTTTAGCCCACCTTCGGGTTCTCGGCAGCATGAAAATGTTCATAATGCTCCGCACGGTAGAAATGATTTCCCCTCTGATGAAGTAATTCATTTCTTCCCTCATACTGATAAATTTATCACATATATATGCAATCATCTGGAATTACTAAAGGTTCCTATCTTATGGATAAGCATAATGAATTTGTACGTTTGTATATGATTTTATTTATAGTGGGGTGGCATCTCATCTGAGGAACATGACGAAGCTGTAATGCTTGAGGCTGCAATGTTTGGTGGCGTTCCAGAAACTGGATATCATTTTCCTTATGCACCTCATCAGCTCATGCAGAATGGTTCGGATAGCATTGAGGCTCCTTACCCCAGGCCTATGCCTCGTCCGCCACCACCTTCTGTGACTGCTCAGCGATTGATACGAGAACAACAGGTTGCTTAATAAACCTGATTGGTAGCTATATTTTCCATATGACCTTGATTATGAATTTATGATTTTTAATGCAGGATGATGAGTATCTTGCTTCATTACAAGCTGATAGAGAGAAGGAATTGAAAGCCCAGGCAGAAGCTGAAGCTTCACTTGCCGAAGAGAGACGCAAGGAGCAAGAAAAACAGGTATTTTTTTGAAAGATTTTGCAATTGGAGTAAGTTGAAGCACTGAAAAGGATACTCTTTATCTGATGGGATTGTGTCTCCTAAGTGAATTTCTCTCTGTCGAGATTTTTGACTAATTCGTATTTGATTGAGTCCAAAATATATATGGTGCTGTCCGTGTACCATGTTTAGCTGATTCTAGAGAAAGACAACAAACACATTTAGGAAACTTCACCTGGAGATATGGTAGTTCATCTTGCCTTATTTAAGCTGGCCTTTGTATTTTCACAATTGCAGATTATTGCCTAGTTTATCCTTCACCCTCTTAAACACATAAAACACATTTAGTTTTTCATGATTGTACCATGGTACCACGTACTTTCTACTATAATGGTTCTCCACCTACTAAGAGATCAATTTCCACTTGTAATTTACTGTGTTTCTGGGGAATTCACGTGCAGTACCCTTTAGTTACTTTACTGCAAAACATGTTTGGTTGTATGGATCACTTGGGCTTTTCATGATTCATATACATGTATCATTGGCAGGAAATTGAGAGACAATTGGCCGCTAAAGAAGCTTCCCTTCCTGAGGAACCAACACCGGATGATGAAAATGCTGTCTCACTTCTTGTACGAATGCCTGATGGAAGTAGGAGAGGACGACGATTTCGCAAGTCAGACAAGCTACAGGTAATAAGCACATTGGACAAGAAGTGCTTGCAATATATTTTTTTTCCCCTATAATTGGACACATTCGGAGGGTGTAATACGAATACGTATAGTGGGGATAATGACATGCTGAAGAACTGATTTAGATTCACTATGTGACTTTAAAAATTCAGTAATGGTTTAGTTTTTGTCATAAAGTTTTGTTCATGTTCCAAAAGAAAATGAAAATAGGAAAAGTAAATAGTCCATGGATAAAGAAAAGCAATAATAAGCGAGTTTTTTTATCCGTAAAAATGGATTTTCTATTGGACTATTAATATAAAAACCTGTGAGCAACTCCTTTTTCATCGTTTGTGAACTATTATTTGATGGTCTTGAATAGGGGTGGCAATTGGGTTGAATGGGTTGGGTTTGGGGTGAGTCCATTTTGGTTGGGCTTAAAGTAGGTTGGGTCCATTGCTAAAATTATGTATTATAGTTGGACCCAATAAGGACCCAAAATGGACCCAATGAGGACCCATTATGAATCAAAGTGGTGTAAGGGGTTGTTGTAGAGTGTAATATATAGATTATTGACTCAAAGTGGAAAATAGGTTGGACCCAATTTATACCCAAATTTGGCCCAATTTAAAATCCAATTGGATCCAAATATTATTAAAAACCAACCCAAGGAACTAAAATGCTAAAATATTAGGACCCAACTCATTGAAAACTTAGTTGGATTTGGGTGGAAATATATGTATGGACCCAAATTGCCACCCCTAGTCTTTAACCATGTTTACCGTGTATACTGTTTCTACAAGCACAAAAAAAATTGGCGATTCTCGATAGTATATACATATTAGGGTTCAAATTTGGTCAGTGATTCAACAGTTTGTGAGCTGACATAATTTTCTGGATTGTCTTACAGTATCTCTTCGACTTCATAGATGTTGGCAGAGTAATCAAACCTGGAAGTTACAGATTGGTAAAGTCGTTTGTCATATACTTATTACCGTTGGAAGAAATATATCTAGAGAATATGATGTAAGAGTTATTATAGGCTTTTGGTTGTTTTGATTGTTTAAATGTTTGTATATATTCAGGTGAGGCCTTATCCTCGACGTGCTTTTGGTGGTGGAGAGAGTATCTCGACTCTGAACGAACTGGGCCTGACCACCAAACAAGAAGCCTTGTATTTGGAGTTGATATAGCGTATGGTTTATTTCACAAATTTCGTAAACTTTCTATTTATATTATTTATATGCAAATATATGGGAATTATTGGTTTGTTTTGCTGCCATTAGGTCGTTTTAGAGGCGATCGTGATTTTACTTTGGACCTCGTTTTTCTATAAATTATGTTGGTAGTCGTGTTTAAGTGCATATATATCACATGCATAACATTCTAGCGTTGTTGTTAGCTCTACTACATGCATATTCCATTTGTATCCGATGGATCGAGTTCTCTTGGGGTGTGTTTGGATTGAAGGATTTGAAATAAATTCGTCAACAAATCTATTAAGTTCGTTTGGATGTATTCAAGTTATAATTTTCAAATCACTCGACATTCACTTTGAGCTCTTTTCTCCATAACTACGGTGGATTTCAAATGACTCTATTTTAGGTGTCATTTCAAATCCTTCCTCTAAATCCCTTTCCCAAATCCAAATCACCCGATCCAAACACACCCTTGAGTTTTACTAAATCCAAATTGAGCCACTGGAGGCTCCATTTTGTCTAGACTAGTTCATTCGATCCTTGTTAGTTAGTAGTCCTAGCTAGGAGTGTTATTGAGTGGGTCCGACCCACAACCAGACCCAAACATTTTATTTGGGTTTGGACCCGGATCCAGATCCATAAATCCAATTATATGTTTTTAAGTAAAAATTTGATATTTTTTATAATATTTATTTCCAATTTCTTTGCTCACATCAATTTATTTTATTTTGTACTTTTTTTAACTAAATTTTTGGTTTTTGTTTTTTTTTTTGGACAAATTTTGGGTTCAATGATGAGTTTCAAATAATAAATTATTAAGTATTATTAAATATTACATGTTTTCTTGAATGTAATATAAAATTATTTGATTTTCGAATATATAATTTTACAACGAAGAATGTCATGTGCAAATATATGATTTATATATTTTAAATTTTTTAAAGTATATAATAATATAAATTGGATGAAAAAAACACACACAAAAATAAGAATTGAGTCTGGACCCAGACCTAAATGGTGTCTGTAATAGACTCAATCGCGAGACCTATTTGTGGTCGACAATGAAAGTTCAATCTTCGATACCAAAGATCTATGCAAGTTCAACGATCGATTTGAACTATCTTTGATTCGATTAAAAAATCAATCTAGAACATTGATTAAGAACAATGTATTATACCCCTTGGTCCATAATGATTGCTCTCTTCTTCTTCTTATTATTATTGTTTAATTAATTTTAAATGCAACAATGATAATGACTTCAAAGTATTTCATAAATATTATTAAACTATATACCAAACCTAACTATTTGAATTTTCGTATTAAATCAAAAAATATAAAAATCAATATTATGACTTCGTTGAAAGATTGGAAAACCTGATTGTTTCGTGTGAACTGGAACTGTTGAAATATTAGGCTACTGCCTGGAAAATCACTTCATAATATCAATTCTGCTATTATTGACCAATTAAATCACTTTGACATATCATTTGAGTTGTATAATATTTGTTAATTATTATATACTTAGATTTTTCAGTATTATTATATGTCATATAACATTGCTTTTCTTTTACTATTTTCATGTTACACCAAATATATAAAAAGAGTTTGTTCATCATAGAATATATGTTATTTTTATACCATATCATTTTATGCAAACGCCAACATATAAAATATATGAAATAATATTTGGGGTGTGATTACAATAAAGATTGTATATATGTTGTGAATAATTAAATATGATAGTATAGAGATGTTTTATTAAAATATCTCTTCATCCGATAGTTTTTAAACGATTTTATTGAACATGGACAGTTATATAATTTTGCAAAACTATTAATTAAAATGGAAACAAATAGAAAAAAAAAATTTATAGTACTCTAATATTATTATTTACTAATTATGTTAACCATGTGCTACGTGGTCAATTATGGGGAGACCATGGTTTGTGGTAGACATGTTTTGCTGACTCTTACACATGCTGAGCTGGCTTGACACCGTGTCATTATTCAATTTTCGATTTATATATATATATATATATATACTTTTACAAATCTATTCATATTTATAGGAAGTTTATTTTGAGTATTCAAATCGAAAGAAATATTTTAAAATATATTAGTCAATTGAATTTCTTTGTTACAAAGGGACGCACATTACAAATGTATACCAAGTCTTGTTCATATTTTATAATTTATACTTATATTGTCATATGACAGTCAATTAAGTTGAATTTGTTTAAATTAATGGTTAATTCCGCCAAATTTTATATGAGTGAGTTTAATAAATATGAATAAGACTGAGTTTGAGCCATTAAATCATGTATGATAAATTGTGAGTCAAACTTGAGGTTCTTTGTTGTTACGATTCATTTCATAATCGATTTAATATATATATATATATATGACTTACATGGTTTACATATTTAATGAAGAACATTATGCACATGATCTAAAATACAAAAATGGAAATAAAAGATGAAAATATTGATAAATACATGATATTTGCATCCACATATCCGAGGAAAATTTGCTCTTATGAAAATTAATAATTAAATATAAATGTATAAGGAAAATTTACTAAAACTAAACTAAGATTTTTAGATCCAAAAACTCCATAACTTTTTTTTTTTTTTCATGTCAAACACCCATTTCAAAATTTTATCACTTTTTTTTATCTCAAATACCCATTTTAAAATCTTGTTACAAGTTTTGGGACCAAATATTTATCATGATTTCAATATAAAAGTTTATTTAATAAGTGGTTACTAATTTTAAATATATTAAACTTATGCTTACAAAATTTAGATACTTGATTTCTCATTTTCTTGTGTTTGTGTTTGTTGAATAAATTAGTAGTGTTTTATTTTATTTTAAAGACGTAAAAATCTATACTACAGTAAATTTGTATTATTGCAATAAAGAATAATCTAAAAAGTTAACGAATAATTTTATTGTAATCTCTTCGCTTAAGAACCTGTTCGTAATTAGGGCGTTACATTTAACATCTATAATCATCTAATTAGGAGTTATTGATCCAAAATTCACTAAAAATACTACACGAAAAGGTCTAAGAAATTGAATTTTGGCATCAAAATCGAATTAATTTCATTTATTTGGAATTAACTTTTGGAAAAAAAAAATTTACATTCCAATTTGCAAACAAAAATTTATGAGAAATATATAATGAGGACCAAATTGTAAATTGTCACAAGTCAAACAAATATCCACATATTTAGTCAATGAAATAAATCTAATAGTTAGTTAATCCTCCCTCCATTATATATATATATATATATATATATTCCATATACATACACAATTTCCTTAATCTTTTTCAATTAATCCCATTACAGAAGAGGATAATTCTCAATCCATTCCTCTGTATTTCTTTGTAATGCAAATGGGGTTATCATTTTCATTCTTGGGTCAGAACGCCGCCACGACGCCGTCGTATCCCGGCCTCGGTGACCTGCCGGAGAGCTGCGTAGCGGCGGTGCTCGCGCACCTGGACCCGCCGCAGATCTGTAAGATCGCGATTCTGAATCGCGCTTTTAGGGAGGCTTCGTATGCGGATTGTGTTTGGGAAATGAAACTGCCGTTGAATTATGAAGACGTTTTTGAACGTGTTTTTGAGAAATGTGATGAGGGTTTGTGTAAGAGGGATATTTATTCCATGCTGTGCAGGCCTAATTCCATTGATGGTGGCACCAAGGTTTTTAATATTTTTACCCTTTTGTGTTTGATCTTTTTTTTTTTTATGTAGAATTATTTTTGCCCTGTTTTGTGTGTTATACAATTGTGATTGTTTTTCTTAGAATATTTAGAATATGAAATTAGCTGGAAATTTTTTTCTTGAGAAGGTGTGTGTATATATATAATAGGGATAATTACATAATCACACATTTGAATAATTTGTAATTACCCAGAAGAAAAAACACTCACTTTTTAGAAATTATCATCACCCCCATATAGAGGCCTAATTGTAAGGTTTTGAGGGGTTAAATTGTAAGAATTTTAAACATATGAGGGGGCGTAATTGTAAGAAATGCCTTACATGAGGGGTCGTTATGTAATTTCAAAAAAGTGAGGGAGTTGGGTAATCACATATTATATATATATATATATATATACATGTGTGCGTGTTTGGGTTTTTATGTATAATAATATTTCCTTATGGAACTGGTATAAAGTATATTTTCAGGGTTTTACAAATGGTATTAGAAAATGATATTTTGTATAGGAAAATTATGCAAAAATGGCATCTTGATCATTGTGAAATTTCTATAGTTCCTTATTTAGATGATATGTTGTGTTGAGAGAAGGACTATATTGAGATTTATATAAATTCTAAAGGGAACTTTGTTCATTTGCAATATGTGCAGAAAGCTTGGTTAGATAAAGTCACAGGCAAGACTTGTATATCAATTTCGTCGGATGGTTTGTCAATAACCGGGATCGATGATAGAAGATACTGGAGTCGCATTCCAACCGATGAATCTAGGTGAGGATTTATGAATATTCTTTTTTTTAGTTTTTATAATCGAGTTTAACGTGGATTTCTCATAATTCTGATGTATATACGTTTGGATGACGGTTTATATATGAGTGTTTCAGGCATATTTTACCATAAAATTCTCCAAATCTTATGTTTGTTGCCGTTTAGTTTAATTTTATGACATGCTGATAATTCATTTTTGCATATGCTTATTTGATTCGTCATTGTAAAGCATACAAGGAAATCGATCGAATTAGTGTATCCGTTTTTCTTCACCTTTATATAGGAACTATACCATTCTATATTGTTGCTTATCAGCATAGATCTTTCTGTTGTTGTATGTTAATAAATCCCATAGAGCCAATTCCCAAATGTTTAAAACAAAACCATGTTGTTAGCTTGTAGAGTATTATTTCTTATAATCTGAGAAATCTTATATTGTCTTTTTATAAGTTGCAGATTGTTGTATTAAGTTATTTTAAACATAAACTGAAAAACTTCGATAACTCGGTTTACAGCCTGATTAATTTTTACCCACTTTATTAAGGGTGTGTTTGGACTGAAGAATTTGAAATCTATGGATTTCAATCTCGTCAACAAATCCATGAACAAATCCATGAAGTTCGTTTGGATGTATCCAAGTTATAATGGATTTCAAATCACTGAACATTCACTTTGAGCAATTTTCTCCATAACTACGGTGTATATCAAGTGTCATTTCAAATCCTTCCTCCAAATCCAAATCACTCAATCCAAACACACCCTCCAAATCACTCAATCCAAACACACCCTAAGGGTTTGGAGGGTGTGTTTGGATTGAGTGATTTGGATTTTGGGAGGAGATTTGGAGGAAGGATTTGAAATGACACCTGAAATGGAGTCATTTGAAATCCACCGTAGTAATGGAGAAAATAGCTCAAAATGAATGACAATGGATTCAAATCCTTCAATCCAAACACACCCATATGTGAATTTTACTAACTGAGATAAGTTTCTTAAAACACTGATAAGTTTTATGTGAATTTTACTAACTGAGATTTCAATTCAACCATATAGGTTTAGCTCAGTGGCATATCTGCAGCAAACCTGGTGGCTCGAGGTTGAAGGTGAAATTGATTTCCCGTTCCCAGTGGGTTCATATAGCGTCTTTTTCAGATTGCAATTGGGACGTACACATAAGAGATTTGGACGTCGTTTTTGTAATCCCGAGCACGTTCATGGTTGGGATAAAAAACCGGCAAGATTCCATCTTTCGACTTCTGATGGTCAGCAAACAACTAAACAGTGTTACCTAAATGAACCTGGAAAATGGATTCTTTATCATGCTGGGGATTTTGTCGTCTCAAAATCATGCAAATCGATGAAAATCAAATTCTCGATGACACAAATCGATTGCACACACACTAAAGGTGGACTGTGTGTGGCCTCTGTTCTTGTGTACCCTGTTGATGGAGATAGTTTGTAGAATATATATATGGGGGAAATTTCATGTTTACCAACATGAATTGTGTACAATTGTTATGAATATAGTGAAATAGTAAAATGTTGATATCAAAATTTGAACTTTCTCAATTCAGATAATGGATACTAAAAACCCTTTCTTTAACAGTTCAACAAAAAGCCAAAATGCAGAGTTATAACAGTTCTATCTGTAACTAAATTACGAGCCAAAAACTACAAGATTACCATTCTAAATCCCCGATTCTAGATAAGCCCGATAAATTTTGTAAATATTCAGGCCAATCTGGTGAATGTGGTTCTTGTTTGATGGAGATATTAGAGCTTTCACCAGAACAGAGCTCGTTGCTCGTGACAGGTTTATGCATGGGCCCTTTGAGCAAGCTCGTGAAGGTATTTTGGTATGGTTGACTTTCATCGTTCGATTTTGCCCTGTTTGCAGCCGCCATGTCATGAAGCCACTTGTCAACCAGAGCTTGATGAGGACTTTTGCCATGTTCATGATGTTGACTTTTACCAATGAATTGATGGCCCGAGTTGATAAAAGTCAAACCCCGGGTGCCTGAGGTAGACGGTATACCATTTTCGGTCATTTGAATGCCGTTTGTGAGAAATCCAGGATTAGCATGTGAAAAAAGCTCACATTCTTGTTTGTCCTTCGTCTGTTTACCGGTTTTGGCGCGTTTGAAGAATTTGTTCAAGCTCTCTGCAATAGTATGTTAAATTTAGTCTATAGTATATAGTGATGATAATCAAAATTTATTCGAAAGAAGTGGAGCCCACATCTTCGAGTAGTGCAGAATTACAACTAGGGGTGGCAATTGGGTTGAATGGGTTGGGTTTGGGTCGGGTCCATTTGGGTTGGGTTGGGTTGGGTCCAACGTAAAAAAATATGCATTATAGTTGGACCAAAGAAGAACCCAAAATGGACCGAATAAGGACCCATTATGAATCAAAGTGATGTAAGAAGTTGTTGTAGAGTGTGAAATGTAAATTATTAACTCAAAGTGAAAAATAGGTTGGGCCCAATTTAAAACTCAATTGGGCCAAATATTATTAAAAGCCAGCTCAATTGGAACTATAATGTTAAAATATTTGAAAACTTAGTTAAGTTTGGGTCCAAATATATGTATAAGCCCAATTTCCACCTATGTGCAGAATCTTAGTCACTTTTTGTATTGGAGGATGATTATATTTAGAATATAATTTTCAGGATACTTGCTGATGAACATACCGATTGG
This sequence comes from Verbascum thapsus, assembly GCA_963669365.1. Lineage (NCBI taxonomy): Eukaryota > Viridiplantae > Streptophyta > Magnoliopsida > Lamiales > Scrophulariaceae > Verbascum > Verbascum thapsus. The sequence continues at coordinate 11,812,125 of OY770109.1, forward strand.
CCCCATTTTTCGGTCATGAGTAATGTCCATGAGATCTTTCAAGCTATTGGCAACTTCGGATATCTGCTAACAACGCAATTAAAAATATTAACCCATCGAAAATACACACTGCATAAATATTAACTGTCCAAATTATCGAGAATTTACCTGCAAGCACCTAATAAATCTTTTGGGATATCCCAATTCATTTACCAATGGTGTTTCCATAGTTCTTGCAAGCTTATCCCCTGCTGATATAATGCTACGCACGAGAGAAATTTAATGACAACATGAATTATATCATCCTAAAAACCATGTATCGACTTTATTCGAGTCTTGAATAAGATAATAAACAAATTTATTTATCAATAATGAAAGGGTATTAGACAAAAGTAAGAATCTTACTCTTCACAATTTGTTTGCAAATCCTCTAACGAGACCTTTTGATTGTCATTTTGGTATCTCTCGGCAGTTTGAACCAATTGATTAACCTGTATCACGAATAATTTGATCGACTAATTTACTATTTTTGAGTTGAATAAAATGTTTAGATGCTTTACATTGTTTACAATAGCACTACTCAGGAAAAAGCTCCTTTTGATGTGTAAATCTTGTCACATATAACCATCATGTAATTTAGGGTGTGTTTGGATTGAAGGATTTGAAATTTATGGATTTCAAATTCGTCAACAAATCCATGAAGTTCGTTTGGATGTCTCCCAAGTTATAATGGATTTCAAATCACTCGACATTCACTTTGAGTTGGATTTCAAATGACTGTGTCATTTCAAATCCTTCCTCCCAATCCCCTCCCCAAATCCAAATCACTCAATCCAAACACACCCTTAGTTACTTTTATCTATTTCTACGTCCATTATCTACAATCACCGTTCAAAATCTGCATTACCAGCCCAAAAGGCGAAATTTGATACCTGTGGAGCAACCAATCTATGAAGCAGAAAATCCTCATGATTTAGCGCGCAAAATTCCCAGGACAGTATCTAGGCAAAACCGAAAAACAAGACATTGAATAATTATTATTCAAAATAAAATAATGACAGCACAAAATATATCATCTTTGAAAGATGAAAACTTGTTACCTTCAAGTCATGTCTGAAAACGATGCGAAGTTTACCCTCATGAACAACACGGGAATTTTCATAAACGCTCTGTTGTACAGCTTTTTGGTATTCCAGCACCAAACTAGATTGAATTCTATATGCTCGAGGCAAATCCAGAAATAATATCTGATCGAGCACGCCACTTTCAAACTTTATCTTGAATAGCCTAGGAATTACCTCGAAACTTGCCTCTACCAAATCACAAGAAAAAAATTACAGAAAAAAATTGTTAAATGCTATCAAAGACAATTTTCACAGGCCACAAGTGGTAAAAAGAACAATGTATATAGATGGGCTCCGAGAAGAAAAAAGACTGTATAAATGACTCAAGTGCTGGTTTCCGCAACTTGATAGTCATTAGGCATGCTACATATAGAAATGGATAAAAAGCAACGATCAAAGTTATTGTTATGCAAGAAAATAAAATACACAAAGCAACATAATGTAGAAAGATTGCACCAGACACAAAATTCAGAATAGATGTATTAGTTTCCAGTAGGGGTGGCAAAATGGATCCGGAACCACGGTTCCAACGGTTCCAACCCAATTTGGGTTGAATTGGTTCCTAAGAAAATTTTATTTGGTTCCTAATTGGTTCCAACTTGCTTTCAAGTTGGGTCCAACTAAATTTCAAGTTAGGCCCAAATCGTTTGCCAATAGTCAAATTATAATGAACAAAATGTAAGGTATTGATTCGGGTTGAGCTTGGTTCCGTTTTGGATTGATTTTGGTTCCATTTTGGGTTGAATTTGGTTCCACCTTAAAACCATTTAAGAACCAAATCATTTAACAACCAACCCATTGGAACCGACCCAAAACCAACCCAACCCGCCAATTGCCACCCCCCCTAGTTTCCAGCATCAAAGCTATATCAATGAGATTTAAAAGTCTTAGACAACCAATGGGAAACAACATATTCAGAAATCTGCAAAAGTTAATAAATCAGACAGCATCAAAAGTAAAGACTGCATGTATATAAGAAATTATATTTGGGAAGATACATAATAGAAGGGTCCATTTCATGCTTACCAAGTCCCTTCCCTGATCTCGAACCACATATGTCACAACACCACATCTCCTGAAAACAAATAGCATGAAAGTAAGATTGAAGTTAAAAGTTACATACTCCCGAAACATACAAAATTGCATCGAAGCTTTAAGGATATAAAAAAGTTCAAGGGTGTGTTTGGATCAAGTGATTTGGATTTGCGAGGGGATTTGGAGGAAGGATTTGAAATGACACCTAAAATGGAGTCATTTCAAATCCACCGTAGTTGTGGAGAAAATAGCTTAAAATGAATGACAATGGATTTGAAATCCATCCAAACAAACTTAAGGGTGTGTTTGGATCGAGTGATTTGAAATCCATGGATTTCAAATTCATCGACAAATCCATTTAAGTACATTTGGATGATGATGGATTTCAAATCCCTCGCCATTCATTTTGAGCTCTTTTCTCCACAACTCCGGTGTATTTCAAATGACACCATTTTAGGTGTCATTTGAAATCCTTTTTCCAAATCCACTCCTCAAATCCAAATCCATCGATCCAAACGCGCCGTAAATGGATTTGGCGAAGGATTTGAAATCCATCGATCCAAACACACCAGAAGGGATTATATGCAAGTTAGATTTGAATTTTAGTTTGTAAAGAAATGCAAGATTGTGTGAGGACAAACCATAACTTTAGGGCAGAAAACACCAGTGGCGTGTTGTTGAACGCCTATGTAATTAGAGAAACACCACCTTTTCCTTGCACCAGGGGCATAATACTCTGAGACAAAGTTCTTCCAATAGGCAATGCTGTTGGCCTGCAGAAAAGAGTAGCAGGTTATATTGGGATCTTCGGAAACACACTATCAGCTTAGCTTCTTTTCTTTTCTAAAGCTACACAATTACGGAATCTGATCAAGAGAAGCTAATGAATATCAACATAATGCTAAATATCTCCTCACATATATAGATTGCATAATATGGAAGACAAGCACAATTGTTTAGCTAGAGGTGGCAAAATGGTCTGGAACCATGGTTCCAACCCAATTAAACTAGTTTGGGTTGAGTTGGTTCCTAAAAAATTGTTTTTGGTTCCTAATTGGTTCCAGCTTGGTTCCAAGTTGGGTCCAACTAATTTCAAGTTAGGCCCAAACCGCTTGCCAATAATCTAAATTTTAAAGAACAAAATGTAAGGTATTGAGTCGGGTTGGGCCTGGTTCCCTTTCGGGTTGACTTTGGTTCCGTTTTGGGTTGAGTTGGTTCCACCTTAGAACCATTTAAAAAAACCAACCCATTTAAGAACCGAACCATTGGAACCAGCCCAAATCCAACCCGACCCACCCGTTTGCCACCTCTATGTTTAGCCAAAAGAAGGCAAACTAACCTGCGTCAGGTTCCGAAGATGATAAAGATACTGCATGACTCGCCGTGAACAGACAGCACCGTCAAGCAATGGTGTAAAAGTCCCTGGTTGACTACCCTGGTCCTGCATAAGACTTCTCATTTGCTGGTTTATAGGAACCAGCTGAAAACTGCTAATCTGTGGAACTGAATGCAAAATTGGTGTTTGTAGCTGATTTTGCTGCATAATAGTTGCCTTTATCTGTGCATTGCGGTCTTGTAACTCCTTCAGCAATAATTCCTGAATAATCTGATGTTGCTGGAACTTGTCTTGGTGGACATCAAGCCTCGGTTTTTTCAGAAGTGGAACTGATTCTTGATGAGTTTGTAATTTTGATTTTGATTTTCCCACTTGTTTCCTTTCTCTATTTTTTTGACATGAACGAGCAAATGTGTCTGTTGTAGAAAGATCAGTCATGGAATTTTCGCTCGGGAATGACATGGGCGACGAGGGTAGGCTGATGTAGGACCCCACATGGCTCCGCAAAGAAACACCGGATAGGAGAGTTAAGTTAGAAACTGTGGGGTCCACATCAGGTGCCGAAGTAGAAGATTCTCCTAGAATTGTTGAGTTCGTAACAACATCAGAAACCAAGTTCGGATTCCATTGTGCCATCCCAAGTAGAGAATTCAAATGGTCCTCGTTTTTTAGTATTCCTCGGGACCCGCTAACAGGTAACATTAGAGGTATAGCCAATTGGCTGTCGGGATGTAGGAATGCCTCCAAAACCATCTCTTGCTGAAAATCATGAAAGAACTAAGCAGAGGCCAACATAAGAATTTCGTGTTTTTTGTTCTTATGTAATGGGCTCTTAATAATCATGGAGAAGCACGTATGATACATATATTAATGTCCACGACGTAATTTAAGGTTCAAAAGTTTAGCACTTAACCAAACAAGTAAATACCTCATGTTTATCATGTAGCATCATACAATGCAGAATCAGTCAATAGTAAGAACTAAGAATGACTATGAATGCATCATAACAAAATTTCGGTTTTGAGTTGTTTATTTGTCAACATAAATTGCAGTTGTTGATGAACTAAAAGAAGGACATACGCTTATAATAGTTGGTCAATTTGTGACGTTAAAGGTGAAACTTATGTGTTATTTTGCAGTCCAAAAAAGGCCAACAATCTGATAAACTCAGGCATAAAAGCTGTGACGTTAGTACGTTACTTATGAAGACTAAATCACAAACAGAAGATTGTAAGTCCATTGTCACCAATAAATCATGAATTACATTTCTTAATCATGCTGAAATATAAAAGCCCAAAATCTCATATAGCATTCAAAACGTTTCAATGTTACCACCCGAAAAAAGGTCTTTATTTATGATGTAAGACCAAGAAACTTATTCCCAACAACCATGTGAATGTGATAAAGCAAAACAACAAGGATCAAACTGGAATACAGTCAAATAAATATACAGAAAAGAAGGAAAAAAGATACTCAGACCATAAATGATGAAACAAACAGCTAAGGAAAATTCTAAATCTTAATCAATAAACTAACACACATGCAAGCCCGAATAAATACTCATATCACCTAATCCAACTAAAAAACAAGAAAAAATTAAAAACAAAAATATGCAAATGAAGGAAATACACAATTTTTCAAGTAAAAGTGAGTCCAAAGAGTAGAAATTATCACAAAAGAAATTTATAAAAAAAATTGCACAGCAATTTTATACATAATCGATAAAAACACATTAACCATAATGAAAAAACACTCTTTTATTTTAATTTTCCCTTTAAAATCAAATCTTATTCACCAATTTTTTTCTCCTTTTTTTCTTCTGTGATTTCACTAACACTAACATACAAAGCCAAAGCAACATTCAACACAAAAAAAACACCTAAAAAACACCTAAAAAAATAGAATAAAATCCAATCATCACACCAGAAAAAGATGAAAAATTCTACATCAAAAAACAAACAGGGATTCAAAACTAAAACTTTGCGATTATATTATACCTTAGAAATCGAAAAATCTCTGAAGAAAAGCATTCGCCATTTTTTCTCAAGTGACAGAGAAATATGAAACGAGTTTATTCAATTTTTTTCTTTTATACGTGCTCGCGGGAACAAATAGTGCTTGTGGGCTGTGACTGGCTGGTGCCAGTCATTGGGCCCACATTGTACAGGCGATTGCCGGTATTAGACACGGGTCGTCGGATTCACCAAACTTTGTAACGGCTCGGGTTTGCGGTGGACAAATACTTGCAACCCACACTTTGTTTTTACTTATTGAATTCAGTGTATTATATATTTTTTTCTCGATTATTTTTCATAATTTTTTTAAAAAATAATTTTTTTTTTCCTTCAGTTCAATCGCGCTATCAAATTAAATTGAATTCTTTTTAAATTAATTTTAAAAATAATATAAAATTCAATAATAATTCGAACAAGTTCATTTATGGCTGAAGGCTATTCCTTATTGATTTTGGTGTAAAACCGATTCATTTTGTGCTTATAGTACCAATTTAAATATAAAATATGAATTTTTTTAATAATAATTTAAATAAATTTATTCGACTCAATTCATTTACAACCCAGCATTTCTCTATGATTTAATGTAATTTGATTGTTTTATTTGATGAATTAATGTAATCTGATTATATTATTACAGTAATAAGTGGATGGGTGAGAATTAAATGATTTAGGTGATGTAATTTGTTCTTTTCTTGAGTTCTATTGACCTCATTGAATAGGAGTTATCTGCAACTGAAATAATATTTAATTTTGTAATCTTTAGTGTAATTGAAAACTTGATTACAAATTACTTAAATAATATTTAAATTTTCCATATATTTCTTTTGGAATGTAGAAATAAATTTCACCTTCATACAATGTTAAATGACAGCTGAAAAATAATATTTAATTGTAAGAAAGATGTGATGATAATAAGACTGAAAATCGAATCTTCGTTAAAAATTCGTTCGAGTTTGTGTCGATAACTTATCGAACCAACATGAACAATTTTTTTTGTATTCGATAAATTTTGAAACCCAACTCAAACTCGTTCTTGATTAGTAATTAAAATAATAAAAACATGCACAAAATAATCAACCCAAATTCGACTTGTGTTTGACTCAATTAATAATTGAATTAAATTCAATCGCAATTTTTAAAACTCAATTGTAATTCAAATAAATTTTCAGTTTGGACTTAGACTGTTTATGTGGGCTAATAAATTTGGTGGATTGAATTCATTGGTTAAAAGGAGTTTTATATTTAAGATCTCGAAGTGGAGGAGCCCAATAGGAAAGATTAGCCCAAAGAATCAACCCATGATCAAACAATAAAGAATCCATCCAAGATATAAATAATATATAACATGATTATATTTATTTAATAAAAAAATAATCATATTTTTTTAGGAAAAAATTTCAAATGTAAACCATAAATAACATGTATCATCTCAGACTCAAACCAACTTTAATTTATAGTATAAAAGTTGGTAAAAACAAGTGATCGGTGAAAATCTAAAATCTTAAAATTGATCGTTCTTGAAAAACATGAATTTCTATAGAATTATTAATAATTATTAAGAACAAAATATTCTAAAAACAAAATTATTTTGATACATTAATAAGTAACGACTTCCATGGCCATATAAATAGAATGACTAACACGGGTTTGATAATTCAATGAAATTATATTCTGAATATAAATTTTGGGGTATTTAAGTTTTTTAAGAGACGGGTATAAAAAAATATATTATTTTAACCTATTAAATTAATATTTTTTAATTCTCCCATCAAAACTATCAAATATTCAACTCATCTTTTTTATATTTATCTATCTACTTATAAATTTCTAGCCCCCTCCCTAATTACCTTTAACCTTAGGGTGGATAAAGTCACCAAACAAGTAGAGTAATTCTATGTATGTCTATGATAGCTCATAATTTCCTAAACAAAATGCCACATCTTATCCACCTATTTCTCCACAAAAATTTCAAATTTTATGTCCCTTAATTTAAATTCACTACTTATTGACACATCACTTAAATTTTCTTCATTTTGAAATTAAGTTTCATCTTGTATTTCAAAATGTATATAATTCAAATTACAATCATATGTTAGGAAAAACTTTAACCACACCTCAGTTTTTTTTTTTTTTTTTTGGAATTACAACATTCAAATTATAGGAACAACTATTCGAATTCGAGCATGTAATACATTTAATAATGAGAATAATTGCGGAAACTCCAGTAGAGTTGGTCGGACAGTTGAATTTTGTGACTGGTTATAGCTCGATTTCGCCTCAAAAAATGGTTTAACTCTATTGTGTGATTTACATGATATTACATAAAAAGCGCGAGGTTTACCCAGTACATGGTTTAAAAATAGCATCGTCAATTTTTTTTTAAAAAAATGAGAATAGTCTTAATTAGTTCTTAGTAAAAGATGGTATATAGTACCACTATTTTGTCATCACTTAGTTTTCACTATTTTTGATCTAATAAATAGAAATACAATAAATTTATTAAAATTAATTAATTACACATAATCTTACCGGATATAAAAAATTAATATTTTTTTAATAGTATATAAAAAATAATATATATAATATTATTTTTTAATTAATTGTGATAGTAACTCAACCAATATATTCGGCCATTAATTTCCTAAACAAATGCATTGTCTTTTACGATAAAAAGCACATAGTAAAACGAGCCAACATCAGATTGCAACTATTAGTCAGTTGAAACCCCAAGCTTCCACCTCAGATTAAACCTATAATGGAGCTGCCGGAAATTGAACCCATGGCGGCGGCAATTGGAGTTTCTGTACCGGTTCTCCGGTTTCTCCTATGCTTCGCATTTACTATTCCTGTCAGCTTCCTCCACCGCTTTGTCCCCGGCGGTCCCACCGCGCGTCACTTCTACGCCGCCGCTACCGGAGCGATATTGTCGTACTTATCGTTCGGATTCTCGTCGAATCTGCATTTCCTCGTGCCGATGCTTGCAGGATACGGATCGATGGTGATTTGTCGGAAATACTGCGGGATTGTGACCTTTTTTCTGGCGTTTGGATACCTTATTGGATGGTATGATTGTTTGTTGTATGTTTCAATTGTTCGCGATTTTGTTGGTGTATGTGTTTATCTTCGAATTGTTAGTGTTTATAGGACCATTGCATTTGGCTTTCTAAGGTCTGTTGTTGCTACTGTGTTTGAAGTAGTCTCCAGCTGTTTCTTTTATTGTGTTTCTGGAAAGATTGTGGATTGTGTGTGTTGTGTTTTTAGAATCAACTAAACAACTGTTATATTCAATGCTCGACGTGTTTCCTATAGTAATAGAAGTGGAATTTACTTGCAACTTATTGGTATCTATGTTGCTTTAGCTTCTAATGTTAAAACCTTTTTTTAGAAATTGTTTGTGTTTAAATCGATGTTGAGATTGGTTTTATGAGAGGTTGAAGTTTTTCTGTTTTGTTGTTCCAATTATGTGTGAAGAAGTATAGGTGCTTTTGTTTTTGGAAAAGACTGGATTTTTAGTGTTGTGTTTTCCGAATCAATGGGACAACTGTTATATTCATTTTCTTTGTCTTCGAGTTTGTATATAGTTGTTCAGTAAATGGTGTTACTGTAGAAGTTCTTATTCATTTAAACCAAAACTCATACGCATACTTATTTTACAATAGAGGATTATGCCATTATAGTGGACTAATGACTATGGTATACATGTGTAGCCATGTATACTACATGAGTGGAGATGCGTGGAAGGAAGGAGGCATAGATGCTACAGGTCAGCAGCACCATCTTAGTTACTGCTATTGCATTTTGACTTTTCTCATTTGATTGTTCATATTTGTCATTTGATGATGTTTATCTACTGCCGCAATATTCTTCATAAGCCACGAGAAGAAAATCAACAAAGTTAGTTTCAGATGCATGGATATAGGCATTTTACATAGAGATATAAATGCAAAGACATACTTCGTCTAATCTCATTCACGATATGTTAACTTCTGATATAAATTTGAACTGAAGTAACTAAGGCATGCATTAGGATTCATGCCACATTTAACTCATGTCTACAATAGATCATCATGAGGGTAAATGCGCTCTTATGTTTGGCATAAATGCACCTTCTTTGCATGATTTTCCATTCAAGTATCTAAAAGATTCAGACAGTTGGTCGGATCCTCATTCTGGCTGATTGATTCTTATTTTATTTGGGTACATGCAAACAGTTTAATGAATTTTGTTCTCCACAGATGAATGGTAGACATCTCTTTAGTTACCTAGACACTGTATTTACCTTTTCCTGTATGATATATTTTTTCAAAGAAGAAGAGAAATAAGGAGAAAATCTCCTTTGTTGGAGAAGTACCACAATATTTATACTCTTGTGTGTCTGCTATTAAGCAATTCTATATTAGCTCCTTATGATTCTTAGAGTCGTTTTAATAATAACTTTTTCGAACATATTTTAGAAATAATTGGATTATTGTTTCATGATTTATGTCTCCAAACATGATGTGTTTAAATTGATGAATCTCTGACTGCATATTTGTTTGTTATGCGACGCTCATTCATTTAATCCATAAGAATGGATTGATAAACTGCAATTTGGATAAAATAATTTTAATAAAAAATCAGGTGACGCTTGAAGCTTAGTCTATTTAAATGAACTAGACTACCAGCTTGTGAAAAATAACACTAAGAATCTTATTTTCTCTTGGCAATAAAATTTTTCATCTTGGTGTTCCCAATTCGCAGGAGCTCTAATGGTAATAACGCTAAAAATTATATCATGTTCGATTAATTACAATGATGGAGTGCTTAGAGAGGAAGATCTGCGTCCAGCGCAAAAGAAAAATCGGTTACTCAAGTTGCCATCACTACTTGAGTATTTTGGTTATTGTCTCTGTTGTGGAAGTCACTTTGCTGGTCCAGTGTATGAAATGAAGGATTATCTTGAATGGACCGAGAAGAAAGGGGTATTGTATATATATTCCCGTATTTTGCTTATGCACGCATTATTCTTTGCTACTACTGCTATTAATTCAGCACTGATATTAATTTTTACAGATCTGGCGACCCACAGAGAAGGGATTATCCCCCTCTCCTTATTTCGCAACTTTCAGGGCCCTTCTGCAAGCTGCTATCTGTATGGCCTTGTATTTGTATCTTGTGCCACATTTCCCATTTTCGCGATTCACAGAACCAGTATATCAAGAATATGGGTTCTGGAAACGGTTAAGTTACCAGTACATGACAGGCTTCACTGCTCGTTGGAAATATTATTTTATTTGGTCTATCTCGGAAGCTTCACTTATTATTTCTGGCCTGGGATTCAGTGGATGGACGGATTCTAATCCACCCAAACCGCTGTGGGACCGTGCTAAGAATGTCGATATATTAGGTCTTGAGTTGGCGCGGAGTTCCGTGCAGATACCGCTTGTATGGAATATTCAAGTCAGCACCTGGCTTAGACACTGTAAGTTGACTTAATTTTGAAGTGCATACACTGAGTTAGATAAGCGTGCCGGTAAAGAAATTTTTAGTTGGCAATGGTATGCAGGAATGGTTTTGGGAAGGAATGGAAAAGGGTGGAAATAAATCGTATTAACTCCAAATTTTATATGCTTCGTATGCCCAAAGGAATTAAAAATGAATTAATTGAAGATTTTGTAGTTAATTCTCTTCGTTGGATTTGGCGTAGTGAGACTAGGAATGTGATGAAATCCAAAATTACAAAAAATGCCTTCTACTTAAAAATATTGTCTTTAAATTGCGCCTACCTTATGTACTTATGGGCACAGTTGTATCGAGTACCATATATGAACGTCAAGTGCATGTATAAGTAATTGTATGTTTAAATAGTATATAGTTGTAGTATTTCTAAGCTGATGTTTTTAATGTTACTACAATATAATTTATGTTAATAATAAATATATATTCGTAGATATGACATAAAATATTGTTCTATAAAAGTATTAAACACATGCGAAATATATGTTACCATTCGAAACTTTGATAAAGATCAATCAAATTTATATTAGTTATACAATCACTTATCTTTTATACTTATATGATTATATTTTAGATTTGATGTATACAATATTACCAATATTATATTATGTCTGTATATGCTTGTATTTGTGTCTTTCTTCGGGACTATATATATCTGTATATGTCATAGATATTTGTCATATTATTTAACATAATGAATATGAAGTATGTCAAATATATTTACCTTTTTATTAATATTGCTACTACATAATATATGTCGAACAGTTTTCAATATGATTTGTTTCCATCTAATACTTGTTCTGTCATTTAGATGTCTATGAAAGACTGATTCAGAAAGGTAAGAAACCAGGCTTCCTTCAGTTGCTGGCTACTCAAACCATCAGCGCAGTATGGCATGTAAGTATTACTTCTATTCTTATTTCCTGAAAGTTTTGTGCCTTGGCTTTGTTGTGCCTCATTTTATTATCATTAACATTAACCCATGAAATATGGTTGGTAAATTCTCGATGATTAGTTTTACATGAAACAAATTTTATTTCAAATGCCAATTTTTCAAAAGAGAGTTTAAGATCAAAAGAAAGCTCGGGTTTCATTCAAACTACGTCAGTCGAAAAACAAAAACTCAAGTTGTAGCAACGACAAATATATTAAGAAACTTTTTGAGTAACTCATACTTTTATCGTAGTGTAGTATATAATATATATATTTCTACAAAATTCTCTTGTTTATTCGAACATCTTTCTTTAACTTTTATTACAGATACGTACATGAATGAAGTAAAGATTAGCAATATAACTACTAATTATAAAATATTTCAATTGTTTTACAGGGCTTATATCCAGGCTACATCATATTCTTTGTTCAGTCTGCAACTATGATTGCTGGCTCAAGAGGTAAGATTTCTAAAAAGACATACTAATACTATATCGAGATGATTAAACACTTTCTTGATTCCCGTTTCTATATTCTTTCGTCTTTGAACAGTTATTTACAGATGGCAACAAGCCAGCCAATCAGCTCTAGTCAAGAAACTGCTCGGTTTATTTAACTTTGCTTACACACTTTTGGTCCTCAACTACTCCTGCATCGGTTTCATTGTTAGTCCCTTTTCACCACATTTATTTGTTTCTTTACATATCAATAATACTTGTATCTAAATGTTTAGAATGTGTTGTTATATACAGGTATTAAGCCTACACGAAACGCTAACTGCATATGGGAGTGTATACTACATTGGAACCATTCTTCCAATAGTATTAATCATATTCGGCAATATCATAAAGCCAGCAAGGCAAACCCGAACAAAGGCTAGGAAAGACGAGTGAGATTTTAATTGCATTTCTGAAATTTGTTATTTAAAAACTCGTCTTTTTTTCGATCTTTCTTTTTTTGCTGCATTTTGTAACATTTAATTCTGTAGAAAAGAGTTTTGTTGCTTGTTAGCAATAAACATAAGTTATGGTGTTGTAGAAGTTTTAGGCATCTCAGTTTGCAGAGCCCACTTCAGTTGGCTTCTGAAAACACTCAATGAGAAAAAGAAAAGAAAGATTAACAAAATATGATTGGTTGATAATTTCCATTTTTATTTTCACAGATTATTACTGTCATTTTGCTATTATATATTATATTTAAAACCCTTTATGCAAATTACTATGGCTTTTTTCTATTATGGTTTTGAGAGTCCAAATCTTGAAAAAATTGCAACACATTTATATAATTGTGATTGTGACTGTTAGAACCAGATAAAGATGAATTTTATTGTTGTTATTTGATCTAGGAAAATGCTATATAGCATCGTTTTAACATCATCGATTTTTGACCGTCTCTTGATTTAGAAAGTTTAGATGTTATATATTCATTAAAGTCAACTAATTGCTCAAATGATTTATTACCAAAACTAAGGGAAGTGAAAAATTAGTGATATATAAGAACTGATATATATGGGCCTTCTTCTATAATCATCAATTTAACAATTTTCTCAGTATCATCCCTTAAATTTAAAATCCTCAAAAGTATGTATCAAACAAACAAAACTACACAAGATCAAAGAGGCCCTTCCCATGTGCATTTCATCCACATAACGTTTCAATTCGTACGTCTCATCAAAAAATAAAAGACGAAAAAGAGAACAAATTCATCGGGCCCGATTCGTGAAGTCACCATCGACAACCCCGGATTAACATCAAACCCGAAAATTACATGAAAATGAGCCATAGGGTTGTGGTGTAGTAGGACCAAAAATGGGCAATATCTTGTTAACAATGTCTTCAAAACAATGCAGCTGGATAGAAGACTTTGCAGCCAATTCTAAGTGAATAGTATAATCTAATAATCATCCATTTTGGACCACTCTTTGGCAATGGCAAACATATACATGCATGTTTGTGAAACTTAATAAGATTTTCTATTCGAAATCATGTTTTATCTCCTATTCTATATATTTTTTATTCCATATATTCGATATTTGACATGAGTTAAAATTTTACAGGTGTTAAATATATCTTAATAAGTGTAATCTGCGAAATGCACGTGTTAAATATTTAATTATATGAAATAGAGGATACAGCATGAATTTGGAATATAAAATAAATGAAAGTTACATAAATGCTCATGCATGTGCCCCTATTATTATTATGTGGTTACTTTCTTCTATCAATTCCAACTATGAACTGGCCTCAACCCCACCATCTCCTTATCATTCTTTCCAATTATTTAGGCATTTTTTGGGAATTGTACGTGTAAACATGTTATTTCAGTACAAAATTTTAGAATTTTGGTTATTATATGAAGTACTTTTCTTTATTTTAAAGAAGGTTTATATTTAATGGGATGGGAGGGGTTAAAATCTAGGGAATCAGATTTTTTATTCTAAATTAGTGTTCCATTTCTTATTCCATATATTTAGATGATTGATACGTGTAATTTACAGTTACACTTATTAAGTGATGTTTAACATTTGTAAATATTTTTACACTTATCAACTTCTAAACATATTAAATAGAAGATGGATCACCAATTTAGAATAGAGAATCCTATCACAAAACCCCAAATCTTGTAATTATAAGTGGAGGTATATGTAGGGATAGAGTCGGAATTCCGAATGTAAGGTAAACTATTGTATTTTTAGATTTTAGATGGGCGAAATGTCGACAATTGAAAATTGAAAGTTAAGAGGGTAGTTTATATAGGGTCGGAGTCATTGTTTTCATTTAAGGACGCAAGATTGATCTGAAAAACCAGTTTTTTTTTATAATTTATTTTACATGTATTTTTCGAAGCGATTGAGACAATTAATAATCAAAAGAAAACTAAATTAAAAATAAGTACATTAGCCATTTTTTTTTAAGTCTAGATTGTTGAAAAATACAAAAGTAAACATGAAAATGATTATTTACACCAAGACAATAAAGTCCATAAATAGTGGCAAATTATAAAACATTTAAAAATAGAAAGAAAGAGAAATCAACCTATATTAAGCCTATGGTTCTTAATAGCTTTGAGGGCCATTAATACTCATTGATGTCAATTTGAAATAATTGCATCCAAGTAAAATTTCATATGAAAGCATAAGTTTGGATGAGGAGGAGACAGGGTGCATTTGTACTTCAATTGTGATGCCTTTGTTTTTTCTTCTCTTTTTCGTTTTATGCATGTCTCTCATTTGTATATACAAATTTTATAACAAATTAGATCCAATTAGAGTAAATTTTATGCCTTTTTCTCACTTGTTATGTTGGAAATCTTGATTGAGTAAATTGTGTTTTAGCACAATTTATGTAAAGATTTAAGTGACTTTCGTATGTCGAAAGTGGAATGACTTTGGCTCTAATTATTCTATGTCTCGAGTAGATAAAGTTAGAGTATTTAATTACTCAAATCTGATTTCAGGTGAATGAGAAATTAATTAACAAAGTGAATCACTTAAAACGTTATTCATAGTTGGAATTGATTTTTTGATATGAACATAAGTAATTAAATGATCAACAAATCATACAATCGACGGCCGCGATTGTATGAAAGAAAGTTCATTTAGTTTGAGGACTAAAATGTTCAAGTCGAAAAATTGAGGGACCAATTTAAAAGGACGTTCGAGATTGAAAAGTTTTGGGGTCAAAACATAATTTATAAATGTTTTGAATGTGTGCAACTTTTGGAGGTTTGATGGAGGGGTGTTTGTCTAAAGGACATGACTCTCCTACACTTTATGAAAAGTTGTAACTTTTGTCTAAAGGACATAACCCTCCTACGATTTATGGAAAGTTGCAACTCTTGACCCAAAACTCTTCATTATTTATAAATAGACCCTCCATTTGTGGAATTAAATCACACCAAATATCATTTCTCTTCTCTCTTTTTCTCTAAAATACTAATTTGAGTATTTTGAGAGTTCTTTTATTTCTTAAATATTAGTTTTAATATTTTAAGAATAGTGTTGAATATTAAATGCTAAGTTGAGCATTAGAAATATTCTTAAAGTTCTTGAATATTATTTTAAGAACTTTTTAGTACTAATTTGAGTACTTTGGATATTCTTAAATATTAAATTAATAGTTTAAGAATAATTCTTGCATATTAAATGTCTATATATGCATTCAATCATACGAGTCCATCGAGAGAGTTTGGAACAAGTATTTGTTCGCTAGACTCGATAATTTGTAGTGGTACTATTATCGAGACGATGTCGTTGTATCTTGGGAGACAATTGCCGTAAAACCGTAACCACCAAGAGCGGGGCAATATTGTCTTAAGGAACTCGGGTATCCCGTACCTCGACATTTCATCATTTTATTGCATCTTCATAAACACCGCCCGTTACGCTCCAAGATTTTCCCAACATGTTATATATAAAATTTATAACAAATCAGATCAAATTAGAGTAAATATCAAATCAGAAGTTACAAATGAATGCTTGATTACTTTTAATGGATTGATTATGAAATTAGTTTGTTCATTATGGTTCCCAATCGAATCAAACTCAACCCAAGTCAGCTCTTCACATGTATTCAGCCGTATGGTATATAAAATTGGGTAGAATTGAATTCAAATTGACCCAATTCGAAAATAACATAAAATTAAGTTGAAATAAAAATAAAAATATCAGAATCCAATCCAATCAAAAACTTTGAATTGAATTGGAATCATGAAATTCACCCACTTTCTAATAATGAAATTTCCTATTTCCATTCTCATTGAAGGTTCCTATTTTAGTGCATGGACATGTAAGAATTTTATAACATCATTAGTAGCTAATGATGTTTTTACTAAAATAAAAAAAGTTTCTTAATTTTATTTTTGCCAAATTAGGAAAATATACAAACAATCATTATATATGTGGACGAATCACCAAACATTACTCAATGGGATCACAAAAGTATTGAAAACAGTTGCTTCAAGATATTGATTCCCTTATTATTGGCTTAGATTCTTTTTTCTTTTTTCTTTTTTTCTTTTATTTCATTTTAATAATGATTAAATGGAAGAAAGGTTTTGTACCATCATGAGAGAAAGAAGAATAAAGGGTGAAGGAATTGTAGACAAAAAATACATACTATAGAATAATGAAAACCTTTTATTGAGAAATAAGTTTTAATTAGTGCATTCTTAAAACCTTATTTTTTATCAATTTATTTTTTAAAAATTGTTACATATTATCATTGTAATATTATTAAATATGATCTCTTGAAAAAATGAAGGTGTAAAAAATCTGTTGTATATTTAAAGTGCTAAAAACAAGCCCCTTAATTAAACATAATTTATTTGCACTATAATATTGGAATTTTGAAAGGCACCCAAACATTAACAAGGTCATCCACTCATGCATATATACCTAGGTAAACATTTTTGGTAATATAACTAAATATGCAAAATCTAGAACATTCAATTATTGGTACTTTTATTGTTTATTATTATTATTATTATTATTATTATTATTTCAATTACTGTCTTTTTTTTCTTCCATTCTATAGGGTGATGGGAATAAAGGGATAAGGTGATGGATTCGGATAAATCAAGAAATAGCATATTGTTATAAGAAAGTGGGTCAAATAAATATGGATAAAATGCAAATTGAAATAATATGTTAACTATATATGTTTCTTTTAATTTCATTATTGACTCATATTAGACATAAAACTAATCATATTCAATTTGAGTTAAATTTCTATCAAGAAATACGATTTCAGAATTTTAACTTACGCAAATTAATACAAATTCGCCTAAACGATCATAAGTTCATAACAGCGAAGAAACTATGTTGGATGTCATTGCATTGGACTAAATTATGAAATATTATTTATGCTTATTTAACATATTTGAATTAATATTCTTAAGAAAATGATTGGTCACTCACTAATATATAAATAAATAAAATATTATATATTTTATGTGGGTATTTTTTCTTTTATTGAGGAAAGTATTTTTATGTGGATAAAAGAAAGGCATATCCAAGTAAAGAATCCAATGGTGGCAAAGTCCAAAAGGTATAAGCATCCTTCAATAATATCCCTCATAAATCCTAGTTAATGCAAACATGAAAAAAAATAAATTCACTTTTTAATCAAAATTAAAAAAGAGAATAACCACCTTTTGTTTTTCCCTTTTCAATTTTATATTATCATATAGTATTTAAATCTTGTGAACATACATAAATACACATATTAATGACATTCATCATGTATATAAATTAAATATTCTACCAAACACAAACACACAACACAAGAAAACATTAAATAAAAAGAAGAAAAAAAACCCTTTAACCACCCCATTCCATTCTTCTTCCTCACTCTTTCATTCATTATATATATATACATAATATATAATTCAGATTATATATATTAGTATCATTATCATAATCCTTTATGAAATTTCCCTGAAAACCCCCAAATTTGACTTCAAAAAAATCAAATTTTTGCACCAAAACTTGTTTTTTTTAATGGGATTGTTATGATCACATTCATAAAAACCATATTTTTGATGTTGTTGTTGGCCTGACATTGTGGGTCAGAAAAAAAATTGATTCTTTCTTCATATATAGATATGTTCTTAGCTTAGCAGACAAGCACTTCAAATTATCAACCCTTTTTTCAAATAAAAATTTGATCTTTATAAGTACAAGAAAAAAATTGTAGCATCATGAACAAAGACTATAGTTTGAGAATGAAGCCTAAGGCCACCGGAGTTTCAGTTTCATCGCCGGTGAAAGGCGGCGCAGCCCGCGGCGGCGGTGGTTTTGAGGCTGCCGGAGGGTGGGAAATGAGGCCTGGAGGAATGTTGGTTCAACAAAGAACTTCAGATTGCAATAATATTTCCAATAATATTAAAGTCAAAGTGAAATATTGTTCATCTTATCATGAAGTCATCATCAGTTCTCATGCCAGTTTTGGTAATATTTTCTTGATTTTATTTACAATTTAAATTATAAATTGTTATTATTTGATATTAATGATATGTATTATATATTTGGTTCATTAAAAAATCGAATTTTTTTTGTGGGTT